>OY720445.1:39980618-40182077 GCA_963082915.1 Dolichopus griseipennis
AAGAAATTAAGTTTCACATAACGGTAAATTAAAGTGTCGCTTAGCAACCCTAAAAATTAATCTTATAAACGTTTATAAAGCGTATAATTACACTTATGATTTAACGTTTCCAGAAAATATACCTTTTGCAACTTTTGTAATAAAAATTTAAATAAAGGGCTTTTCCACAATTTGGAGGCTGTAGCTTCATTAACTCTAAGACTACAGACAAAAACTCTTGTATCAAATGATTTTATGATTCATCAATTACCATGATTTCCTTTTCACTTAGAATCATGAATAACCAAAAAAATAATATAAATAATTAAAAATTCATCTTTTCAAAATTTTATAATCATCATTTTTAATACGAATAAATTAACCGTTATTAATCCAAGGACTATAACCAACTCATACATATATACACGAACAAAAAACAGTTTAGAAAAAAAAAAAAACACTTTAATTGTATTTAATTCCAAATAAAAAATAAATTTCAAATCCTCATACTTAATTCTAATATCCTTAAAATTCCACTTAAGTGTTGTCGTGTAATAAAGAAATTTATATAATATATATATATATATATATATATATATATAAATATAAATTTAATTATGTTTATATCCCTTTTTATTAAAGGGAATTAAGCAATAAAAAAAAAATAAAATAAAAATAAAATTACAATATATAAGAATGTAATTTAAAGCGGTTATTGTACTCGTTAAAGTGTAACGTAAAATTCATATATTAAAATTTATTCCATTATATTATATACTCGTATAATATAATATAGTCTTTTTTATGTAATTATTACATATTTATTTATTTATACTCATATAATTATTTACATATGTATATATATAATAATATGTTTGTATTATAATGTAAATAAAAATATTGTATAATTTCTATTATTTAATCTCTCTTACATATATATATATATATATAAATTATGATGAATGTTAATTGTATTATAATGGTAATTACTTTATTTAGTACATATTATTATTTATATATAAAATAAAATAAACATAAATATAAATTCTATATTAAATATATACATAAGTATGAATGTTTAATATAGGCTTTGTAATAATTTAAATTGATTTACGAAAAAAATTATCATGGAATTAAATATTTACTTACTTATAGAAGTAATAAAAAAAATTTGTTTTAAATTAATTAATATTTAAGAAAATATAAATATTATAAAATTTTATAAAAATAAATAATTATTATAGACATAAATGTACTTAGTAATTAGTGAATTACAGTAATATTTATTGAAACTATAATTGAATAATCAGGATTTATAGATTTGTATAGGTATATATTACAGAGTTGTAAAATCAATTTAAGTTACTTTTATCTAAAAATATTGTAACTATTTTGAAGGGTAGATCCATTTAATTAAAATATTTTATTTACTTACATATTGTTATTAGATATTTTGCTCAAGATGAGCTAATTCATGTCTTTTCTTAAAGCTATTAGTATAATTAAAAAAACTGAACTTAAACATTTCATATATCTTCAACTCAATATAAGAAATATGGAGATCACAGGTCGCAATCACATTTCAATAAACCAATTAATTATCGGACTAATAATACTGTGTAGATCACTATAGCGTGTAGGTGATCACAGGTCGCAGTCACATTTCATTAAACCAATAATAATTATCGGAGTAATAAAAGTGTACATGATAATTGTAGCTCTCGTTTACCTTTAAGTATTTATTTATTGACATTAAAAAGTTCATAGTTAGATAGTCTGTTCTAATATTAAAAAATTTTCTCAAACCATTTGTAATTATGGTCGAATTGTATTAAAATACTAAAAAGGTCTATAAACCAATCTAATATTGTTCGGGTTTTCATTTCTGAATATAATGGTAGATAATTAATTAAGTTGATTGAAAACTAACATGCTCTTCTAAGAGTGACTTGCAAAATTGGCAAAATTTCAGGCACCCAGCTTCATTAGGTGTAGTGTAATGTTCATATAAAAGAAGAAGTTGTATAACAGGTACTCGAACCCGTGGAAACGAATTTGTGAAAATTAAAAAAATCCTAGTTCCTTTATTTTTTGAGTTATTGTGGGGACGGACGGAAGGACATATATAGCTAAATCGATTTATTTTTCGATTCTGATCCGATCCATACACTTGAGTCAATATCGTAATGGCTCATTTAGCATACCCTTTTGTCTAATAGTCATACGGGTATAAACAAATATTAACAAAAGCTTTTCACCTTCAATTTACCAATTCGTAATTAAATAAACTAAGTTAAATGACCCTATGAAAAAGGTAAAATAATTAAATTAAATATTTACTACAAAAATAAAATGTTCCTTAAAACCTTATGTATTTACATAATTTTTTAACCTATTGTTAAGAAGTATTGCACAATTAATGCAAGGGGATGTAGCTCAGATGGTAGAGCGCTCGCTTAGCATGTGAGAGGTACGGGGATCGATGCCCCGCATCTCCAATATTTTCTAAATTATTTTATCTTTTATTGAGGTTTTTCCAGTCATTAATTTATTGTATATATTATATTGTGTAGTCAAACAATTTGCATTCTTATATATTTAAGGTAAAGGTAACATGAGTTCGAATCGCTATTAAAAATTTAATATTTTCTGCTAAAGAAATTGTAGCTGAATCCAACTGAAAAACTTCCTTATTTTCTGCAATTGTATTTTTTTACAAATATGTAAGAAAATTAATTTAATACATTTTAAAATTTTGTTTAATATGCTAATATCTTGTAAATACTAAATTTAATCAATTCTAAATAAAAGAATTCCGAAATTATTATATATTTTTCAGCAAAAAAATATTTAATTGTAAAGCAAATATATTTTTCTTTAATAGAGATATCCGATAAATTAACCGTCTCTGACATAATATATTTTGTTGGAAATTAATTTAATTAAATTGCATTTTAAATATTGAATATTATTTGTGCATAGTATTTATTTATTTATTTTATATTTGCATAAATAATATTTAAATCTATTTTCATATTCAAATTAAAAATAAACAAAATGTTTGTTTTTAAATAAATCGTGAATTATTAATATTATAAATATATAATTTAATTCAATTAAATTTTTGAAATTAATATTTGAATTCAATTATTTAAACTACTATATATTTATTATTCAATTTTAATTCAAATTGAAGTTTATTTTTAAAAAAAAAACTATTTATATATTAGTAAATTGTAGTCAATACCCACATATTGACCTTTATTATGCAGAAAAAGTTACTTATCATTAAGTTAGATAATTACAATTCAAATTTAATTTGTAATTTTGTGAAGATTTCTAGCCAAAATCTTAAAGGAAGAATGCGACGAAATTTATCTGATGTTATAAAATTTAGAAAATGTCTGTCGTATGAAATAGCTGTCCTTAATTCCAAAATGTTATTTGAAGAATATTGACACATTTCTTTACAGCATATACGTTCCAATAAAAACTGGACTAAAAAATTATAATGAAATACGCTAATTTAATAAGCTTGTAATTGTGATAAATAATATATGTCAATTGTCAAATTTTCATATTTAATCATTTTAATTTTTTTTAAAAAAAATAATTAATATAATTAAAAAAAATATAAATTTTTTCAGCTACAATCATTTTTTAATAATACGAAATAAAGTAAAACAATTAAAGTTAAACAATCTACAGGTAAACGACATTTACAAATTAAATTTACATTTTTAAAATTTTTATTAATTAATATTGCCAATTAATGAGTTTATTTTAATTATGCACTGGTAATTAATGCAAGGGGATGTAGCTCAGATGGTAGAGCGCTCGCTTAGCATGTGAGAGGTACGGGGATCGATGCCTCGCATCTCCAATTTTTTCGATTTTTTAGTTACTATTTATTAAATTACACACTATACAGCATTTACAGATTAAGAATTTGCTCTGTAATTGCGATTAACATTTAAAGCAAGTCATAATTAAATATGTAACAATTCATGATAATATATTTTTACTTTATATATATATATACTAAAGAATAGGAAAATCGGTTAACTTGTGTCATAAAACTATATCCTCCTCCAGAATATAAATAAATAATAATTTAATATTGATTTTGCTTAGTTTATTATTACATTATAATGTAATTTTGAAATATTTAATATTAGTTATAATATGTTTTTAATATATATGATGACAAGGGCGACCGTAAACCCTTACAACCTTTATTGGTTTTCAGTTCAAAATCCCTTATTCGATAAGAAAATTTTATTTATTTATTTATTTATTCGAATATTACGCATTACAGTAACTACGCAATATTGGTAAAGCCCTCGGCTGCCAGGGCCATTGTGGGCTGATTCTAATTAATATTTCAATTTTTTATATCTTATTTAAATTTAAAACTTAAAACTATTTTTATAATTATTTTAATGAAAATTTTATTCTATCTTTTATTCTAAAATTGAAATAATTGCATAAATTTAGGAGAATATTTTTTCATACATTTTAAATATTGCATATATTTAGGATGTTCAAACATTTAACATTTTTTACAACATTATCATTATAATTTGTGTTAAAATTTTAATTTACTATAACATTAAAGAAAAATTAATATCTATAAAACTAAATTATTTAATAAAATATTTAAAAAAATCCACTAATATAAATTAAATGGGAAAATGCATTGCACTGAAAAAATTCTGAAAATAAATCAAATATCACTTATATAACGTTTAATTGTTGGATAATATATCAGCTTATTTGTAATTGTTTAATTAAATGAAATAAATTGATTTAAATAAAATATTTTATATATTTTATCAATTAAATAATTAATTTTAACTAATTTAGTAATTATAAAACAGTAATAAAAAAATTAAAAAAAAAAAACTTGTTCAAACAGTATTTTTTTTTACCTTTACAATTCAAAATTGAATAATTTACATATTAAAAAGCTGAATGACCTGGCTTTACGAATTTTTAATTAAATTAAATTTAAAAAAATGCAAATTAAACATTTACTTAAAAAATAAAGACTGCAAATAAAATACAAAATTTCAAATCTTTAAATATCAATATTTATAGCGTATTTATAACATGGGGATGTAGCTCAGATGGTAGAGCGCTCGCTTAGCATGTGAGAGGTACGGGGATCGATGCCCCGCATCTCCAATAAACATATATTTTATCATTTGAATTATTTAAAAATTTTTTTAAATTATTCCTAATGATAAAACAATATTTTTAAATTAATCTAATTTAATCAGTACATCTTTATGATTACTTAAAGTTTAAGGAATTTAACTATTATTTCAATTTCTCTAAGTTCAAGAAATTGGAAAAATTTTTTAAAAGTTTACATTTCTTTAAATCAAAAGTTTTTTTTAATTCGAAGGAATATTAAAAAAATATATATGTATCATATTTCAAAAAATAAATCTTATAATTAATATTCCATAATTTCTGATGTATCCTGTAGTACTTTTAATTTCTTTAAGTTCTTCTTAATTTTAATGGTGTACTTAAATTAAATCACTTGAAATCTTAATTATTTATTCTTTAGTATTTCTGATGAATAATATATGATATATATGCAGTATTTATGATATATTTACATTACATATATATCATATACTCGTATATATATATTTTGCAATTCCAATTAAAATGTATGACAAAGCAAAAAAAAAAAAACACATATCTATACATTTATATATACAATTTAAAAGTCAAAATAATATTTTCCCTTTTCATTTCTTAATGAAAGGATTAAAAACATCCCACCCCGTTCATAATACATATTTATAAAATATATTATTATGATTGGAATACTTTTTGAAAGGATTATTTTTGTATTTATTTTTCGCTGTCCTTTTTTTTTTTTTTGAAACAAAAGGTTTCTTGAGTTCATTGAGGGGGGCTAAAATTTATTCATTTAACATCATTTGAATTAAAAAAAATTTTTACTGTACCTACTGTTTTCTTTTTATTTGCTCCCATTTCTTTATATTCAGTTCATTATAATAAATTTTGTAGTGCATATAATATAATACCACCTAGAACTCATTTGTTATGAATGTAATAATAATTTTAAAAACTGGAGAATATACACAATAAATACATCAGAATGTAAAAAAAATTATTTGACTTTTTTTAAAAATAAAAAAATATATACAAATTTATGCTAAAGAAACTATGTATGTGATATGACATACTTGTAAAATGTAAGCAAAAATTTAATTTAATTTAAAAAAAATAATTAAAAAACTAAGGACGAAGAATAATTCAAAAAGAAGTTTAAAATTTAAACAAGTTAAAGGTAAAAATCGCTATATTTAATAATTTTATTATAAATTTTAAGGTGACTTTAATGAAAAAAAATAGACTATCCATCGCTGTATTAATATCCAAATCTTGAGATCTTGAGATCTATCATAATATCAATTTAATTTTTAATATAAATTTATTTTTAAATATAGAAATACACACGAAAATTCTAATTCTTAACTTAAATTTTATATTCTAAAAAGAGGAATCCATTTCATCCTAAAAGTATGTTTCATTTAAAGCTAAAGTTCTAGTTGATTAATATATTCTAATTTATTTAAAATCTCTATTGTTATAAAATGAATTTTTCTTTACAAAATCGCCTTGGTAAGCAAAATATAGTTAAAATATATAATTAATATTATATATGGTTTAATAATAGTACCGAACCTACAATGGACTTAATAGCCGCTTGCGTTATTAATGCCACAAAATCTAATGTGATTTAGAATATTAAATATAAATAAATAAATTAATTAATAACTGCACTGCTGTAATTACGAGTACAGCATTTCTGACGACTACTCAAATCTAATCTATGTTTTGTATTTAAAAAAATTGCTTATCCAACGATTCATTAATATCCAAAACTTTTCATCATAATAATATCAATTTAATTTTAAATATCAAATTATTTTAAAAATGGAAAGTTAAGTTATTTTAAATAAGGAAATATGGAATGTACAATCAAATAATAACTAATTGTAAGATCTTTAAATATTTAATTAGAAAATTTATAATACAAAAAAATTCTAAATATAAAAACTAGGGTACGTACTTAATTATGTTTCCTTTATCTTTAATTAAGTTGTTCACATATTTCCCATAAAACCTTAATCTGTCAAAATAATTGACAAAAAGAAACTTTATTTTGACATTTAGCAAATTTAAATTGCTGACAGACAAACTGTCAAAATACAATTATTATAGTTTTAGTTATATGTACAAATGCAAACAATGGAAATATAACAGAAGTATTCCACATTTCCAAATGAAATTAAATTAATCTACGAGTACATAATAATTATATATATAGCCAAGGACAATCTAATTACAACAAATTTTTTCTTGAATATTATTTACCATATAAATTGTAATGATGCATTACAATTATAACATGAATTGTTTTCCTGATTTTTTAACTATTCAACACAACTCAGGCAACAAGCATTTCAGTGTAAAAAAAACTGGGACAAAAAAAAAACATTGTTTTTTTTTTTAATAATAAATATATCATAACATTTATTTCTCTTTTTTTTTTAAAAAAAAAAATCTGAAATTATGTTATATATTACAATTATAATGGAATAGTTATGAATTTCTTTTTTATTCTAAAATAAATTAAATTTTGTTTTTAATATTTCCCCCAACATTATTTAATAAAATGCAAAATTCCAAAGAAAATAAGTATGTAAATGACATAATTTCATTCTATCATATGATAAAAAACAAAAAATTATTCAAATTAGGACAATTTCTTTTTAAAATTATTAAAAAGAAAAGTCATAATTTAGGACAAATGAAGAACAAAAAAAAAAAATTTTTTTTAATTAAATTTAAAAAAAAAACACATTAATTGTAATAACGTCCTACAAAAAATTTTAATAATTACATATTTCATTTCAAGAAACAAGTAAAATAAGTATTATGCACCCCATCTCATATTTTTGTTTAACAGAATTACTTGTCATTTTATGTGACAAGTGACAACACAATATTTGAGTTTAGCGTTGTATTCAGTATTTATGACTTTGTTAACAAAATAATCAACTTAACTTCGCTTTAATTTGTATCTAATCAAATAAATTTATTTTCCCTATGTAAATCTGATGAAAACTTAAATCGCAATGACATAACAACAAAAACTTGCAAAAAAACAAGTGTCAAATCGAGTATAAGTAAGTAGTTACGCGATTTGTTGCATTCGTTGCGTACTTCATGCAGAGTTTCGTATTTAATAAAGTCGTATTCAAATTATTGTATTCTATTTTATGTCACAACTTTAATTTTTGGCAGCCATGGCTTGCTGAATGTTCGGCTATGACTATAATAGCCATGGCTATATAATTGATGATTGACAGTTATTATACTAAACGTCAAAACGTTTTCAAACGCTAGCACTGGATAATCACTTTTATATAATATATTCATTTCACAATATTATATACTTAAATCTATTTTAATTTTAAATAAAAATAAAAAAGAGAAATTAAAGTAAAATACAAATAGATAAACATAAAATTAATTTTAACACTATATACATAATATACAAAATTTATAACCATATATATATATATATATATATATATCTCATCATAATCATACATTTACATAATATATCTAAATAAATTCCATAAAATTCTCATATAATTCCCATTTCAAATCCTATATTAAATTCATTAATTCACATTTACATTTTTATTTTTATTTTTTTTTTTGTACTTTCTTCTTACAAGGTCGTTTCATTCAATCATCTATCTCCTTTACTCTTTCTTTAATTTATTTTCTTTCACATTATAATAGGTATATATTCTAGTATATGTACTGTTCAATCATTTCTCCCAACACATTTTATTATTCATAAAAGCTTTAATTTACAAACAAATTAATATAAATAAAAAAAACTGATTATCTAGCATTAATCATACGTTTCAAAAATTTTTTTTTTTATTTTATTTTTCCATCTGAATAAACATATATATTATATATACAAATATATACACACACCCATTTTTATACTTATCATATACGGTCAAATATAGAGCTTTCTATAAGCGTTTATAAAAATTGTTTACGCATCATATTACAAAACCATGTGCTCTTCAGAAAAGAAAAAAAAAAAAAAAAACAAGAAAAACAAAACAAACAGAAGCAATAAAATTTGCTATTATGGTCTATTTTTAGGCCTTTTTATTTGTTAAACGAATATTAAAAGAAAAAATATATCTGAAGATGTTTTAATTTGTATTTTTTAAATTTACATAAATTATCGGGGATTCTAAGGTTTAACTAGTATCCGCGAAGGACCAAATGACTATATATAAAAGATAGCTGGTGTTGCCAGCTTTAAAAAAATATACAGCTTTAATGGCGCATATTATCCTTTAAGGACGAAAAGGACATTTAAAAGTATCCTTGTTATTTTAGTCTATTTTACAAAAACCGTTATAATTAGCGATCTGTTCAATATATATGTATTCAGTTCAAGCTAATAATTAAGTTGATAGTCTGGAAAATATTTTACCGTTTATATGATGACGATAGGTGCTGCCGTTTTGGAAATATTGTAGTTCAAAGTTGAAAATTTTTGCAAAAAAAAAAATTTTGAACATCCTTTCTCTAAAACTCATATTTTTCAAAATTTTGCAAAGAAACCCCCTAAATATTTTTACATCGTTGGAAAGCTCTTAGTTTTTTCTATAATTTGAGCATACATAAGGTATGTCTATATTAAAGCGTTTAGAAGATATAAGCATTTATGAACTAAAAAATTTTTTGTTTTGTAATTTTTTTTGTATTAAAAAAAGTGTTGATAAGTATTACAATTTTTTCAGCCGTACTTTTTAAATGAATTAAATAATTTTATTATTGAAAAAAAAATTTTTAATATGTTATAAATATGTTTCCAGGTATAAATAAAAAAAATACAAAGGGTTGGGTACGAAATTCCAAAAAAAAAATTCAAAAACTAAAATCCCTACTAATTCAGAATCTCACGTATACAAATACATATATAAATATTCTGGAAAAAGCGTATAATACTGTAATTGTAGCCAACTATAAAATCTCTCCTAATTATTTTTTACATGTATATTTTAACAAATAAAAATTTATAAATAATGGGGGCTGCCGCCCCCAAACCCCCGCTAAACAAATTATTGAAACCCTGATTTTGAATCCAACTCTAAAATCCCTCCTAATTCAGAATCTCACTCTTTTTTACATGCATATTTCAACAAAAAAATATTTATAAATAGTGGGGGCTGCCGCCCCCAAACCCCCGCTAAACAAATTATTGAAACCCTGATTTTGAATCCAACTCTAAAATCCCTACTAATTCAGAATCTCACGTATACAAATACATATATAAATATTCTGGAAAAAGCGTATAATACTGTAATTGTAGCCAACTATAAAATCTCTCCTAACTATTTTTTACATGTATATTTTAACAAATAAAATTTTATAAATAGTGGGGGCTGCCGCCCCCAAACCCCCGCTAAACAAATTATTGAAACCCTGATTTTGAATCCAACTCTAAAGTCCCTCCTAATTCAGAATCCCACTTATACAACCCCACTATTACAAATATATAAATATTCTGGAAAAAGCGTATAATCCTGTAATTGTAGCCAACTATAAAATCTCTTCTAATTATTTTTTACATGCATATTTAAACAAAAAAAAAATTTATAAGTAGTGGGGGCTGCCGCCCCCAAACCCCTGCTAAACAAATTATTGAAACCCTGATTTTGAATCCAACTCTAAAATCCCTCCTAATTCAGAATCTCACATATACATATGTATAAATATTCTGGAAAAAGCGTATAATCCCGATTTTTTAACAAACTCTAATTCTGAATTCTTTTTTGGAAATTTTTTTTTTGGAATTTTTTTTCTTGGAATTATTTTTTTTCTTTCTTTGGAATTTTTTTTTTGGAATTATGACACCATCCAACAAAAAGGCAAAATAAATTTGTGAGAAATAAAGTATGAAAATGTATTTTTTAATAAAATTGTTGTGTCAGTTTTTCATTCATGTTCTCTGGTGGGGTTATTTGTCAACATACACCATACTTATTATATACCGTTGGAAAGAGTGTCAAAAGACCTTTCTAACAGTATAATAAAAAATACAGGGTGTTTTTGAAAATTTCATAGTTATAGTGGTTTTTTTGAAAGTTCAAAAATTTTTTTTTTTTTGTTTTAAATTTCCACTTGAAATTGCAATATCTCCAAAACGGCAGCACCTATCGTCATCAAATAAACGTTAAAATATTTTCCAGACCATCATCTTAATTATTACCTTTGATGAATATATATATATTGAACAGATCGCTAGTTATAACGGTTTTTGTAAAATAGACTAAAATAACAAGGATACTTTTAAATGTCCTTTTCGTCCTTAAAGGATAATATGCGCCATTAAAGCTATATATTTTTTGAAAGCTGGCAACACCAGCTATCTTTTATATATAGTCATTTGGTCCTACGCGGATACTAGTTAAACCGTAGAATAGCCAAATTATCTTGAAGATATTTCTGTTTGTTAATGTAAATTTTATAAGATATAAAAAGAATATAAATTTATGTAAAATATATATTAAAGCAATGTGGGGATGTAGCTCAGATGGTAGAGCGCTCGCTTAGCATGTGAGAGGTACGGGGATCGATGCCCCGCATCTCCAAATATGATAAATTTTTTTTTTTTTTAATCTCTAGTTAATTTAATTTTCATTTTTAATTTTAAAAATAAATTATGGAAGTATTTAACTTTATTATAAATAAATTTAATTGAATTTAAAGTCGAAAAAGTAATTAATTTGATTTCCATGAGAAAAGGATAAACAGTGTTGCCATATTAACTCTTTAGGAATTATTTTAACCTCTTTAATTTTTACTTCTAAAATAATGCATTTATAAGTGAGAGTTTTAACTCTTTAAGGTTTTTAACTCCCACTTTAATTCCTCAAAAACCCCAGTTTAATCCCCAATTTAAGTAGTTTTAGCTTTTCTTTCGTATCAAAAAAAAAATAGAATTTCATCTGTCCTACAAAAAATTGTGCCAATTTTGTCGGAAACGCGTAAATTTGAAAATTTTTTTTGTGTATCTGTGAACACTGTAACTCACGTATATTTTAACCGATTTTGATGAAATTTACTTAGAAACCTGTCTTCGTCAATAATAAGGTTAAGTTCGTAGATTGGCCAAATCGGACTATGAATCGGGAAGCTCCCACGTAAAAGCATCTGACATTTCAAAAAAAAACCCCCACGTTCTAGCCGTCGGCTTGAGTTCAAATTTTGGTACATATAGACTAATTGTTGGGTACTCATAAAAATTAGCTTATAAATTGATTCTAGTATCATGGAATCTAAACATTTTAAAAATTTCAGGAGACTAATCGAATGCAAAGAATACAAAACCGAGTTATATTTAAAAAATAAATTAAAATTTAATATATTTTATTGATAAAATATAAAAAAAAACCTTTGTCATAATCGTATGACATCAGTTATTACTAAAATAATTGTTATTAAATCGTAAACAAGTCAAGTTTGACGACTAAAAGTCTAACAAAAATATCTAAAGATAAAAATAAACAATTGCACATTCTTATCTACGTAATAAATAATAAAGTTACAATTTATTATTACCACCTTGAATATTTTATTATATTGATTATATTGTTTATTATGTTAGTGAAAACCCGTTTTAATTATTCTAAATTTGGCACTTTTTAATACGCAAAAAGTGTGACTGATAAGTAATAACATTTTTAATAACTAATAATGATTAAAAATTATTTAGAAATGGGCAATAACCGATTGAAAATTGTATTTTTAAATAAACAAATCGAATTTCATCACTGTTCAATACAATTTCGGTTGTAAATTGTTCTAATTTATTGCGCAATCTTTTCAAAGTTCAAACATAATAATCTAATCTATTGCACCCCTTCAAAACTTACTTAAGCCTTTTACCTTTTAATTTACTTTAATTAATCAAATTTATTTTAAAAATAATTTTTTTTTCTAAAATTTTATATTTTGAGCCTCTTCCTATTGATTAAAGCCTCTAAATTTTCCATTTGCATTTAATTGAACCTTTAAAAACAATCAATGGAATATAGAGTAGAACTTTGAAAATTAATGAATAGATGATACACGAAAGGAAATATAAAAGTTTTTTTTAGGAAATATATAACATAAAAACTTTTAACAAACTTGTCTACAAAAGAAACGATTTTTTTTTTGTTCATATTAAAAGTTTATAATATCAAAACTTTTCAATCGGAAACTCACATACATATTTGTATATGTATGTAAGCCCTCTTCAAAAAGACAAAAATATATAGAAAAACCAAAAACAAAGTTTTGTTCTAATTTCTTTCACTTCCTATCCATCTCTTCTTTTCACAATTTGCCTTCCTTTTATTCCTCTTTCCCCAAATTTCTTTTTAATTTTTATTTGATTTTGAATTTTACATGAAAATTCACCCCTTGTACAATTCACCATTTCAAACAAATTTCACCATACATTCAATGACTACCCCTATATGCAATATAATTCATTTTTTATTAACAAAATATTTTAACCCTAGATGTATAGGGGTGAGTAGTGTTAAATCAGCCACCCATTATTTTTGTAAAAAAAAAAAAATAAAAACAAAAAACAAGACGTAATGATTACTATATTCCTTCCTTCCTCCCATCTCTGGCACATCTCACAACATCTGAACACTGCCTCTTTATTCAACTTAATAACAAAGCGGAATATGAACAAGTGAAACAAACAAAATAACAGAGAAAAAAAAGTGACTGCAAAGTGTTTTGAGTAAATGTCAATACAAAACGGTAAAATAAAACAAAAAAAAAAAACTGAATTGAGTAAAAAGAACAAAAAGAAACAAAACATGAGTTGGAGAAAAGCTATGCACAGTGGTAGATAAAAATGGTATTTCAGATTTGTTTGGCCAATTAAAAAATCTTAATAATCTTAAATACCTGATTTGAATTTCACATTTATTTAATGTTTTAATTTAAAATATATGAGTCTTATATTTGAGTCATATATAGGGGGTCCGGAAATGAAATGTAACGAAGAGTGCAGGTGGTAGAGAAATTAATAACGTAAAAAAAAACTTCTGATGGGTGGGGGAGGGACTATTTGTAACAGGTTCCTGCTTTTAAAGTAATTTCGTAAATTTTTAAAAAAAAAAATAACAACATCATGGCCTGTACAAAATTGAAGACTCATTTAAATGTCAGCAGCTAACTGAAGTTATGAATTTCATATATAATAATAATTTTCATTATCTTTCATAGTAGTAGAGTCTCAAGAACTTCATTCCGAAAAATATTGATATTTTTTATTGTTTTTATTAAATAACTGTAGTTTTTGCATACAAAACCGTTATTATTTCATTTTTGAAATCATCTACTGAGATCCACTTTAAATTCTCACAATTTTATCATATCTCTTACTCTTTTCGAGATAATTGATTACTGTAATTTTATAAAATCTTCTTTTACCACAATCAACTTTGACTAAATTGTAGAATTCACAACTTTCCTCTGGTAAATTACCGGATTGTAAATTTCCGTAAAATAATGTACTGATAAAAAATAACGGTATTCAATTATTTTATTAACAGTATTTCAATTATTATCAAAAATTGACTCACCTGATTTCAAGAGGACATAATAGATTAGATTAGATTTTGCTGACCTTTGAATAGATTGCAAAATAAATATTGAACGCTATATTAAATAATACCTATACACTTTAATAAAATTGTTTATATACTTCTGTTATCTACTGTACATAAACGCTGGTTAATGTTAAGTATGTTGAACACGTATACATGTATGTAGGAATGTGAAGATTTTATTTTTTTAAATAATAATATTGTCAGGATTTAGTTATGAAGCATAAATTAACTTTTTGTTTTTTTTTTGTTTTTGTATCTTTTTTTTATATTTTAGAAAAAAAAAAGCAAAAACAAAATATTTATAAATGCTTTGAGAGCAAAATTTTTTTTGTATTGCACAACAAAGTTACAATATAAATTCAGTATAGATTAACGGTATAACAGTTTTCAATGAATAAATTTGTTAGAATGTTAATTTTTGTTATTTGTTTTTTTTTTTGTAAATTTTTGTAAAAAAAGGTGTTATGTAAGGTAAAAAAAAAAATGTGATAAGTATTTGTGTTTGTTTAATGTTATTTACTTTATTTAAAAGAATAGCAGCGCTTTTAATTAAAATGTAAGCGTAGAAGAAAAAGACTCGAGTAACAATTTTTGATTTTCTTTATATTTATTAAATTTAAAAAAAAAATGGAAATATTTCTTTTAACATCATTTATAAAATGATTAAGGCTGTATGGAAAATTCTCCACTTAAAACCCTCCATCAACTGCAGTTAAGCATGCCTAAGTATATCTTCAGAAAAATTTAATAGCGCCTGGATACTTATCAAAATAAAGCTTTTAAACGAATTCGCTGAAGAGTCTAAAAGAAGTACTTATCCAAAAGGCGGGTAATTTCTTTAAAAGTCTGGTAAAATTACCAAAGATTTACTTGGCTTACTCCGTATTCAGGTAAAGTTGCAAAAGGTTTACTAAAATATTAATTATCTGTTCTCTTAATGTCCGATAGATGGTGGCTAAAGTTTGAAAATTAATTTCGACTTTCGACGATAGGCTGTGAAAAAATTTGGGTATTTAAATTTACAATTTATTTTATAAACAATTTGAAATTAAAAATAAAAAAAAGCATTTAAGAGAATTGGGAACCATACCGAAGAACAATTAAAAAAAAATACTTATCTGAAATTTCAAGTAAAAAGAAAAATATGCAAATGTAATAGTGTTTTAAAGCCATTTGAAGCACTTATCAGAAGTTGTTCACTTATCAAGTTTTACTGTATATATTTTACATCTGCTTAAAATTCGTTCATTAACTGTAGAAAAATTACTACTTATAAGAATTTTATCTAAAGATTTTCTTATTCATCGATTTTTTTTTTATTTGTATTTTTACATAATCATCTATTGATTAAACTTTTCATCTTCCCACACACTCCCACGATCTCATTTCAATATATCAAATCCCCCAATTCTTCATTTCGTATTAAAATAAAATTATAAAAGTGTGAAAAGTCCCCCAAAAATTATAAAAAAAATATAATTGTGTTTGAACTGGACTAAGAAAGTGTAGAATGAAAAAAAAAAACAAAAAGTAAATAACAACCTCCCCTAAAATTTAAACATTTTTTTTTTTTAAGTGCAAAGAGTAACACCCTTATTTTCACTTAAATAATGAAATTACACAAAATGTAAGTAGAAGTAAAAAAAAAAAACAAAAAAAACTTGACATTATTAATTAAGATGCAATAATGTGGTATATAATGGCATTACAAACAAACTTACAAAAAGAAAGATATATACTAATGTATAAATGAATTCGAAATAATGTAATAAAAATGACAATTAAGTTTTAAAACTTTATAAGTACATTTAAAATTCTATGTTATACTTTGATATATCATTTATATTATATTGTGCATGTGTTATATTAAACGTTATTATCACATTGTCAAACAAATATATTTTAATTTTCATTTTACATATGTATTTATATACACACAAACAAAAATTTTATAATAAAATTTAAGTATATAAAATAATTAAATACCTGTATATATATATAGCTTTGTGATAAGATACTTGAAACTAACATATGAGTACAATAAATATGTAATTATAATTTTGTTAAGTACTTGTTTCTTATTTTGTCAGGTAAATTAAGAGGAATATTAAGACAGTAAAGTGGGAATGAAATAGAAAATAGAAAGTAAAAAAAAAACCGTTAACTTGTGTTTATTTGTGACAACATTAAATTACATAATACAGTACAACACAATACAATACAATACAATACAATACATGATATAATATAATGCAATAAAAGCCAGTTAGTCAGTAACAATATATCGAAAAGTAATAACAATTACTTTAGAAGAAACTTGCTTATTAAGAAACAGTTTCCTTCGTTGTTCTTTAAGAAGTGTGTCCTTTACCCTTTCAGTTACCTCCTTATCAGAACATATTACTGTTAATCGATTTCCATTCTCTTACTACTCGCAAATTGGTGGCGCCAATATCTCTCTTATTCACTAAATAATTACTGGGAATATGACCTAATATCTATGGCCGAATATTATTTAGATAGATTTGATCTCAAATCCGTTGAACTATTTAACAATCATAATCACATTCACAGGACTGATTGCGGTTGAAACAAATCAATTACGAAAATTTTACGTGAAGTCAGCTCAAATTCTTCTAACTTAAATCTCAGCGATAGCGAATCTGTACCAAAAAACCGTCTTTATCAGGTTTTCAGGAGTAGCCAATAACAAATATTTGCTTGGGAGAATTATTGTTTTATTTATTTATTTATTTATAATTAGTACCAGGACAATAGTAAATATTGCCTGATATTATTATAGTCTTTTGCTTATTTGGCATTTTGGCTTCTTAAATTAAATATTTTCTATTTATATCTATATATTTAGTCACCATGGGGATTTGTAAAGAAATATTATTTTTCAATATTTTATATATATTTTTTTTTAATTCAATAGTGTATGACGTGACTAGGAATCAAACCCGGACACCCTCGGTTAGTAAGCCAAATGCTTACCCACTAACCCACCGAGGCCCACTGTTTTATTTTTGTATTTATATTTTCCTAGAATTCTTTGAAAATTAGTGAATGTTTGTAGCTTTATATAAAGTTTAGCCTTGTATAACTACTTTTGTTATAATTTATTTTTTCTCTACAAACCAGCATCCCAAAATATTTAAATTCTGTAATATTATAGTACTTATTATAGTATTAAGTAATTGTTTAAATGTTTAATTGCTTATAAAAACTACAAAAAAAAAATAATACATAGTGTTGTAAAGAGACTTTCCATAATCACCTAAGTTAAAATAAAAAATTAAACATTAAAATAATTAATTAAGGAACCATCCTTTAAGTAATCCTAAAATCTTATGCTTTCTGTCTTTTAATTGAATATCATAGTTAAAAGAAAATTAAGGAACTACGCTCTTTTTTTGTTTTTTTTTTTGTAATTCCAACCAAATTTAATTTAAATGTTACAAAAGATACTTTTATATAACACTTAAGTTTATATTTTGGTATAATTAAATACAAATGAAGACAAAAATACAAAAACTTCTTTGAGTATGAGGAGTACCATCTTTTATTTAAATAAAAGTACAAAATTTATCATTTTAAGAACCATTACTATTAAAAACAACTTTTATAAAAAATAAAACTTTTCAAATAAACTTTTTTTTACAATCTTTTAAAAAACTTTTTTTTTTGCAAAAAGAAGTACAAAAAAAAAAAATAAAAACAAGTTGATAAAAACTGCTAGACAGTGAAAAGAACCTTTAAGAACTTTCTTTGAAATTTTTGCAAAATTAAAACAGAAACATTTTTAATAAATTATTTATTTTGTTTTTAATTAATTACTTGTAATACTATGTATTTAATAAATTTCTTTTACACTTTGTTAATAAAATATAAATTAATGTGTAGATGAATCTTTTTATGTAAGTACTTAGTCCCTATAATTCCCTATAATTTGAGACTTTTAACCTCTGTTTTACTTATTTTGACTTTATTTGAAAGTAACTTACAATCTTTCATTTTAATATTTTGAAATTAAGAGTATACGGGGTTGTGTATCTTATTTAAAGACTACTGAGGAGTTACTTGAGTACTTACTTAATATTAATTTTGTACTAAGTACAAATTTTAAGTTACTTCTCTTTTACTTACTTAATATTAATTTTATACTAAGTACAAATGCTAAATTACTACTCTTTTTTAATAATTAAAATAACTCAAAGATTCAAAAATTTTAAATATGGATTAAAATTAATTCTAATTTAATATATTTATAATATTTACGTTAAAAATTAATTGGATTTTACTTAAAAGTAATCATTTTAAGCATATATTTACCAGGACACTCAATTCATTACTTTCAAGTAATTCAAATAATTATAATCTGGGTATTTCAACTTTATAAAATACAAATTCAAATCAAATTAAATTTGTATACAAAAATATTTTTTATATTTTTTTCATATTTTTATTTTTATTTTATCCTGCACATATAATACATAGTTAAATTTAAAACCTTTATAAAATATTATACAAAGTACAATTATTATTATTATTGTATCTTTATTTCTTTTCTTTTTTTTTCAAAATAAATAAAAACTCATTAAAAATGAAAAGATACTTGAATATTATAAAAAAAAATAAAAAAAAACATGAAAAATGCAACAAGAATGTGTAAAACGTCCTTTCTATATATTATAGATAAAATTTTAAACATATATTGTTGTGTTTTATTATTTTAAATATTACCAGATGTTTACTTTTTTGAAAAAATAAAATTCAAATTCAAACATTAAACAAAGAAAAACCAAAATAAAACCGCAATGCAGGACAAAAAACTTACGATTCAGTTGTCAGTTGATGCCATTTAAAAAAAATGCCAAAAAGCATTTTAGGCTGGTTGCAATTTAAGTTTAATTCAACTGCTGGGTAGCACAGTGGTTAGAATGCCGACTCTTCATGCGAAAGGCTCGAATCCCAGTGAAAGTAAAAAATCTTTTACTTGGTTTTTGACTCGACTCAACTACCATTCGACATTGGGTTAAAATAAATTACTTATTAAATAATTAATGATTACATATATCCTTAATAAAAAAATACATTAATTTATCAATATAAACAAATACAAAATATAAACAAATAATTTAGTTGAATAATATAACTCGCAGATATAGAAGATACAAAATTATATACAAACTCGAATACAAAATTATTACAACATAAACCAAATAGAATCGTATCTATTGAAAATCTAAGACATTTCTACATCTTATAAGGTCTACTACTATCTCATGTTTAAATATTGTATGTGGAATTAATTCAGATTAATATTAAAAACAGGAATATATGATCCCCTGTGTCAACATGTACCTATGGTATAGACAGGCTTACTATTCCAACAATTGAAAGGTGGTTCGCGTTTTAAATAACTAATTGTAATAAAAAATACTCATAAGAAAAACTTTATTTGTTTTAATAAATTATAAACTCTTCTTTTGACCGTACACTTTACTTTTATCTTAGTATATTTAAAAATTTGCTTGAATGCATTAACTGGACTTGAACTCGTATTTGAACTCTTTTGGCAATTACAAGTATTTTTACTTCTACATAAATTTTGTAAATATTAAATTTTACTAATACTGGTATTTTACGATATTATAAGTATCCAATAGTAGTACTTAGAACTCCTAAGTACCACTGTACTCAATACAGATCTGTTTGACAATGAATAAAAACGTCTACTTTATATATAAGAATTGATATAAAATCACATCAATAGTACTTTTCGTTAAAAATTTTTTGCCCTAAATACCAATCCCTATTCTAAATTTTATATATGTTAGCTAAAATAAAGATCATTTGTTCATTCGCAAATCACGTCAACATTTAATCAATTAATCAAATATCTAAAACTGAGCTTCAGCTCAAATTTTCCCTTTTCATGCAAGAACTACAAGTTAAAACATAATTTTTATTTAAAAAAATGACATTTCAGTTCATACACAATTTTAAATATTCAACTCTAAGTCTTGATTACAAATTTTACAATTTATATAATCTGGTCACTCTAAAATCAAAATAGAAATGAGTACAGTGGAATTTACACAATATTTTTTGTTGCTGTTGTTGTTGCTTCTATTTTTTTTTTTTTTCAAATGCAATCAAAAAGGATTGCATTGCAAGCAAAAAAAATATACAACTTGTCATTTTTTCTTCCTGTTATATTATGTTTCTTTTCACTTTGTCTAATATTTTTTGTCTCTTTCATTTTTTTTTTTTTTGTATTCATGCTATTTTCTATTATTCTTTATATTCTTTTTATCCCTGTCTATCTTCAATTTAAAATCATTTCTGTTTGTCTTTTACAGTTATCATATTAACATTTACATATTTTAAGAATAGTTTTGTTTTTTTTTTTTTTTTCATTTTGTTTTTTTTTTTTTTATTAAAAAAAATTGTTTCTATTCTTGTTTCTCTTTTACATGTTTTTACACAACAACGCTATAAGCTAAAAAAAAAAAATAAAATAAAATTAAGTAACACATAATTTATGATATTTTAAGTGACTTTAGATGTTACAATTTATTTATTTAATTTTATAAACTTTTATATTTTCATTTTGGAATTTTTATTTCAGCAATTACAGTTATAGTTAGAAAAAATTAAAGAATTTTATTTTAATTGTAATTTAAAATATAGTGAGAGCTTAAAAATGTTAACTGAAAAATATTAGGAAAGTTTTTTTTTTTTTTTGTAGGATTTTTAAAAAGTTTTTAATTTTTATTTTTGAAATTCAAACAAACAAAAAAAAACTGGATTTAATTGGAAGTGATGAAAAATAGAGGACTAACGAAGGATTATCTAGGATAAAAATGTAATTAATTAAAAATTTTAAGAATTGTATTAAAATTGTTATAACTCGGGATTTATTCTTAAATGAGAATTAAATTTAATGCATCAGAGTGATAGAATTAGTCAAATAAAAGTTTCAAAATAAATAGTTTTTGATATTATAATAGTTAAACGACTGATGCTTTTTAATAAGGGGAACCACGTAAACTTTTAGAACTTTTTATAACTTTTAACAATTTTTATGCAAAGTATTAGGGCATAAATTTAATTAAAAAATTTGGAAATCAAAATGTTTAAAAACGGATTACTTTAGTTATAAGAAACTTAAAAAGATTTGAATTCACTTATAAAGCAAGGTTATTCTTAGCTTACATTCCTTACACGCCTTACATGTATTCTTAGCTTAATATTTAATCTTAACTATACGTAATTCAAAAAAAAATTCGAAGATACCTTCGAATCAAAGCCTATATTTTACTTTAGATTCCACGCATATTTTTTAAATATTTTGCACAAACATACACTCAAACATAAGCATCAGTTTAATAAAAACTTTAAAAAAATCGAATAGTACTTCAAAGCTCATACTTACTTTTCATTCTTATAAATATATAGATTTTAATATAAAATCTGACCTAGGAGCTAACCTCAATTCACTTAAAAATTTTAAAAATACGAACTAACATACTAAGAATCACTATAATATTTAACTATAATAAATATATTAAATATTTTTTTTGAAAGCAAGTTTTGCAGAAAAATAAAAATATACAAAAACCACAAAACAACGTAATAAATTTTTTTCTGCATTCAGTGATAAACTTAAATGTCATAAAGGTATATACGCAATATCAAAAGAAATAACTTACAAAAAAAAATATAAAGGAAAAAAATAATTTTAATAAAATGCAAAGTATTCATTATTATATGAATGTACTTCATATTTACTCCCCAAACTTAACTCGTTTTCTTAACAAAATCAAAAATCGCGACTTACTCCGAATTGGCGACCCTATTCAGGCTACTTTAACTCCCCTTAACACTCTCCAATTGTAATGTTGGAATTTTATTGGAAATTTTATATATATATATATATCTTGTAGTTATTAACACTGGCTCTGATTATTAACAATTGTATTATGGTTCATTTCTATCAGAGAGCTTCCATCCAATGTGTTGCTCTCTGATAGAAATGAACCATAATACAATTTGCAACGCTTATATAAATTCGTTTCTACTCTACTCTTCTATCCTATTTTCATTCTAATTCATTAGCCCCATAGTCAACCTTAAACTGGTTTTATGTATAAAGGAATTCGTTCCTAGATTTTAAAAAGCGAGTGAAAAAAAAAAATAATAAATAATTAGTCATACCGCAACTGCCTCAAATATATTTTGTATCAATCTCAATTCTTAGTTAATAAATCAAAAATTTTTAATTGTAAACTGTATACTAGTATCCTCTATTTTGGCCCCTAATTAATATATGTATATATAAGGGTATATACATAGGTATATAAGTTTTGTATATATAGTTTAAAAAAATAGTTTCTTGAAGTCTTCATTCTGGAAATATTTTACAGAGCAGAAGTGCTTTGATATATGCTTTAGATATGCTAATGAAAATTAGTTCTTGTAAATATATATATATATATGTATTACTCACATGTATTAATATATACATAAAGTTTTTTTACGCACTAATTTTTATTATAAAAAAAAAATTATATAAACTTTAATAAATTGCATTAATATTCAGAACAACCTTCATACTTCAATTATTATACATTTTCTTTTACATTTTCCCCTTTTTTTCTTTTCTACGTATTTTCCACTTTTCTTTTTATTTTCTATTTTTTTTTTTTTTTTTATTATTTTATAATATTCTTTATTTTTATTATTCTAGTATTCTGATTTCTGTTTTTTTTTTTTTTTTTGAAAATGTGTTAAAGTAAATTGTTTGTTAAATGTTTAGCTATTTTTCATTCTATAATAAATTTTCTCTTCTTTTATATTTGTTTTTCCATTTTATTTCTATTAAATTTTCTTTTTTTTTGGTTTTGTCTTCTTTTTTTCTTTTACTCCTTTTTTTGTTTATTTTTTTCTTTAGTTTATTGTTCATATTTTCTTAACAGTATCACAATATTATTTTTATTCACTTTGTTCTTAATATCGCGATATGATATTTTCATCTTATGTGCCTCTTCCTTGCCTCTTCCGTACCTCTTTTATATATATATATATATGTATGTGTATGTGTCTGTGTAAAAGTTTTTATTAAATAATAATTTAGGAAATAGAAAGTGAGGGCAAAAATATGATATATGTAAACGGTTTGAAATTATTTAATCATATTAATCAATTATGACAACTATTTAAAGAGTTCAGGACGCGTGTAAATAGTGGGAGATTTTAAAAGTTTAATAGTAATTCTTTGCGCAATTTAGTTTGATGTATTTGCTAAAGAAGGGCGCAGGGGTTACTTAATATAGATGAAACAATCTTTAAATAAACTCTTGAAATGTAATCATACTAAAAAGGTATACGAAAATTATATGAATAAATTCAGACACATTAGTAGGCATTGTAATGTATTGGAATTATTTAAGCAAATCCTGTTTTTAATTTTCTATTTGTTTTAACACTTAAATGAAAGTTTCAGAGCTTTAAGAGATTTTATATTAAAAATATTAAAAAAATTATACATCTAATTAAAAACATCTAAAGTAAAAACTTAATGGGTCCAATTATAATAAAAAACGAGGAAGAGTGTAGTAGAGTAGACTGTGTCAACTCTGGGATACCCGTATGACCGTGATATAAACATTATATCATCCGGTTAATTACTTTTGGCAAAATTTCAAACATACCAGCTTTATTAGGTTAAATATAATGCTCATATAAAAGAAGGAGTAGTTGTATGGCAGCTAGTAGAACCCTCTGCAGTAGACCAACCAAATTTTGCAGTAACTTTGGCCATTACACTAAACTATTTTTGGCAAAGTTTCAGACACCCAACTTCAATAGGTACAGAGTAATGCTCATATAAAAGAAGGAGTTGTATGGCAGCTACTCGAACTCACTGCAACAGACCAACCAAATTTTGCAGAAACTTTGGCCATAAAACTAAACTACTTTTGACAAAATTTCAGACACGTAGCTACAATAGGTACAGAGAAATACTCATATAAAATTAGAAGTTGTATGGCAGCCACCCGAACCCATGGACCAAAATGGCTGGATTTAAATAGCGATGACGGCTATTGCAAAAAAACGAATTTGCTAAAATTTCAAGATCTTAGCTCCTTTAGTTCTTGAGTTATCGTGCGGACGGACGGACGGACAGACGGACGGACGGACATACATAGCTAAATCGATTTTTTTTTCGATTCTGATCCGATCCATACACTTGAGTCTATATCTACCCCCCTCCTTCTTTGCGTCACAAACGTAATGGCAAATTTATTATACCCTTTGACTATATAGTCATACGGGTATAAAAATTGAGCTCTTAGATCAGTGAATTTCTAATAAATCTATTTAGTACAATTTTTGAAAACCGATTCACGAAGCATCACCCAAATCAAAAATGACGTAACGTCATAATTAAATTTTTTGAGGAATGATTCATTTGTTTTTTATTTAGAACCTGATGTTAGTGAATTAAATTCATAAGTTTTTATATTCTATAATCTTAACAAAAAAAAATTTTTTTTTTTTTTTTATTGTCTTAGACTGAGTTTTGTGACCTTATCAGTTATTATAATAATTCAAAATTAAAAAGTATTTTCATTTCCTTTGAGATATACAATTAATCAACATTATATAAAAAATTAAAAGCTAATATCATAGAAAAATTATGTAATACAGCAAACAAAAGTATAGAACAGGTAGGTACTTTAATTGAATATTAAAACAAAATTTTCAAAATTGTTATCTCTTATAACCTTATAGTTTTACCTTATTTGTTATATTATCTGGATACCTTATCTTCTATCATTATCAAATATTAATCGATTAGATTAATACCTATATTAAACAGTAAAAATATATTAAAATTAAATAATATATTATATTTGAATAATATATATTATATTTTATATCTCTTATCTTTATTATTATCAAATCAAATATGTAGTTCATTGACTTCGTTTTGTTCCTAGTTGTGCAAATTTCAGAATCTAAAACAGGAAAAAACTTCCGACTAAAATCCAGTAAAAAAAAACTTTTTATTAGAGAGTCTGTGACTTAAATAGAATACCTACTATTCCAATTATAGGAATAAATAAGATGAATTAAGCTTTTCTCTTGTATTTTTTTTTTTTTTGTTTTTTTATACCCGTATGACTATATAGTCCAAGGGTATAATAAATTTGCCATTACGTTTGTGACGCAGAGAAGGAGGGGGGGTAGATATAGACTCAAGTGTATGGATCGGATCAGAATCGAAAAATAAATCGATTTAGCTATGTATGTCCGTCCGTCCGTCCGTCTGTCCGTCTGTCATCACGATTACTCAAAAAGTAAAGGAGCTAGGATTATGAAATTTTCACAAATTCGTTTTATGCAAAAAACGGAATCGCTATTTAAATTCAGGCATTTTGGTCCACGGGTTCGAGTACCTGCCATACAACTTCTAATTTTATATGAGCATTACTCTATACCTATGGAAGCTGCGTGTCTGAAATTTTTCCAAAAGTAGTTTAGTATAATGGCCAAAGTTACTGCAAAATTTGGTTGGTCTACTGCTGAGGGTTCGAGTAGCTGCCATACAACTCCTTCTTTTATATGAGCTTTACACTACACCTGATGAAGCTGGGTGTCTGAAATTTTGCCAAAAATAGTTTAGTGTAATGGCCAAGGTTACTGCAAAATTTGGTTGGTCTACTGCAAAGGGTTCTAGTAGCTGCCATACAACTCCTTCTTTTATATGAGCATTACTCTACACCTAATAAAGCTGAATGTTTGAAATTTTGCCAAAAGTAATTAACCGGATGATATAATGTATATGTTACGGTCATACGGGTATCCCAGAGTTGACACAGTCTACTCTACTACACTCTTCCTCGTTTTTTCTTCTCTTGATTGTCATATAGAAAGCAAACAAAAAAGAATGACAAAGAAATGAAACAAAACTAAACTACAATTTTACCGTTATTATACTTTGTATCTACTCCTAATATTAATATATATACAATATACATATATACATAGCTATATAAAAATGATATTTTGTTTTAGATTAATTTCATTTTGTTCTTTCTTTATTATTATACAAATGTATATATACATATTTATATTTATGTATTTTGTATATATATATATTAAGGAAAAATAAAGAAAAGCAGAAAATTATATAACAATTTTCATTTAAAAAAAAAAATCTTTTACCGGTATGTTTTCCATCTTCAACTACAGGTTGGCATGACAAAATATCTATTATATCTATGTTTGTATTCTGTGTATATACTAGATAATAATATGGTGGTGATATTTAATGTCGCGTACTATTTATAATATTGTTTATATTTACTGTTATTTTCTTGTTTTTAATCTCACCTCACTATATTTGTTTTTATTTTTTTATCTTCTTCTATGTATGTATGTTGTGACATTTATTGTTTACTTAGAATCCAATTTAATTTTTTTTTGTTTTTTTTTTTTTTTTACTTTTAATTGAAGTTTATTGCATACAAAATGAAATTTTCAAAAAATAGATGTTATTTACTTTTAAGATTTTGAATTTTTTTTTCTAATTTCTATAAAAGAAAATATAAATAAGAATAACGGTATTGTTTTTAGTTTTTACAGTTATTGTTAGTTAGTAAGATTTTCATATTTTAACTAACTTTGACCAAATTGGAAGTTAGAAGATTTATTAAGAATTTCTTTATTCGAATTTTAATTGCTTTCTTTATAGACTGTAAGTATCTATTAGATATAAAATTTTTTTATGTTGCTTTTAATTAACAGAAATATTGTTAGATTGGAAAAAAGATAAAATCTAAGGCAATTAGGTCGCAAATTAATTAAACAACTCATTGAAATATTATTAAGATAGTGGGTTGAATACATACAATTAGACTTTAACTTATAGTTTTGATTGAAAATGTTAAAGTATTCGGTCTTTTGTATTTAAAGAAGATAAAGGTTGAAACTATTTAAATATTGACATGAAACTTAAAACTTCTGCAAAATTAAGATCAAATTTTAAATTATGTCCATCATATGGCTTTATTTCATCGATAAAAAAGCGGTGTTCAGACGTAAGACTGATGAATATTGTTGGAAGGTGGAGAAAAATTGGACAAGAAAGAAGCCAAGGAAGGAAGGCTCAAAAATAATAATTTGTTATGCTATTATGAAAATTTTCAATCTTGATAACTGATGGCCTGAAGCAAAATCCATTTTGACTTTTTTTTAAAACATTTAACGGATTCACCAAATTCCGGTACTTATAAGTTTTATTACTTTTAGTCAATTCAAATCAAGAACATGTTCTCATGTTTCACTAGCTTCAAAAAAGGACTTTAAGGACAAAGGACAAAGAAGGAAAATTTGGAACTTATAATACTTATCGTCAATCTTAAAGAAAACGGCTAACTACAACTTTTCGTGACCTCCTTATTTGATATTTAGCTACAGTTACATCTAATATTTTTTTAGTTACAGTTAAATTAAATGCGAGCTTAGTTATGTTGTAATTCTTTTGAGTAAACTAGCGGCTTTGTATAGTTAAGGCTTCATAGAAGCTAAATGGCTCTTTTGGATCCATTTTTTGAACCCATAAAATTAAAATATGTAGTTATGATCCAAATTACAATGCCTTAAATCAAATAAGTTAAAAATCGAGAAAATGATCAGGGAAATTTAAAAAAGAAATTTAAATAGCTCCGAGAAAAAGAAAGCACTTATACTACATGACATCGTATGGTATATAACTAAAAACAAATTGTTTTAAAATTCAATTTTATACTTTTTAGTTAATAATTAATTTTTTTTTTAATTTTTGTTTATCATGAACCCGGCATTAAAACAAGCTATACAAAAAAAGTTAAAAGAAATTTTTAAAAATTTCAAAATGTCACTTAAAATTTGTTTTTTGTATTTTAAACCGAAACTAAAAAGAAAACAAGTATAAAATTCATGATTTAATCAGTTCCAGGATCTCAAAACCTTCAAAAAAAAACTGAAAGAAACCAAATTGAATTCAACAGAAAAATCCATTTCAAGTCAGTAACTAAAAATATATAAATATGTATACATATATATGCATATATATATATTTTAAATATTTAAAATGGAAAACGACAATTTCGAATTTTTTTGGAAGTGCAAAAATAGAAAAAGGAAGACAAACGACAATTTCTATTTTTAGCACATTTTCAAAAAATTTTGTAAAAATGTGCCTATATAGCTTCACTCTGTCCGTCCGTCCGTCCGTCCGTCCGTCCGTATGTTTACAAAAACTTTTACACCGTTTGAAATAGAGAAAAGAAATTTTAACCATGGGTAGTTTTTGCAAAAAAAATAATTTCGTAGAAGAATTTTTTTCTGTAGCCCCACCTGTTACGGGGCTACAGCCCCCCAAAGTTGGAAAAAGCCCTATATTTAAATTGTTATAACAAGAGTTCTGTTACATATATTTTCAATCTGAAAACGGCAAATGATAGCTGGTTTCATAAGCTTTATAAATTTTTACAAGGCAAATGTTTAGGGTTGCCATACGGTACTAAAATTTAACATTACGCAAAACTCGATTTTCGCAAAATTTTTGGTCACACATATCTTCTGAACGGTTCAAGCTAGGGTCTTGAAATTTTGGGAGGGGTTAGATACTCAGAAATTAGTAGGAGTCGGTTAACAAAATTTTTTTGTCAAGCCCCCTATTTAGGAGCTATAAGGGCTCGAAAATTGAAATTTTGCTATTTTTAAACACCTGTAACTTGAATACCTGTCCAAATTTTTTTTTAGTAATAGACAAAATTTAAAGCTCTATAATTATATTTCAACATGTGTCAAAGGTTTTTCTTAATTTTGAAGGGTGACGAAGTTACAGCCCCTGAAAATTCCAAAAAAGCCCTATATTTAAATTGATATAACAAAAGTTCTGTTAGGTTTATTTTCAATCGAAAAACGGTATTGGAGAGCTGCTTTTATAGGCTTTACCAAAATATGTCGCTTAAATGTATAGGGTTGCCATACGGTACTAAAATGTACCATTATATAAAACTCAATTTTTGCAAAATTTTTGGCCCTACGTATCTTCTAAACGGTTCAAGCTAGGATCTTGAAATTTTGGGAGAAGTTAGATCCTAAAAAAATAGTAGGAGTCAGTTAACAAAATTTTTTTGTCAAGCCCCCTGTTTAGGAGCTATAAGGGCCCGAAAATTGAAATTATGCTATTTTTAAGCACCTGTAACTTGAATACCTGTCCAATTTTTTTTTTATTAATATACAAAATTTGAAGGTCCAACATTATATTTTAACATATGTTAAAGGTTTTTCTTAAATTTAAAAGGGGTTCTTTAAATTGAAGAAAGTGTCTCTTAGTTTTACCCATTTTTGCTTAGATAATAAAATTCTAAGTAAAATTCCAAATTTTTGTGTAATTCACAATTTAATTCCTAGAACTTAAAAAACTAGAGGATGAGGGGGGGGGGGGGCGGTTGAAGTTAGAGACTTGAGAAATTTGGCAACCTTCCCCATTGAAGGGCTATAACAACTTTTAAATAAAAAATTTACTGTTAGCAGTAAATTTTATAAGTAAGTAGTAACTATTTCCAAGTAAATATTTCAAAAGTTAAACTCAGTATGTAATACAATATAATTTTGAAAATGTGCTTTTTTAAAAACCCTTGGTTTTTTTTCATCACTTGTTTGGTTTATTTTCAAAAAAATTTTTAAAAATTTACTTATGCAAATTTACTGAGTCCGTCTGTCCGCGGTTGTTTACAAAACTTCAACACCATGTGAAAGAAAGCAATGATAGGTATCACAAAAAAACTAGTTTTATGAACAATTTTTTTTCGGTAGCCCAATTCTTAACGGAGCTCCAGTCCTCCAAAGGTTAAAAAAGACCCCAGAATTAAATCGTTATTACACAAATTCTAGTTTGTATATCTAACACAAGTTCTATACAAGTTTACAATTTTTAATAAGAAAAAAAAGTAAATAAAAAGAAATATAATGTTTCCTTTACAAAATCTCCATGGTGACTAATTGCATAGTTATAGAAATTGATGATATAATTAAAGTTACTTATAGTCCAGAGCCTTTAGTTGGTACTGCTTACAATCATGTAGTAATTATAAAAGTTAACACAACGAACAATATCCTTTCATAAGCTTTATAAATATTTATAAAATAAATAAATAGTGTTTCCATACCGCCGTATTTTAATTTACCGTTATACAAAAATCAATTTTTGCGTAACTTGCGATTCTTCATATCTTTTAATTGATTTACACTTGAAAATTTAAGAAGAGAATTTTTTTAGATTAGGCTTTTAAGAAAAATCTTTTTGCGCTGAGTATGGTATCCCTGTTTTTAAAGTGTAATAAATCAAAATCTAATTTTTTTAAATTTCGAAAATTAAATTTTTATTTTTTTTTTTAAATCTAAATTTTTTAAATTGATTTAGAAGATTTTAAAAACCGGGATATTGTACTGTCCCTGTGTAGGAGGAGCAGGGAGTTAAAAACGCTAGCTTTAAACACTTGTATACCTTTTTAAATTGTTTTTTCCACTCTTTAGTTTAGTTTTTTATACTCTTTAGTTTCTATACCCTAAACTTATTATGGAAAATTGTTTAATTTTGGAAATGTGCTTATCTTAAAACCCTTTGGTTTTTTTATTACTTGTTTTTTTTCGAATGACATATAAAATAAAAAATTAAATGATAAATACTCGTATACGTACGAAGAAGGAAATATTTTTTTCGAAAAATAAATGAAAATTTTTTTTTATTCAAAAGGAATGTCTTACAACTGATAAGTGATAAGTAATATACAAAAATTTTACCTTTTCTTTTTCTATTTTTTTTCCTACAAATAGGTAGATAAAAAAAAACTGTAGAAAATAAGAAATACACCTCAACATTGTTAGCATTGTTATATAGCATATCTAAATAAAAAAATTTTCTAAGCATAATTTTTCAGCTTTAAGATTCAAATGTTCCTATGCATCTTTTATTTGAAATTTTACATTTGATCTTTTAAATTTAGAAAAAAATAAACAAAATAAATTTAAAATTCCCGTCTGGTATATATTCAGAGTTTTTTATTTTTTTTTTTGGATTCTTGTTTTCCTATACATTATATCTACTTAATAACACTTTCCCTTTGGATTACTCTTTCTTTTTAACAAATTTTAGAATTTTGTTAACATATTCAATTTTTATGTTAAATTTCATCTCTTTTTTTTTATTATTAAATTTAACTTTTAAAAGGGATAGATAGATCATGTATATATTAAATTTTAATCGTATGTACATGTGTTTTTGAAATAATAAATATATGTAAGTATCTTTAAGATTCGAAATTTTTGTACAACTGTTTTTAAGAATTTCGAAACATTTGTCGATGAAATAAAGTCTAAAATATTTTAAGTTAAATTTGGTTATCTTTAAAACTGGATTTATTAACTGGATTATATTTATATTTAATCCTATTAGAATACTTCAAAACTCATGATGGTAAAGCTACTGAAATTTAATAAGAAAGTCTTTTATTGACATTGATATTGCCATTTAATTTTAACTATTGGTAAGTTATATAGTACGGCACCTGAACGTTTGAATTTTTAATATTAATTGGTTCTAAAAATTTGTTTAGTAGCTATAGCAACCACTTCCTAAACTTTTTAAATTGTAACGTAATGAAAATCCAATTGGAGTATATTCTGTCTCTTGGAGTATATCTCTAAGCATTTTAATTAATTGAAGTAAAGAGTCTAACTGTAATTAATATATTTTATTTTTATACTTAAATAACGGTAAATATCTTAAAAATAGTCTGAGCTTTTTAAATAGTTATGATTCACTACTCACTTAAATGAGACAACCTGTCCTTATGGTGATATGTTTTTGAGCTAGTTCATAGATGTCTCATAAAATTTGAATGGTTTGATCCCATAAGATAAGTTAGACGATCTTCACAAATTAAATTACCGTTATATTTAATTTTGTCAAAAACTAACTGTTTTAACAATAAATTTATTAAGTACTTTATGAATATAGATCTTTGGTTTTAAGGAGTCTTTACTCAATAAAAACAACCTGTACCATTGATATGTAGTGCGGCCTTAAATCGCCTTTTTAGATCTATCTCTTAAACTTCCTTAAAAAATAACTGTAATAATTTGTAGGGATATTTAATGATATTTTGAAAACGAGAGGGCGTGGCTACTAAATTATAACTTTAACCAATAAGAAAATACTATTAAAAGCACTTTAATGAATTTTTGAGGTCTAATTATAGCATTGGCAATGTGAGAAACAAATCATTCTTTGAAGCTTATAATGATCCTCTAAAGCTTGTAATCAACATTAAAATTCCATACAAAAAAATTTCAATTAATATTTAAAATTTTTTAAATTTTTACCTTATGTAAAACATGTACAATTTCATTTAACAAATAAGGATTCAAAAAGGATTAGGGATTCTAGATATCTTAATCCGAATACAAAAATTGCAAAAAAAAAAAACCAACAATAATAATATTAAAGGTTCATGGTCATTCAGTACCAATTGGTATAAATTTAAATAAAAACAAAATTAAATACAAAAACTAACAAATTTTATAAGTATTAAAGTTTAAAAATACTTAAAAATTTATTTATTTATTTATTTATTTTTGCATTTATATGTATATATATATATATATATCTTTATGTATATATCATTAAAACATGCACGTACAATTTAATATTATTTACCCTTCTTGTATGTATACCCCCATTTAAATAAAACAAATAAAGTAAAGGACAACAAAATTAAAAAAAAAAAAAACATAAGAAGCAAAATCCAAAGCCAAATCAAGCTTAAAGAATCAAAGGATGAAATCTACTTATCCAATATTATTCCTTCACCTTTTGTTCATAATAACATTTCAAATAGGTTTTTTCAAAACCTGATAATATCGGAATATCGAATATCCAATTTTTTTTTTTCAATACATACTTTTAAATAATCATAGTAAATATACATACATACGAGTATATGTATGTTTATATGGCGGCATGACATTTGTCCCTTTGTTATTGGACCCCAAGGGACCAATGACTCATCCAAATATGTCATTAGTTCCCGGGGAGTAATAACACACCTTAGTGTGTCATAAGTCCCTCAAAATATGTGACATTATTCCCCGGAAAAATTTTTTGTTTAGAATTATAACTAAATTGTAACAAATCAGAGAATGTTGCCCTTTTCCAAAAAAGTTCAAAAAGGTTTTGGAATTATTACTAAATTGTGAGAAAAAAGAGATTGTTGCCATCAACATTCAAAAGGGCAACATTATCTTTTTTGTTAGTCCCCATTTAAATTTCTTTATCAAAATCAAGAACATAATCAATTTATTTAAATTTAATGCACCTGCTTCAATGATTACAAGGGTGAGAGGCAATAAACCTACGGCCTTTTTCCAGAAAATTTATTTATTAATTTATTTTAAAAATGGCTTTAATTTATTTTAAAAAAAGGCAATATACTCTAAAATGTTGTTATTGCGTTTACTTAAATCAAAAATTTTAAACTTACAATATGTATACGGTTTTTAAAAATAAATTTGAAATTTCGTTATGTTTCTATTGCAATTATCAAACAAAATTTTTAAATTATTCAGGAAATTCTGATTTGCGTATATTCAGTGTCATTACTCCCCCGGGGAGTAATGACAAAACCTGATATGTCATTTCTCCCCGGGAACTATTGGCACATTTGAGTGTGTCATTAGTCCCTTGGGGACCAATGACAAAGGGACAAATGTCATGCCACCTGTTTATATATATATAAATGCATATATGGTTCATAATGATTTTTGAAAATTTCAGAATATTCCATACGGACCATACATTTATTGGTAATTCACCCCAAACTCAAATTTTTTTTTTTTTTTTTTTTTTTTTTGCAAGTCAATAATTGTGTAAACCAAGTATTTGGTGTATTACATTCATATACACATATAATATTAAAAAAAAAATTGGACCTTATTTTTTTTGAATTTTATTATCTTTACCTACATACATTTATTAATGCATGCGTACACTTGATGACACAAAAAAAGAAGAAATGACATTTTTTAAATACTTTAAATTATAATGTAAAAGAGCTTCAAGTAAACTAAAACGCATAGAGTGTACACTAATTATTAAGGAATGTTTACATATAATAGTAATAGCCGATATATACATATTTAAAATATAAACTGCATACAAATGGGGTTTCAATGGATTCCTAATCTGTCTGTTTCTTGAAGGGATAATATCAACTCTTTTCATTTCAAACTAAAAACTCATACCGACTTGAGAGGCAATTGAAGGTTTATGTCAATATTTCATATTCAAAAAACGTTTAAATTTTATAAAATATGGCGCAAATGCCAAAAATATTTTTGGAATCAATTGCGATAACTATTTTTCTCCTTTCGTATCCCTTGGAGCTTTAGGGTTTTCAAACAGCCACAGCTATATAAAACTCTATTTTTGGCTTTTGATCTGATTTCAGCCCATGTTTTTATTTTTTTTTGTATTTTTTGTTGAAGTTTCAAGTGTTTTTGGGGTTGCCCACTCTTCTTTTTCCTAGGGAATTCCATTCTAATAGCTGTTTGACAATGGGGTCTCCTCTTACTATGTGTGCTATCTATATGTATTTCGTTTTTCTTATATGTATCCGAATAGGTTCTTGTTGCGTTATTAGCCGCTATTCTTCATTATAAGCTACTCTGTGATGCCAGAAGATTTTCCATATAATGTGAAAAATTTGTTTATAAAAACCCGTAACTCTTTTTTTGTCACACATTCATTTGTCAGGTTTCCCTGCATTTATTAGATTAAATTTTACACATTGGTCGAAAATTTTGATTTTTGGTGTTCTATGGCTATTTGTGAAAATCTCCACATTGTTTTTATAGTCTGTCAAAAGCTGTTCTTGTCATGTTTAACATGTTTGATATGTCTTTGGTTATATCTCAATTTTTTGGTATTATACACCCCAGGTAATTAGATTTTTTCACATCTTCTATTTTTTAGTCTTCAATTGCGATGCTACTTATGTTAGTTATATTTGTTCTCATCACTTTTGTTTTACTCATTTTTTATTTAGAGCTGCCCTTCTACTACACATTCTTACAGTCTATTGTAGTAATACAAAAAACTAAATACAGGTTAATAAATATAACGATATTTTAAATTTAAGTACTGAAAAACCCTCCCATTATAAAAGTACATATTTTCAAATTCAAAATAAAAAAAAATAAAAACTAAAAACCACTCAAACCATGTTTTTGTCATTGATTGTAATGACATACAAATTCATGTAGTACCTACTAATATAAATATGTGTTTTTGTATATATTTACTTTTGTTTAACTTTATTAAAAAAAAAAATTCTTTTGCACGTCAATATTTTTTACTTTACTCTTCTCTCTTTCAGCCCATTTCTTATTTTTTTATATCTGTTCTTATCCTACTTATTCACTTATAATTTAGTCAGGACACATCATTTTCTGTCTCCTTATTTTGTTTTTGGTCTGTTTAATTTTCTTTTATCATATTACTACAAAACAAAAATGAATGTCCAAAAAACCATACAAAAAATAAGAGGACATTTTTATTTTACAGTCTATATATGATAGTTTAGTAATCACTTGTATATGAAGTTCTGTACAAAAACAAAAAAAATAACAATATAATCAAATAATACAAGAATTTTCTTTCTTATGAACATTTCATGCACAGGTACTTAAAAATTAAGGGTTTGAAAATTGAACATTTCACTTAAAGGTTAAAGGCGTTTTTGTTTAAAATTTATATATTCAAAAATTAAGTTGAAAATAAAGTATTTTTTTCAATTACTTGTTTTTCCATTTGGAATTAGAAATTAAATCTTAAAAAATATGAAAGCTTTTAATGGGTTAAATGTTTTATTTTTATAAATAGCCGAGTTTTAATGAAAAGATCTTTCCAAAGCCCCTTTCAATTTTATTTAAATAGACTTGGCATAGATATTCTAAATGTTCTAAGACGAGTGTATTAATATAAGGGCTCCTTAAAGATCGGAATTTTAACATATATTTACATAAATATATCATATGAAATTAAATATGACTCTTTTTGGACAATGTCGATCAAAATGTGATAACAATCTAGACATTAATTTAAATAAACTAGGATAATTCCTTAAAAATATTTAATTTTATCAATAATTTTATACTTAAGCAAGTCTTAAGCTCTAATAGTTTATAAAAAACTTAGCACATCAGAAAAGTGATAGATTCCGAAATTTCAGTTCAATTTTTTGATTTGAACAACTCCTGAATAATTAAAAAATATTTAAAGATAATTATATAATTTTAATAACTATATTCGATTAATTTTTATCAATATTTGAATCATTTCCAAGAAGTCAAGTGGAAGTGGTGGTGGAGTTATTTGAATATAATTAAAAATGAACTTAAAGCAAAGGGAGACAAGGGGTCATTTGTTATAAGAGACAAAATCGCTAAAAAATCGTTGAATTCGAAAACAACCTGCGGGAGATATTTTATTCATCAAATGGATCTAAGAATCTAAGAGACAACATTAGCACATAATTTAATATACAATACTCTTTTTACTTAATTTTACAATATATCTGTCTTTAAATTTCCACCTTCCTTTTATACATAATCGTCCTTCAATTATTCAACCAAAAACTCATGTTTAATAATTGAATTTCAGGCCCATAAAATTAGATTTTATAAAATTTACAATTATTCTGCAATCTTTTCTTTTTTTAATACTTAAATTCATATTAAATTTCATACCAAGTCATACGTTATCTTCAAAAAGTTGGACTTATTCAAACAAATTATACCATTTCAAACCCCTTTAAGTTTTATAATATACTTAAAAAAAAAAAAAAAAATAAACACATTTTTTTTAATGTATGACCATTTCATATAAAAAAAAAAGGTAACGTAACTCTCATGTAAATGACTTCAATATTCTTCCACACATATATACTTCCATTAAGTATAAAGGAATTAAGTTAAGGTAAAAACAAAAAAAAAAAATAACAAAAAAAATTTAAGAAATCCTTGAAATTCACATAATAACTTCTGCTGCATGAAACCCAAAAAAAAAACAAAAATTAAAAATAATAAAACAAATATTCTTCTATACCATTTCAACAAAACTAAAACATCACGTCAAACCGATTTCTTCTGTTCTTCATTCCTGTATTAAAATAAAATAAAATTAAAAAAAAAAACAAAAAACAAACAAATAAAATAAAAATAAAATACAAAAAAAAAAAAATTAAAGAAAATGTTGGAAAAATTCAGTACGATGCACACCAATGCCATTTTCCAAACTCCAAAAGACGACAAAAAAATTTAAAAAAAATAAAAACACAACAATAATAATAAAATAAAAATTGTCCCCTTGTGCAATGTTAGTTATGTTAGTTATGTATATCAAGGATAGCAATATACATATATATATATATATATATTCATAAAAATACACATATATTTACAGTTAGTAATATTCGAACAAAAAAAAATAAGTTTCTTGAAACGTTTTCAGGATTATTTGTTATTGTTGTTGTTGTTTTTATTTTAATAAGGCCCGCAAAAAAATAAAATGTGTTTTTTTTTTTTTTTTTTTTTTTTTTATTTTTGTTTTATTTTATTCAGGTTTTTTTTCTGTCTTTTCTATATACGTAAATAACTGTAAATAAATATATAAAGTTAGAATTCATTGCATAATAGGAATTTACTGGTTAAAAAGAAAGGAGTGAAAGAAAAACAATATATTTAAAAATTTTTTTTTGTGGTTATGTGGTACATTTTAGATGCACTTCTAAAATTAATCAAAAAATTGGAAAAAAAGTAGGTACTAAAGAAATATACCAAATATCTATTACTTATTATATAATTTTTTTTTATTTTATCAGGTGTAAAAAAACAAAATTAAGTTAGTCATGATATATCAAAAAACTATGTTTGTCACTGCAGAACCAATTTTAAAAATTTAAATGCAGCATAATTAAAAATATTTAAATAAAAAGTTTTAAACTTTTGAAAATTAAATTAAACATCTACTTAGGATATTTTAAGGAAGTTTTAGATGCACTGTTCACAATAAAATTTATGTATTATAATTTTGATTAAATTGTTAACCCCATTAAACCTATCATAAAGTAATTTATTATAAATTCTAAATTTTGGAGATACACTATTTTTGACTTGCATGATTAACTTCTACTATAAACGTATTAATCGAGCAATTGGATGTTGTAATTTACTTATTTAATAAATATTTAATAAAAAAATACAATTATTATAAATCTTAAATTATGGAGTTACACGATTTTTGACTTGCATGATTAACTTCTAATATGAACGTATTAATCGAGCAATTGGATGTTGTAATTTACTTATTTAATAAATATTTAATTAAAAAAAATACAATTATTATAAATCTTAAATTATGGAGTTACACGATTTTTTACTTGCATGACTTACTTCTACTATCAACGTATTAATCGAGCAATTTGATGTTATTATGCATTTATTAATGTGATTAATTAATTTAAATAATTTTACGTTATATTAAGAGAAATTAGTGGTCATCAAATTGTTAATGACATGCAGTGTCAGTACGTGTTCATAACCTGCACAGATTTCAAGAATTTTTTTTAAAAATTATGAACTTTTTATTTTACAATATTTTCTAATTTTCTATTATGATTGATAATCACTTTTAGTTCTGTACAAAAAAAATAATTAAATAATATAAGAAATCTGACTTTAACATCACTTTGGTGGCGTAGTGGTTAAATAGTCAACCTTTTCAAGTAAAAGGTCTCAAACTCAAAACCTCGTCAGTCAGAGCATATCTAATAAAACCAATATCGCAAAATTGTATATTTATATCGTAATATAAAATCAGAATTAATTAAAATGTATATATAATAAGAACTCTCGTGTAAAATAATAGATGGCGCACAAAAATATTATTTGTGTAGTCAAAATCTGCTATTAAGCAACCGTCAAGTAATCAACGGCTTAGTGAATATAACAATTATAATAATATGTATACAAAAGTCCTATCTTCAATTTTCATGTAAAAATAAAGAATTGGAAATTGTTCATTTCACTTAAGGTTTAAATTTATCTTTTTTTGAATTAAAAATTGATAATTAAATTTAAATTAAAATAATTTCATTCATTTGCATTTGGAGTTAAAAAGTTCTTTAGAAAATATGAACGCTTTTAATGGGTTAAATGTATTTTTTCAAAATAATAAAAACTAATTAATAATTAAATTTTATATCTTATTATTAAAAATTTTACTAATATATTCTAAAAAAAAAAATCGCTATTCGGATAAAATACATATTATGACGAATGACAAGTGGCAAGATTCTACTCGTGGAAGTACTAAACAAAAAAACATATTAATAAATTAATTAATATTATATTATGTAATTCATTAAATATTCATAAATATACCCTTTCCTACTGTAACGTAACAAAGTATTTTTTTTTTTGTGAGAATTATACCAAATCAATTATTTTATAATTATTACAATATAAAATTTTTATGTGACGTCATTATTAAAATTTTGGATAAAATTATTATTAAAAACAATATTATTTTTACTAAAATAAAAAAAAAACGATAGTCAAAAATCTAATTAATCATAATAATATATTAATATTGAGTTCAAATTATATATATAAATTAAAATTCAAATGTCAAAATCCTAACCTCAAAAATAAATATATGAATTAATTATATTGATTTTTATGCCTTGTTTTTTTTTCAGATTATGTAAATATTTATTTAAATATACCACTTAAAAAAAATGGAATTTATTTTGTATTTTTTGAATAGTATTAAATTTTTACATTTTTAATTGATTTTATATAATTATGTAAAAAAATTAATATTTATTTTATTACATTTTTTTCCCCAAAGTTAGAAAAAAATAATTAATGATTTTAAAATATTAATAATTTAATTAAAAAAAAAAAAAAGCAAATAATTGATAATTAAATTATTACATAAGGTTTGTAAATTTATTTACCAATTTATTTACAAAAAAAAAATTGAATTATACATTAAGTTAGCTTCTGAATATAAAATATGGGTTGGGTTTGAAATTTCGGTTTAGTAAATCTCGTTTTAGAAAATCTCTTTTAGAAAATCTCATTTTTAGAAAATCTCGTTTTAGAAAATATTATTTTTAGAAAATCCCTATTTTTATATTCTGGAAAAAGCTAATAATTCTGGTTTTGTAACAACTCAAAAATCCCTAAGAATCAGATTTTTCCATTAAAAAACGAGATTTTCTAAAACGTAATTTTCTGAAAACGAGATTTCTAAAAACGAAATTTAAAAAAACAGATTTACTAAACTGAGATTATGGAATGCTCCCATAAAATATGAATTGAGTACAAAATTGAGTACTTCTAATAATTAGTAAGTAATCAACTTCAGCAGCAGACAAGCGTTTTGCTTATTTTTTAACTAGTGAAATGAACTAGATAAAGTGAGAGTGGTTTATATAGTAATATAGGAATAATTGTATATGGGGTTTTAAGAATTTTTCTATGTCTGTGAGTTATATTATCAAATTGAACTATTTGTTTATATTGATATATTAATGTAATCTTTTTATAAGATATAGAATTAATAATTATTGATTGCAAAATTAGTTTGAATCCAATGGCGAATGGAAGCTGAGTCGAGTCGAAAATCAAATAAGTTTAAATTTGTTTCCCTTTTACTGGTATTTGAACCCTTGCCAATCGAAACAAAGGTCGGTACTCTAACTACTGTGTCAGTCAGCGGTTGATAAGTAATAATATATCTAACTAGTTAACAAGGGTAAATAAGGTTAGACGAGTATTATATAACCAATTACTTTATTCTCATTACTTTTTAAATTATTAACAAAGAATGTTTTTTTTTTTCAATTTATAAAATCAAATAATTCTGCATACTAATTGTTATACACTTATTCATATAGCAAAATGTAGTTATATTTATAAGTATTGTAACAAAAAAAAAAGAAAATAATAATTTTGATAGGTAATCGATTATAATAACAATTATTTATAATATGATTAATGATTAAATAACGTTAAACATATTTTTAAGTATAGAAATATATTTTGTAGGTATATGGAATATAAGTATAGGCAGGATTAGATAAGTATAAATTAGTTGCGTTGCGTGTAATATAATTACATTTTTAACTTGTTTTAATTTTTTTTGGTTTTGTTTCAAAAAGTATACAAAAAAAAATATTTATAATTTCTTTTACGTACCCACTTATTAATGGTATAAGTGAATGATGTAATCTACTTTTTCAAATTATTTGATTTTTAGTTATTTTAAGGACATTTTTAAAAAAATTTCAAAAAAATAAGTTTTGCTGTGTGCAGACGTTTGTCCATCCAGGTGTTTACAAACATTTCAATCCCTTTGAAATAAAGTAATGAAATTTTAAGTACACTAATTCATTTTAACTAATAAACGTCGTTGGACTATTTCTTTTGCCAGCTTTAGTTCCCGAAAGGGGTGAGCTACACAAAACTTCAACTTTGAAAAATTAATTAAAGTCATACACGAATTCTTTAGATATACATATCTTCAACCTGGAAACAAAAGAAAAGCTCTTTTCATAAGCTTTATAAAAATAAAATATATTTAAAATAGTGTTGCCATACCATTTTTTTTAATTTAGGTACCGATATGCGAAGTTAAATTTTTGCATCATTTTTGATCCCTTATTTCTTCAAAACGGTTTAAGTTAGAAATTTTAGATTCTTAGATTCTATAAATTAGTTAAATCCTTGGAAATATATGCTATCAAATATTTAAAATTTGCTATTTTTCAACACCTCAAGTAATTTTGAATTAGTATACTAATTACATTTTAATATGTGTTAACTTTAAGAAAGGTTTACCATATCCAAAATTTCTTTGATTTTTAAAATTTGGATTTTTTTAAACCATTAATTTTTTTCATAACTTGTTTTCTATAATTATAGCATTAATTATTGTCAAAGTACATTTTTTTTTTAAATTAAATAAAACTTTAGAATTATTATTATAATTATTTCAAAGAAAAAAAGCATTTGATTTAATGTTAATTGATTGTACGTTTTTTAGTAATTTTTAGTAAAACTTAAACTGTGAAAGAATAATAATAAATAAAAATTTGAGTTATAGTATAATCGTCCAACTCAGAAAAATGTAATATTTTTTTACTTGTTAGTTTTTCCGAATAACAACTTTGTCTCTACTAAATTAACATATTAGGGTACATTTATATTGGCACTGCGATAAGTGCTTCAATATAAACACCTATATAAAAATCATGTATATAATTTTTCTACGTTGTGTTCTTATCGATGCTCTTATTACTTATCGTAGTTCCAATATAAATGGACCCTAAATCCTTAAAGCAAAAGAGAGTATGGGAAAGTAAAAATAAACGGAAGATATAATATATTTTTTTTATTTAGAATAAATATTAAATAATTCTAGATTATTATTACAAATTTCGAAAATCAGAGATACAAAAATTTTCGTATACTCTGAGATTCAAATTTTGGCTCTTTGAATGATTAATACATTTAAGAGATTATGCCACTTGCCCATTGATTTTAAGAACTACATAACTGTAAAGGGTTTAACTGCAAAAAGGGGAAATTAAAATTACAACATATTTGATATGTGAGGGATAGTACATGTAGAAAATCTTGAATTCTACTTAGATTTTTTTTTTATATATTCTAAAAAAAATTATTTTTGATGAGTTGTGTCTGTGAGTTATATTTTAAATTCAAATATTTCTTTATATATATTATACTTTACATATTATGGTTATATTATACTTTAAAAAACCAGATTAAGTTATTTTTTTAATATTTAATACAAGATTGGAAGAAGAGACCTTAGAGTTAGCATTCAAATATGTTCATATTCAATTAAAAATAGATCTTTTGTATATAATTAACTTAATTTTAGAATAATGAAATCTTTATTCCATTTCATTACCATTCAGCTTCATTATTGATTAGAATTGAAGCTCATTTATTTATTAAAATGTTCACACCCATTTTTATACCCGTATGACTATATAGTCAAAGGGTATAATAAATTTGCCATTACGTTTGTGACGCAGAGAAGGAGGGAGGGTAGATATAGACTCAAGTTTATGGATCGGATCAGAATCGAAAAATAAATCGATTTAGGATCTTGAAATTTTCGCAAATTCGTTTTTTTGCAATAGCCGTCATTGCTATTTAAATCCAGCCATTTGGTCCATGGATTCGGGTAGCTGCCATACAAATTCTCTTTTTATATGAGTATTACTCTGTACCTATTACAGTTGCGTGTCTGAAATTTTGCCAAAAGTAGTTTAGTTTTATGGCCAAAGTTTCTGCGAAATTTGGTTGGTCTACTGCAGAGGGTTAGAGTAGCTGTCATACAACTCCTTCTTTTATATGAGCATTACACTACACCTAATGGAGCTGTATGTTTGAAATTTTGCCAAAAGTAATTAACCAGATAATATAATGTATATGTTGCGGTCATACGGGTATCCCAGAGTTGACACAGTCTACTCTACTACACTTTTCCTCGTTTTTTTTAATATTAATACTAAGTAATATTAATAAATAAAATAAACGTCAGCGATAGTATGACAAGTTTTCAATGTATAATAAACATATTTAAAAATCTTAAATATCCTATTAATTCTTATCACATTATTACTTTGAATATTGTAATAAATTCCTGCTCCCACATATTTAAAATGCCGGTTAATGAACCATGAAATATTTTTTTAATAAAATTTTAAAAATTTATAAAGTTTTTTGATAGACATTCATTTTTAAATATGTAATGCTAAAAGCACAAACACAGCGTTTATTTTTAATACAAAAGAGACAAGTGTTTATAATAATTTATATTTAATATTATATAATAGGAAAGTTTTGTAAATTGAAAATGCATGTACCAATCAATCATTTTAAAAAAAAAAAAAATGAGTAATAACCCCTGAATTTTACTTTAATGTAGGAAGTAAATGCAAATTATATATTCTTCAACTAATGTATGTTTAAATGGAACATACTAACACATATATATAATAGAAATGAATATCCTACTGATGAGGCTTGATTCATGCATTACACTCAATAATGAGGTTTTGTGTTTTTTTTTCTTTATATCATACTTTTTTACTTATAAATATATAATATCAATATTTAAAATTTACATATATAAATATATATATATATATGTGTATATTTTCAAATAATTTTCCATTAATATTTAATGGAATCAATAATATGTTTTGCAATACTCGTGTATGCACACATTTATATATATATACAAGTATATATATTCATTTATACATATTTAATGAAACATATTTATTGAAAGAATAATTTCCTGAAAATTTTCATAGTTTTTTTTTTTTTTTTTGCAGGGAATAAGAAGAAAAGTTATATAATATATGTATATTGTAAAATATATAAATATATGTACATTGTTAACTGCATTATTGCAGTTAGTTACAAATTAATATTGGTAATAATTTAAATATTAATAAAAGAAAATTATACTTTATAAGTTATATACATAATATATAATACGTATATATACATAATGAAAATTATACTAAAATATTAATATATTAATACTTTAAATAATAAGTGGCAAAACATTGATTTAAAAAAAAAATTTGTAAATTAAAATTAAATTTTTTAAAATTTTAAAAATTTACATTTTAGATGATGTGAATTTTAATTAAATAAATAAAAGGTATGGATGTACACCTTAGTTTTTTTAGTCAGTACTATAGGGTTGTTGCAATTTATATTAATTGAAACTTATAAGGTTCCAATAATTAGAATTTTGTGCTAAAAATATTTTTATTAAAATTAATCATTTGAAAATTAAACTAAAAATTAATATATACATTGTGAACATATATCAATGCCGAAATCCTCCACCTCAGTTCAATTTATTTTTTAGTTTGGCATTTTTTAAGCCTCTAATTTGTTTTTAAATTTTAATTTTAATTTATCAAATCATCCGATGACCGGCCGACGTATTGGTTAGACGTAGTCTTTAGGACATCGGCCATTCAAAAGATGCGTCTCGGATTTAAACCCTAGCCGGACCATAATGTATAATAAAATACCTTCCCCACCTAAAAAGGCTGAATCGCTCGCTTATGACCCTGCATGTGGTGTATGGGGACTGTTTATAAATAAATAAAATTAATCAAGTTAAGTGATCACAACTGCCTCTTTTAAACAAATTGATTAGACCATTCAAATTTTTTAATAAGAAAAACTAATATAACTCTGTTTAACCTGAAGCCTGTTAACTTCATGGTTATTATAATGAACCACATAATTTTCCTTTATTTATTTTTCTTATATGCTTATTGTTCGATCAAAAAAAAAAAATCCGTAAATTTGAAAGGGGGAAGATTTTAGAACAAAGCACTGCGTACCCAATTTTTTTGCGTATTCAAAGATAAATTGTTATATATTCAATATTGATTCTACACTATATTCCATTTAATTAAAATCATTGAATTTAAACAATTATTTTTCTTAATTAAACCAGAGTATTACATCATGAAAACCCAATTCTATTTTCATTTCTTAAAAGCAAATCCATGGAATTTGAAGCAGGATTATTAAAATATATAATTATATATTTAAAAATATAAGAAAATTTTTAATTATAAAAAAATATATTGAAAAAATATAAAAATATATATATAATTAAATTAAATTATATTTTTATTTTATAAAATAGTTTTTCAATAAATATTTACCTTATAATAATCAAATTTTAGATAAAAAAAAATATTATAAAAATTATTAATCCAAAATTTATATTACAAAAAACCTATGTTTTAATAAAGATTTTTTTCAAAATATAATGTTAAGAGTATGATATAATTATCAAATTGTTCAAAATTGTTTATTTTTATATAAGTTAAAACTTTTTTAATTATGATTTTAAATTTTTTTTAAATTATTTTTAAATAATTTTTATATAAATTACTTATATATATATATATTAAATATTAAATTATTATGTAAATCAATATAGTAACAATATTTTTTTTTAATAAAACAATTATTATTTGTGCAAAACAAGAAGCAATTTGATTGACAATTAATCAATAATTTTAAAAAAGAAAATTTAATAATATTCAAATATAACTATTTTTTAATGATTATTATGTTATTTTTTTTTTTCAATATATATATTTATTATGTTGTTATATGTGCACATAGACTTAATTTAATAAAATAAAAAAAAGCCTTAGATAATCTCTTATTCAAATTCTTATTAATATTCAATTATTATTTATTTATATTTTAATTTAACTATCTTTTAAATTATAATTTTATTTATATTATTCAAAATTTAAACTTAAAATTAAAATAACATCAAAGTTTTTTAATGAAGTAAAATATACTATTTCTATTTTTTTTATACTGATTTTTTTTTTTTACAATCTTATTTCCTTTGTGATTCTCAAAAAAAAAATAAAAACAAAAAAACACTTGTTATGTAAATTTACACATAAAATATAACACACTGATTCCTTTTATTTCATTTTATTTTTTAGATAGATTGAATCCAAGTAATAATTTATATTAATTTGATCATATATAAATTACAATATAACATTTAATATATTTATAAAATAATGAGTAATCTTTAATATATTTTAATTTAATAATTTTAATTTTTATTTTTTTTAAATTTTTTTTTTTATTAAGTTCGGAAAATTGTTTTCCAATAAAAAAAAAAAACAACCACACAAAGCTACAAAATAAAACACACGAAAAAAACACTTTTTGAGTGAAAAAATAAATACTAACAAAATCACTTAATTTTTTTTTCTTATATATTCTATTATTTTACTTTATAATTTTTATTATTATTTTTTTTTTTTCTATATCCGCAAAAAATGTCATATTATCCTTTCGTTATGAATAACTCCACCCGATTACTTTTATTCTTGAATGTATATTTTTAAATGTAGAAAAAAAAAAAAATACCAGAGTATAAAAAAAAAATATATAGTGAAAAAAATTCCACAAAAAAACAAATTTTAAATAAAAAAATATATAATGAGAATTTGAAAATATTGAAAAAATTAATAGAAACATACATGCAAACTAACAAAAACACACAATGAAATTCTGTAAAGGAATTTTTCTCTTTTATATTTGTTTCTTTAACACAATTTTCTTATATGTTTCTTTTTTATATTAAAAAAAAAACTCATATAAAAGTTTAGAAATAGAAGAAAATTCCAAAACATAATAAAAAAATAAACATTAAAACACCCTGTAACAAAAACATATTTTAAAAAATATTTCTACAGAATACAAATAAAACAAATAAAAGCAATAGTATAGTGTTATACACTGTATAACTCTAAGAAATAAGGAGATTTAGATAGAAATGCCGAATAGAACTGTTATATGTATATGTATATATGCATATGTAACTCTTATACAGTTATACATATATTTAAATTCAATTGTTATAGCAACAAGAGTTTAAAATACAATAACAAAAAAAAATTTAAAAAAAAAACACATACTTGTATTTATATAATATTATAAAATATATTATAACGGTATTACAGCAACAATTACAACACGAGCAAAGGATTTTTATTTTTTTTTTGTTTTTGTATATAACAAATTGTTCTATCACAGTCACAACATAATAATATAATTATATATATACTAGTGCTGTCATACCCCTTTAAATATTCACTATACATTCACTATTTATTCTCTATTCCTTTTATTCTGTATAAATAATGAAAAAAAAAAACAAATACATGCATACGTTATATATTGATAATATATATAATATACAAGTGTTAATTAAATTTTTATTTTTTTTTGTATTTACTTTGTTTTTTTTTTTGTTGGTTTTTGTATTTGCATTTCTATTCTATTCTGTTGTGACGTAAGCAATATTTTTAATTCAAAGGACATATTCATATATTTGAAAGGACGAGGTTGTTTTTCTGTTGTTGTTTTTCTTGTTTTTTATTTTAATCAATGACATGCGTAATAAAATCGAACGAACTCTAAAAATATTACCGAAGTTTTTTTTTTTTAATTCAATTCAATCGTTTATTTTAAATTCTCTTTTAAATTCTCTTTTGAATTCTCTCAGAAAACTTCAAAACTTCGGGTTAATTTGATACTCTCATTCTCTCTCTCATTCAAAATCATTGTATTGAAAATTGTAGATGTCAAATGTTAGTGAAACGAAGATTATCTCTTTCAAATTAACGGTTTCTGTTAATTTAGGAATTTTTATTATAAATGGTTGTAAAAAACAGTTGGTAGGAATTTTATTTGATTAAAACAATTATTTTTTTACACAAAAATTACGGGACTTTTTTAAAATATACCAAGAAAAAGGATATTTTTCTCATATTTTTATTACTATTTGTTTTAAGTAAAATTAAAGGATATTTTTTTTTTAACTTGATAGTATATAAATGCACACAAATATGTACATTTACTTAAGTATATAATATACATTTAACATAAATATAGAAAAAAAAAAATTGCGGAAACATTCATTAACTTTTTTCCAGCAACAACAATTTTATGTACATATTTTATTTTATTTTTTACAGAGTACCGTAATGCAACAAAAATAAGAAACATATGATATTTTTGCAGAAATTTTTTAAATATTTCTGTAAAACAAAAGCAAACTTTTATTTTTGTGTCTGTGTTCTTTGTATTTTTTTTTTTTTTTTTATATAATTAAAGGTTATGTCAAAAAGTCACCTTTGACATTTTTTTGTGTTAAGAATTTGTACAAAAACAAAATATATCTTTAGCCCTTGTTACAAAACTTTGTATATATAAAAGGTAAAAATTTTTTTAATTTTAATGTTCAATTATGTTAAAGGAATGCACAATATATGTTATATTTGATACATAACCTAAGTGAATAAGAAAACAAGAGGAAAGAAATAAGAAAATATTGAAAGAATTTTTTTAGGGTAAAGACAATTACGTCATTTTAAAAGAAATGACAAGTTTAATTTTTTGAAACATTTATTTAAAATTGATTTTTTACTCTATTTTGTTTTTTCAAAAAAAAATTAATCTTATGGGAGGTTATGGTATATTTAATATATACATATAAAAATAGGATTAAGAAATGTTAAGAATGATTTTTCTAGTCTGAACAGAAGAGTTTTCTAATGTAAACAAAGTTGTAAACCACTTTCATGCATACAACTGTTCTATATACGTTGTTTATGTTGTATCCAACTTTATTTATAACTTGAGTTATAATTCTATATATTGATAAAATATTGACATTAATTTAAATGAAAATTTTAAGTCAGATCATAACTTAATTGGAAGAGTGCTACGGAAAACGCACAATGCCTTGAAATTTGTTAAAATCGATAATTTTGTGATAATTGTTCTAATTAACTAAAAAAATTATATATTTGAATAATTTTTATATTTTATATAAAGAAAATTTTTAATGTCAATATATAAGGTTGATGTAGCCTATTAATTTATTTATTTATTTAAAACAGTACCTTATCTCATACAATAAAATGAAGCATACATTTCCTTTTCAAGCGTTACTGATATTAACTTTTTATTAATTTTATAAAAAATATTATTTATTTTGTTTATATTAGATATTTAATATTTTACTATATACATTTTTTCAATTAAATATTTAATGACCTGTATGGGAATTTAACTCGCACCTCCTCGGTTAACAAGGTAAATGCTTACCCACTACCGAAATCCCATTGTTTTTCAGAAAAAGTTTAAAATTAATTTTTAATTTATAAAGTTCTAATATTTATTCAACTTAATCTTACATAACACTTTAAAACCTTACTTGTTAAAATACTATTTTCTAAATAATATTTAAGAATCTTTTTAATTATATTCAACCTTATATACTTTCATCTTTAAAATTCTTTTAGAACAATTTAAACAAATTCTATATATTATGTAATTCAAAATTCAATTTTTAATTTTTATTTTATTCAATTTTTTTTTTTGTATTTTATTTTCAATCCTTTAAACAACCTTAAGACTCTTGTTAACCCTTTCAATAATTTGACCCGGTCATACATAAAATCTTTTTTATATATATGTACAAAAAAAAATTGAGTATTATTTTACAAATATTATCACAAACAATATCAATTCTAATTTTTAATAAATAATAAAATATCCTTAAATTCTACCAAAAAAAAAAAAAAAATCAAAAAAGGATATTTGATTCCTATTCAATGCAAACAACATACAATAATAAAATAAAAATGTTTTTTTTTTCTCTCTATAAATTTTCTTTTTGTGTTTTTTTTTATCTTTTCTATGTTTTATTTTTTGTCTCTTTCTATTGTTTTGTTTTTTTTTTTATTTTTATTATGATGACCGTCATCAAAAACCTCTTTGCCGACCAACCAAATAAAAAAGTAAAAAATAAAAATACAACAATAATATAAATAACGGAAAATAAAATCAAAAAAAAATAAATAAAAAAAAAAAAACATTTTTTTTGTGCCCAGAATGTCCATTATCACGTCATTTTACTTCACACATACATACTGTCTTACATGTAAATCTTTTTTAATCTCAATATATTGTCAATATATCAAATACAATAATGTGCAAAAAAATATAACTATATTCAATTATATATCTATTACTAACACATTAATATTTTTAATTTCAACAAAACTAACGGAAGAGAAGGCGTTTGGGTTGCGCTTACATTGATAATAAACTCGGCTAGTTGAGTAAATTTTCATTTAGCAAAAAGTAATTTTAAGTTAATATAAATCAATTCGCAAAACACTCAAATTTAAAAACGAGTAAGTTGTCTTATTAACAAAATTGTGAAAAGCTCAAAATTCCACTCAATTCAAATTTTAAGCTCATACCAATATGAGTTCGCTCAGTTTGAGACTAATCAATCTTTGATCTATGCCATGCACTCACTGATTGAATGAACTCATATGTTCAGCGGACTCATATTGTCACTCAAATTTTGACTCAAATTTTGAGCTAACCGTGAGTTGAATACATTTTAAACTCTCGTTATTAAATAACAAACTTAATACTTTCCATTATCAAATAACAATTTTTGAGCGTATATTAAAGATATTGAATAAAATACTGTTAGCAGCATTCTTATGCACCCAACTCTACAAAAGTACATGATACATTCATAGATCTTTATTTAAAATATCCAAGGATATTCAATTCGTTCTATTTTTCCCAATTTTTTTTTTTTAGACATCATTTTGTATTTGATATTTGATTGGTGATTATGATACTGGATGATCATAATAATGATAATGATTATTTTGATTATAATGTTGATGATTTTCATTTACTGGTTTTTTGTTTTTTTTTTTTGGATTTTCGGATACCTACCAGTAATCATCATTTTGGTTTAAAACACTAGAAATCCAAAAGAAAAACTTGAAACAAAAGAAATTAAATTTTTTAAAGGATATGAATATTGAAGGATATAGAAAAAGGATTAAATTTTTTGAAAGGTTCTTAATAAAATAATATATAAAATAAAATATAAAAAATTATTATCAAGTAAGTAATCAAGTATTATGAATATTATTAATTTTAATTTTGTTAAATATTTAGATGGTGTGATTTTTAAGCTTAAAGTCCCATTCAGTAAGGATGAAAATAAGAGTAGGAAAATGACATTAAAAAATAGATGAATGATTTAATTAGATCTGTTTAAAAATTAAAATTTTAAAATATTTAAAATATATATTTAAAATGTGTATTTATTTAATAAAAATAATTGTATCCACACAATCTTTTTTTATGCACTATACGCAGTTACACCGTACATTCGACATTGACACCAATCTTTGGAGGAATGCTCATCAAAACTCGGTCGCTTAATTCGTTTCTCCACAAAAACTTTTCCTTGATGTTCCATTTCTTGAGATTCCGACAATTGAGGAATAGAATCCAATAATAAACTTGGAATTTGTTTACTACAAGAGCCTTTTAAAAAATATTTTATTTATTTTGTATGCAATTAAAGCTGTGTTAATCAAATGTTACTTATTAACCCGTTGTGGCGCAAGTTCATACAACACAACTTCTTCAGTTTCCCGAGGAACATTTCGCCTTATAAATAAAGCTTATAAGAATCTTCTACTTCATAGGGTAAAACACCTAATAACACCCTTTTTGAAGACTGAACTTTATTAGAAACTTATAACACACTTTAATAAGACGATTAGTTTTAAAAAAAATATTGACATTTTTATAACAGATTTTATAATTTTGAGCAACAACTCTGTTTTAAGTGCTATTCGTATAATAGCCTTACTATTGCTTTTTTATTTCAGTTTTCTTAGCCAAGAGAAATATTCTCTTACAATAGTCTTGTATTCATTCTTATAAGAGCTTTATAAGATCATGTCTTGAAAAAGTGTACTGTAAGATTATTAGAGAGTTTAAACTAAAAAATTTTAAAAATATCTTTAATTAATTAAATTAATTAAGTAAAAATTTAAAAAAAAAATTATATAAAGTTGACATGGCAGTGTAATACATCATAAGGTATACAGTAAATTCATATCTAATACAAATTAAATAAAAGAAGTTTAGATTTAAAAAACACACCATAAAAATTATTAACTAATTTTTAAATTTTTTTTTAGTTAAAATTATACTAAATGAATAATGACAATAATAAAGTCGCTTATCTAACTATCTTTCTTATATTAGATTAAGAAAAATTAAATCTTAGAACCCAAATTTTAAATATTAAATAAAAATTAATTAATTAATTTAATTAAAAGAACTATTAAATTTTAAATAACTTTGTTGAAAATTGAATAAACCCTAGGTCAAAAAACATTATTAATATTTTCTAGAACTCGTGATGATAAAGTAAATTATTAGTTTCAATTATAATTAAATATTTGATTTCTTAATCTTACTTTTAAATTACAAATAATATAACATCCGTAATCAACTTCAAGACCATCTTATACTTGATAAATCAATTTTCAATACCATATTTGATTTCTATTAAAAAAAGAAAAACCAGAGCAAAATAAATGAACAAGACCCACATATAATCTTTCCAAATAAAGATTTATTAAATAAATTCTACAAATATCCTATGATTATACACATAAGTACAAGTACATTATTTATAGATACATTTATAGTTATTGAAGATACGTATCCTTTTATCAGATCTCTCAAAATGATAGGTTGTTAATTAATACAGTATAGATTAAATGATTAAGTTGTTTCAAACAACATTTCATTTTATATATTTTTTTTTTTTTGCTATCTCTTTCTATCAAATATCAATTTAAATAAAAAAAAAAAAAAAAAAAGTTTAGTATTTTTTTTAAAGCTTTTAATTTGTTACATTCGGTCTGACCAACATTGTTTTTTTTTTTTAATCTTTATTGATCTCTGATGATATGAAAAACTTTTTCCAAAGATAATTTTCTTTTGTTTTAAGAGAAGGAAAAAAAATATTTTTAGTTTTTTTTTTTATCTATTGATTTTTATTATTATTGTTTTTTATTTTTCTTTTTTTTTCTAATAAAAATAAAGAATAAAAAAAAAAAACTTGTATAAAATAAAAATTAATGTTATGTGAAGTTTTTCTTTATTTAGGTTCAAATGTATGTAATGTGGTTGAATGGTCGATTTTTTGAAAAATTTTTCTCTCAATTCTAGGAATTTTTTTATGTCACTTTAATGTGATTTTTTTTTTTGGTTTTTTCAAACTTATTGTCTTTTCTTTTGCTTGTTTTTCTTTAAAAGTTTTCTTTCAATTTATATTTTTCCTTATCGGATATTTGTTTTTATACTTTTTTCACTTATTTTATATATAGTTATACCTATACTATTTTTTATTTTAATGTTCCAATTTACAATAACCATTTGGTTTAAGTTTATTGGTTAGTTTTTACAACCATTTTTCATTTAAAATTGTACCCAATAAAAAGTTGGTCAAAGATTTTCTATAATATTGTACATTATTACATTTTTTATTGAAAAACTTAGACTAATTAAAAGATTTAACAAGGGAAAAACTAGTATTTATTCATTAAAGTTTTTGAGGAGTAATTGTGTAAAAAAATATAAAATTACTCTGTAATCAATAAATTGTAAAAAATTCTAATATGTTATAATAAAGTATTTAAATAAAAATTCCTAAAAACCGAAGGTTTGAAGGAATTGAATCCTGTAGTACTTATGAAAATAATTTAATATTTTAGAGCCTAGAAATATGCAATCTTCACATGATTTTGAGTGAAATGAAAGTTTAAAAGGGTGGACAATTCAATTGAGTTAATCCTAATATTCAGTTGGTTAAAAGTTAAGTATTTTAATCAAGTATTATTAATTAAAATGTAATATTTGAAACCTTATAAAATAAATAAATAAAAGGGAGGACTTGGTATCGTAGTGCAACCTGATGTTTTAACCGAATAAGTGCAATCAATTGTAATCAAATATAATAGTTTAATCATATTAAATAAATATTATTAATAGTATTGGCATACTGTAATAATTATATCTAAAACCTATAATGACCGTCGTAATCGGTAGCTTTTAATTATTAAATTATCTTTTAAAATATGAAATATTAAAATACAAATAATTAGATGAAATTTTGAATAAATTCTGTAAATTTCTGATACTAATTTAATTTTTTAGTGTCTAAAAATATGCAATCTTTTCATAATTATAATTTTATTTTTCAATGTAAATGTAAAATTCTGCAGTGCTGGTGCCATAAGATTCATTAACGGAAGAAGTATAGGAGTTAGAAACACACAAAACTAATAATAATAACTCATATTTATTCGCACGTCGGGATTATTAAGCCTTATATTCCGACCCATGTGTTTCTTATGGTTAGTAATTTGTATGTGTACGGCTTAATTAAATTTATGAAGAACTTTTTTCTTAATATCCCCCCACATTTTCTCAATTATTCAACAGGAGGTTCCAATCCAGAAGCTCCCATTCTCCTAAATCCCTGAGTTTTGCAGACTCTTCCAAAATACATTCTCAAAATCAAACTGTATATTTTAGGACCTCATCTTAAAGTTTGATTACAAATGGTCATAATTTTAATATGTTAAAAGCCCATCCTTAAAATCAAACTATACATTTGTAGCATAGACCCCATCCTATGGATTGGATCTAAAAAAATCGTAATTTAAGTGTGTTTAAGACTTCCGTATCCTTCGTTTAAAAAAAAAAAATTATTGAGAGTATTATAACATCAAACAACCTAAATAAAATCATTTCTTGAAAATTTTAATTATAAGTGACTTTAACTTAAATGAAACCACCTAACATAACTTAAAAAGAAAATTACTTTATAAACTTAGAAAAAATAGAATCATAACTAAAATATACTTCTAATTTATGGTAAAACAAATCAATAAGTACTAAATATATACATATTATGTATAATATTAAAATTATTATGATAGCATCTATTTTTATATATACTATCATGTTAGTAAATATAAATAATAAATTATAAAATGAAATGAAATAAAATATACATGAAATATTTTTTTAGGTCTATGTTTATTTCCCACAATCATATTATTACATATATTTTATTCACAAACTATATATATACATATATATGATAAAATTATCAATATTAGTTATTGAATATACCCTTGAAAATCTAAAACTGATGTCTAAAATAAACTTTTTTGTAAATATACATAATAATAATTATGAATTTTATTAATTTTTTTATTTATTAATAATTTGCTTTTATTTTTTTATTAATATGTAAATAATAATTTATAAGACCTCATTTTTGAATTAATGTTATATATATATATATATATATATATATATATATGAAAATAGACTCAATAGAAAAATATTGAATCCAATAAATATTTACTTATCATAATTAAGAAATCTTTTCTAAGTATTATTATCTAAATAAAATTTAATTATATTCAATATACGGGATACTAACAAATTCATTACTATTAATATCTAATGAAGCCATTATTATTTGATCATTAAAGGTCATTAAAAATTATTTCTAACCTTGAACCCTTAATCAATTTCAGTTTTAATATTTTTTTAATTAATAAATGACCAAAAAAAATTTTTTTTAAATATTTAAAGATTAAAGTTAAATGTATAATTAATGTTAAATATTTGCGGTTTTTTAGAACTTAATTATAGTAAAAAAAATGGCTTTCAATCATTTTAAAAATTTAATTTAACCATAAATTGTATCATATGTTTAAATAACCATTAACACTTTATTATATAATTTTATTATTTTGCTTTAAAAATCAATAGTTTGATTCCTTAAACGAAAAACTTCCGAATTAAATTAAATCTGAAACTTCTGACCGATAGCTTAGTGGTTAAAGTGGTGGCTTTCAAATCGAAAAGTCTTGGGTTCAAACCCTGGTCGGATCATATCTAATAAAAAAATAGTGTATATTAAAATATTTTTTTAAGAAGTCCAAATGCCAAATAGGCAAAGGATTATTATTATCAGGCAATATTTACTATAATCTGGTACTAAGAATAAATAAATAAAACTGAAGCCTAAAAATATGCAATATTTTTCAAGCATTTGTTTATAAAAAGAATGATTGAATCAAAAGGTCCTTGCTAGGAAAGTGGATAAGATAAAGATTATTATTCAAATAAGTTTTTTAAAAAAATATAAAATCAAATTAAAATTTATTGATTATGATTAAATTTATTACAATTTTCATTAAAAATCAATATTCTTCCACTATAAAAAAAAAATTATATTTAAATGAAATTTTTTTTTAAATCAAATTTGAAATATTAAAAAAAAAAACAAAATTTCAAATTGAAAATTTAAAATTCATGAAAAAATATGATTTCTTTTATACTTTCCAACTTTTTTTTCGATATTTTCGCTTTGTAAAAATACTTTTCAAATATTTACATTTTTTTAATACACTCAAGAAATTATATTTTATTTAGTGTATTTTGTCAAAAGTTTATTTTCTTTCTATATTTTCATTCAAAAATGTATGAATTTTCCTATTGAAAATTTTCCACAAAGTAAATTTAAAAAAGGTACAAATTGAATTTAGTAACAGTAAATTGTTTTTGAAAACTTTAAGGATATCATACACACCAAATTCTACGGAACTCTAAGATATCTCAGCCAGCCAAATTTCAGAAAAATACTATCAGTATTAATTTATTAATTGATATTGGAGTAGGAAGGGGAGGGATCGTTCAAAAATGCTTGTCCGAATTCAGTAGTTTATATGTGCTTAATGAAATCCCTTAAAATTTACTCCTGAATATGAAATTCCCAATTCTTAAACCCCAAACTTCCTTTCCTAATACATTACCCTAAAATATAAAAATAAATTTGTAAGAAATGTCTTTTTCTGAATTTTTATTTCAATGAAAATGATTTTGATCAATTATAGTACAACCACAACGCTGCTACTAAGATTGACTATTTATATTTTTCACTGATTCACTGAAAAAATAGAAATTAACTCAGACTGAAATGCATCTTTCAACGATTTTGAAAACTAATTACCAAAAACTTAAGATAAAATCAAAATGAAATAAAAAAAGCTTAAGCCTTTGTAAACACTGTATTAATTTTTAAAATCGTCAAAGATTCCTGAAAGGTAGAACTCAAAGCCATGATTGTAAAACTTTGTGAAATTATAAAATCAAGAAAAAGAAGAAGCAAATCTAAAAAATAAAATGATCCACAAAAAATTCCTATGCGATTTTTACATATAATATTAATATTTCGTGGTTTAAATCAAATAATATTTAGTAGGATACTAAATTCTAAAATTTATGGAACCCAGTTACCAAATTCTAAAAACATATATATAAATAATAACTTGCAAAATAAATTCAAAAATTTTGAAAAAAATAAACCAATACAATTTCAAATCTCAACTCGGTCCCTTTTAAAATCAAATTTATCACCAATATCTTCTATTGACGAATAAAAAATTTGATCGTAATAATTTGAGAGTTCTAAAATATATTCTAATCTTAAAAATAATATAAATTTTATTTTTTTGAATTTTTTTTTAGCACCAAAAATAGGACCTCATAAATCGAACAAAAAGATTGAAAAAAAAAAAAAACCGGAAAAAGTAGAAATAAATATCAAAAAAAGTTTGATAAGTTTTTTTTTGCCACCAAAAGTAACAAAAAAAACATCAATGATAAACGAACATTCTTTTTTTTTTGTTGGTGTACCCCTTTTTTTTTTGTAAAAATAACTATTACATAATGTACACATGTAAATTGTAATGTTTATACTTCCTTTTTAAATAATAATATGTGTCAATATATGCAACACTGTGATTGAAAATTATGGAAAAAAACGAAAAATGAAATTATCATTTGTAAATTATAAACAACAAAATCAGCTGATTCAGGTGAAAAATTCGGAAAAATCAATAGCTAGCTATTAACAACTTTCTAACTGATGCGACCTTTTTTTAACCCATCCGGGTTCTAGTCCCAGTAAAAGTCGATTCGATTCAGCTACTAAACGACAGTGGGTTCAAATTAAAAAGTTCAAATAATTAACCAATGTTTATTAATTATAAATCTATAATAAAAAATTTTAAATCCTTCATAATTATATAAACAAACATGGAATATTAATAAAAAATTTAGGTGATAAATTATAACTCACAGATACGAAAATACTTTATACATCAAATGCAAAATTATTTTCATATATAAAAATTAGAATAGTATCTTTTGAAATATAAACCTCGAATATAATATAAACCTTACCTAAAACATTGAAATAACTAATAAGCATTAATTTTAATTAGTTAAAAAGATCGCAGTTATCAATTGTTAATACATTTTTTGATTTTAAACAATCAATTTGTGATTGAGAAAGAATCTTGTAAAAATTTTTTAAGTTCATGGAAACACTAATATTCTAAAAATGGTGATGATGTACTCACTAATATATACACTCCAATGTTTTTAGACATAGCTGGACATGCTGTTTGTATAAATACTCTTATCTTATTTATTTGACGCATTATACCAGTGATCTGCCAGAAGTAGTTAATCTCAGGGGTCTAGAACGAAACGATGTTGGACCAAAATTCAATTGTTCTTTAACATTTTGTTCGAAGAGAATGAAAAAAACTTTGATCCGAAAAACTAATTAAAATCTAACAAAAAATAAAGTTTTTCGGAATAATTCCGAATCAAAATTGATATAAAATTCTAGCCTTTATATCTTGGAATCGGGCCCACTTGATTGAAAAGGTTTAGTACCCGATTCTGTAGTAGACACTAAAAGTCGAACTTTTTATTTTTTTTTGTACTGTGTTTAGGATTTACTAAAGAATCTGTGATTACCTTTTTTTAAATTAAGCCGATTAACTGTAAAATGTATCGATATTAATGATTTCAGAATCCCAAAAGTTTTAGATGGATAAAAGAGATCTGCCTTTGAACAAAAAATATATCTAGAATAGCATATAAATATCAAAAATATATGTAACGAAGGCTATGAACCGAAAGAGGCTTAAAAAATACATAAAAAATATATTTCTAGTTAAAATTTGATATTTGTTGAGTTATTTTTTATCAATACTGTAAATATACATTATTGTATATATATATATACAATATCCTGTCAATAATATATGAGATAACACAAAGAAAAAATAATATTCAAGTTACTTTTCATAAAAAATCATATACAAATAAATTATATTTACTTGATTTTTTTTCACTTGAACTTCCCCATGTACATTTCCCTATACCCTTTTTTTTTATTTTCAATATTTTAATAAAATATTAAAAATTATTCCAAAAAAAAAAAAAAAAAAACGAAATTTATTGATAAAAAAATCCAGTTAATAAAATAAAATATTGAAATAGGATGTATGAAATATATTTTACAAAATAAACAAATATGGATTAGTTTTATTTAGACATAGAAAAATGTCAGAGCCAGCCTTAGTGTATGCAATTGAAAAAACAAAAACTAATATATTAAATAGAAACTGGGGTCTCGGTAAGGTGTATTTAATTGACTGAAGATTTTGAAACTGCATAAACACCCAGGGAAAGTATTCAAACATATCCTGAACAAGGAAAGTTTGTTTAATAAGAAAGAAATTGACACGGGGATGATTTCTTGACATTTAAGACGATTACCACGCCTTTTACGAAATAAAAGTCAAAGCTACTAATTGAAAATTTGGAGCCTTCCCGTAACAAAAATCAAATATTAAAATATTTAGAAATTTTTTTAAAAATTGTAGGTGTGTTCTTTAATTTAACATAATCTTAAAATTTTTATTATGCTTTAAGGAGTTGAAAATGTACTTTAATTTATATAATTCACTATCTCCCACCGATTCTGAGTCAATAAAACCTGTATTATATATAGGTTTATAAAATATTATATATATATTATAAAATCTTTTATTAATAATTAAAATAAAAATATCAAGTATATAAGAAAATTTATAAGATATTCCATAACTCTTTTAATTAACAAAAAGTTTATTGATTTACCCGAGGCTTGGTTTAACTTAGTACAACTCTGAATGTTCAAATAAAACTCTGTTCAAAATATAACTTGTTATTTATATTAAATTAATTTTTTTAATTTTACAAATATAAAAAAAAAATTCATTTTTTTATGAAATCATAAATTTTTAATTTTTCATGAAATAAATTATTGATTTCACCTATATGTAAATCTTTCGAAAAAATTTAAATTGTAAAATTGAAAATAAATTTTTTTTTTAATTTAAATTAAGAATTTATTACAAAGTTATCAAATTCAAATTACTTATATATATATACAAAAATTTAGATTTCAAAATTAATTTATATATAATTGATAAATAATTAATTAAATTAAAAATTAATATGTAATTTTATTTAAATTGAAGTTAACTTTAATTTAAAACGATTAATTTTAATAAAAATTAGACGATTCATTTGAAACGATTATTATAAAGGGCCTTGGTGGCAAAGTGGGTAAATATTTCGCATATTAACCGACGGAGTGTTAGTTAAATTCCCGTACAGATCATAAATATTATAGCAAAAATAATTAAAAATAAAAATAGTACATATAATTTACACCGAATAAATAGCATTATCTGGAACACCATAAAAGGAAAGGCATTTTCATATTAAAAAAATATAAGCTGCAATTTATAAGCAATTAATGAATCTATTATAACAAAATAAATTGAATGACTAAACTATTTCAGTTCATAATCTGATTACCGCTTAAGTACTTATGCACTACTCGTATACTAATAAATAAGTTTACTTATGATAAAGTTATGTACAAAAAGTTATTAATTAAAAATAAATAAGCAAGTGATAAAAAAATCCGAGGATTATTAAAACAGCACATTTTCAAAATTATATAATGTTTCATACTGTGTTTAAAGTAAAAAATATATATAAAAATAAATTAATAATATTATAATTTAGTTATTTTATCAATTCATTATTCATTATGAATAACAATGTAATCCATACTTAGAATATAATCCCAATGTACTCAAGAAAATCTGTCAAGGAGTGTCGAAATATAATGTTGAAGATTCAATGTTAACATTTAATTTTGAAAATATATACATTGGTGACAAAATCACTGATTCAAAAAAACAGGAAATTTTTAATCTTTAAGTTTTAATGGCCAATTATTTCAAATTATTCAAATTATTTTTCTTGTACTTATACCCATAGTTAAAATTTTTCTCTTTATTTCAAAAGCTGTAAAAGTTTTGTAAACATACGGACAGACGGCAAGAGTGTAACTATACATATATATAACTAAGCATATAGGAATATAAATTTTTTTAATTATGCAATTATTTTTATTGCACACTTTAATAATATCCACTCAATACGCAATAAAACCTTGATTGATAAGGAAATTCTTAAATTTGAAAAAATTATACCAGTAAATAACTGAAACAATGTAATTTAAAGATTAAATGCCAAATCACAACAAAAAAATAACTTTCTGTCAATTTTTGAGCATTTTTTAAATTATAATTGAGTTTTTATACCAGGCAAGCAGGAATGAGATTTTTTAGAACGCAAATTTGAAAATTTAAATTTTTTAAAAACTCAATTTTTTAAAATTTAAATGCTAAATAACAGCAAAAAATAGCTTTCTATCAATTTTTGAACTTTTTTTAAGTTATAAATGAGTTTTTATACGAGGCAAGCAGGAATGAGATTTTTTAAGAACGCAAATTTGTAAATTTAAATTTTTTAAAAACTTAAATGTCAAATCACAACAAAAAAAAAACTTTCTGTCAATTTTTGAACTTTTTTTAAGTTATAAATGAGATTTTATACCAGGCAAGCAGGAATGAAATTTTTTCAGAAGTTAAATTTAATAAATTAAAGCATTTAAACGCAAAATTAAAGCACAAAAATAATTTTCTGTCAATTTTTTAACATTTTTTAAGTTATAATTGAGTTTTTATACCAGGCAAGCAGGAATGAGATTTTTTAAGAACGCAAATTTGTAAATTTAAATTTTTTAAAAACTCAATTTTTTAAAATTTAAATGCCAAATAACAGCAAAAAAATAACTTCCTATCAATTTTTGAACTTTTTTTAAGTTATAAATGAGATTTTATACCAGGCAAGCAGGAATGAAATTTTTTTAGAACGCAAATTTGAAAATTTAAATATTTTAAAAACTTAAATGCCAAATTACAAAAAAAAAATTACTATCTGTCAATTTTTGAACTTTTTTTAAGTTATTTTATACCAGGCAAGCAGAAATGAAATTTTTTTAGAACGCAAATTTAATAAATTAAAAATTAAAACATTTAAACGCAAAATTAAAGCATAAAAACAATTTTCTGTCACTTTTTGAGCATTTTTTAAGTTATAAATGAGATTTAATACCAGGCAATCAGGAATGAAATTTTTTTATAACACAAATTTAAAAATTTAAATAATTTAAAAACTTAAATGCCAAACCGTAACAAAAAAATAACTTTCTGTCAATTTTTGAACTTTTTTTAAGTTATAAATGAGATTTTATACCAGGCAAGCAGGAATGAAATTTTATTAGAACGCAAATTTATAAATTTAAATTTTTTAAAAACTCAAATGCCAAACCGCAACAAAGAAATAACTTTCTGTCAATTTTATAATTATTTTTTAGTTTCAAAATTAGGTTTTTACTAGGCAACCAGAAATGAAAATTTTTCAGAAGGCAAAGTTTATAAATTAAAATTTCAAAAATGTTAAACTATTATACACATTGATTTGAAATCTAAAAAAAATGTAAGAATTGTCAAAAAGCGTAAAGCAGACTTGATGGCTGTGCAAATCCTACCCCCAAAATTTTTAAACAAATACCTCAAAATTATATATATATTATTATATATTATATTATATATTGAATTATATATTATACTATAAATTGAATTATAATGTCAGCTAAATGCAGAATGTGTCCAGTTATATTAATTTATAAAAAATATTTATTTATTTTTTTTTGAAGATTGGAAATATTCATAACAAGAATAATGCGTACATTATTTAATTACATACATTATGTAAGATTACATACACGAAACACATTACATACACGATATAAACGAAATAATTTAACTTGACAAAACAGTCAATATAAAAATGTAGGTTTGAGTCAATATAAAAATCAATAGAAAAAAAAATAAATTTTGATACATTTTAAAATTTTAAAAATTGATTGGTTACAACACTGCTCAATGACATTGGCCAAAAATATTTATGAACCTTCATATCAAACGTGCTTTCTTTTGCATGTACTTTCATGCTTTCAAGATAATTTTCCCATTAAAAAAAAAGATAAGTATAATCATTATTAGATATGAGTTGATAAACGTCATAATAATCTTATCAAAATTCTTTGTAATTTCGATAAAATTGAATTTTTTTATATTAAATATTTTTAAATTTATATTTTTTTCCCCAGTCGAAAATACAAACTTGAAATATTAACTTCAAATAAAACTCTTACTTTATTTTAATTAATTAAAAAATTAAATTTTAATACAATGACTAATTTTAATGATTTACCAATTGAGGTAAATTATAAACACATATATATTTTTATATATATTTATAAAAAATATTTAATATTTTTAAATTATTTTTAATAATTTTTAAATTGAATTAAATTATTTATATGTATATATACATATGCATATATACATATATCTTTAATACATATACTTTTTTTAATAGATAATCGCTCAAATTTTTAATTTTTTGGATATAAATGATTTAAAAACATCCAGATTAACATGTCATTATTGGTCAAATGTATCATATAAATCAAATTATCCAAAACGAATAATTTTGAAACTTCCAACTTCAACTGATTTAAACATATTAAACAATTTTGAAACATTGACTGCAATTCATTTATTTTATGATAAAAAAGTGAAACAAACATTGAATGAATGGTTTTTAAATGAATGTTTTAAAGTTAATTTACAATATTTAACATTTGAAAATTTTGAAACAAAAATTAAAATAAATACATTAAAAGTAATTTTGGAAAATTTGAACAATTTAACAGAATTAAAATTTATTAATACTAAATTTAATTATGATAATAAACATGAAATATCAAATATTTCTACAGAAATTTCAAATATAATTTCAAAAAATTTAAATTCATTATATATTGACAGTTATCGAAATTTAGAACTGTTTCATGAAATAAAAAATTTAAAAAATTTATATATTACATTAAAAAATTATAAAAGTGATGAAAAATACAAAAAATATCTAAAACAAATTATTAAAAACAATGAAAAAACATTGAAAATTTTATCTATAAATAAACCTTCACAATATAATTCATTTTTTCAAACATTATTATTAGAATGTGCATTAAATTTAAATGAATTTCATTTAACTAATGATATGAATTGGTCAGAATTTTTAAATTTTTTTTCAACACAAAAAAATTTAACAAATTTAAGTTTAAAAGAATGTTTTTTACTTAAAAATGATTATTTAATTGAATTAATAAACAGATTACCAAATTTGGAAAAATTATGTTTGGGCGTATTAAAATGTAGAACTGCAACAATAAGCAGAATATTTAATTTAAAAAATTTAAATAGTTTAGATATGAATTATAAAGATTATAGTGAGAAAATACATTATTTACAAGATAATTGTATTAATTTAAATATTAAAGAATTAAAAGGTGTACGTTTAACAAATTGTTCTTGTATGAAAATATCCAGCAATTTTCCAAATCTTCAAGTTTTAAATTTTTCTGGTACAAAAGATTTAACAGACATTGGATTACAAAATATTTTTTATAAATGTGAAAATTTAATTGATCTATCAATTAATGTATATAAATCAAAAGTATGTTGATCGTATATGATAAGTTTAAAAAGAAAAGTTCCAATTTACCAATTCGATATTTTGATTGTTTAATTTTTGGATGTACTCATATCAATTATATATATAGCTAGTGACTAATAGACTATTAATAATTTATTTGCAATAGCTAGTTATCTAATTATAGTGCTACCAGGGTTGTCACTCTAATACAATTGTACTAAATTTATGACAATTTGATGGCAAAATTTCAATTTTAAACTTTATAAACCATTACAGTTTTTTATATAAATTTCTGATTTTAGCACTATTTTGCTAGTTTAGGATTGTTTTTTTTTTTTCAAATGTAGTATTAATCTATTTAGGTAAGTGACAACACTTTGCGTCCTTTCGCAATCGGGGAGGTGGAAATGTGAGTCACTAAGTGATTTGGCATATCAAAAATTATATATTTAAAATTAAATTAAAATTTAAAAGAAAGAAATATTTTCCACAATATTACCTAAAACAAAGTTTGATTCAAGAATTAAACATACAATAATAAAATTGGAACTTATATAATTATTTTTTTTTTTAAATGACATTTAAAAATAATTTTTTTTTTTAATTCATTTTTCTTAGATAACAGATTATGGTTTCACTGGATTTGATTTAAAAACAAACACAACAACCGGATATTCAATATCGAATTTAAAAAAACTTATCACATTAAAAATAAATTATTGTGATAGTATAACTAAAGAAACCCTTTCAAATGGTATAAAATTTGAAAATTTAAAAAATTTAAGTATGATTATTAATTACAAGAATAATTCAACAAAAGATTTAAATGAATTTAAAATAATGACTCAATGTTGTCCAAGAATTGAATCATTACATTTGGAATTATTAAAATTTAATAAAGCCAAATTGAAAGAGTTATGTGAAATTATTATTGAAAATTTACGATATATAGATAAGATTTATATTATAGCACCTTCCTCATTTGAAAGGGTAAGAATATTGATATTTTGTTTATTAATATTTACACATATTTATATATACAAAATTTAATATATTATAGGGAATATCTTATGACGAATTTATTGAAAAACCTATGCGAACAGTTGATATACGTGGCAAAGACAAAGATTCTATGGAATTAAAAATTGATTGTGAAAAAATATTAAATTACGTACAAACTTAGTCTTATCGAAAAGTTTTGTTTGAAAGCAACTAATTTAAAGCAATGATATAAGCAATTTTCAATGAAACAATGATACATTGTAAAATTTATACTAAATTTAGCGACTTAAAAGCTTATGGTTATGGATTTCATTTTTAATGTAGAAATTTGGGAAAATTTTATAAAAATATGGATACCCAAAGATTTTGGAAACAATGTTTATCAAAACAATTTTACATAATTACAATTTTCTAAATGAAAATTAAGTTTATAAAAAAAACTGAATTTTAATTTGACAAAGGAAAGCTCAAATTTTACTTTAAAATATACAACAATATTATTTTAATTAAATTTCAGTTAAATAATTATTTTAAAAAATAAATTAAATGTAAAAAAAAAAATCTTGTGATAATCTAATCGGTGTTTGATACTCTAATTATTCTTAGAATAAGTTTAATATAATGAAAAGTACGTAAATAATTACGTTAATAAAATATACGTTAATTTATTTTAATAGTTATAAAGTTTTTTTTGAAATAATTTTTAACAGCGTAAAAAAAAGTGTAAATTAGAGTTAATGCGCGACAGCTTTGCGTTTTTTATTTTTCAAATGATTTTTGACAGCCTTAATTATATTTATACATAATATACTCAATAAATTGTTTTAATATATATATATAAATTTAATACAAAATAAAAAAAACATTAAATTAATAAATTTTTATTAAAAATTTTAAAATTAAAAAGGTTATGGATAGAATAAACATATTTCTAAATTATTCAAAAACAAAAATTTTAGACTTACCAATAACTATTTTTTTTTTTTATTTTTCAAAATATTACTCAATAATAATACTATCAATGTTACTCAATATTACTATTTTAATCTTTTGTGTTTTATACTATAATCGAAGTTAAAACTTCAGGTTATCTGAAAATTAAATTAAAAATTTATTAATATTAAATAAATATATATTATATCAAAATAAAAATATTTTATTTATTTTCTATTTATTCTAAAATTTATATTAATATTTCGTAATTCTAAACAAATATGTGTTATAACAGCTATACAAAATAATTAAATTGTAGCATTTCGCTCCAAACCCCTGCCCCCGCAATTAAATTATTGGAAACCTGATTTTGCATTCAACTCTAAAATCCCTTCTTTATTTTCATGCATGTCAATAAAGCAATTAAATAAATGGAAACTTCCGGCCCCAAACTCCCTCAAAAACAATTATTGGAAACCTGATTTTGTATTCAATTCTAAAACTTCTTCTAATTTTTGTTTTATAACAAAACATAATGTGGGGTGGCTGCTTCCAAACTCATGCTCAATAAATTATGAAACCCTTAAAGTCCAATAGGCTATGCATATACTACATATATTATATTATTATTTTCTTTTTACATATAAAAAACTCATTTTTTTTATCTATAATTTTTGCACATTTCAGTGGATTTTTTTTTTATTTCGGGAATTACCCGATTTGCAATATTTTAATCAATATTATTGGATGGAGATAACACAAAATAGAATGTCTATGATTAGAACAGTAAATATAAATGTAATTAATTAATATATTATCTTCAAAAATAAAAAAAAAAAATTAAACAAAGAGGTTGAAAAGTGTTACCACTTTGAATTTTGTTTTCTCAAAAGCCAACAATCAAGATTAATCAAAAGCTTAATAACAATCTATCATGTCCGACTTATTATATATTATGCGATCAAAAAAAATTGATTAAATACAAAATTTTGTTTTATTTTTTTTTTTGTTTTATTAATTTATTAATAATAATTTGAAAAAATTTTGATCTATTTATTACAACTCACAGATGATGTTTATAATTTTTTATATAAAGCATTTGTTAGATCAAAATATATTGTCTAGGCTGTCGAAGACTAATATATCCTACTGAGGGATCCAATAGTGTTACAAAAAAAATAGGGATCCAAAAAAAAAAAAGGATGCTGGTGTTGACATGTAATCAAGTCTAAATGGATTCGCCAATAAATTAATTTAAAAATAAAATAAAATAAAATTTAAGTAAATATTTGAAACACGTGTTATAAAAATTATTATATAAATTATTATTTCAAATGTAAAATTTTTTTGTAGAAATAAACTCGAGAAGTATAATTAGAATATATATATATATATATATATATATATATATATATAAGTTAGTAACTATTTACTTATCGTAACTATCAATTGCGCAACTTAGCTAACGTATCAACTTTACTGTGAACCACTTTCAACACTTTCAAAAATACCATTAATGACCTTAAAACCTTAACTTTGTTATATAAAGAAACTTTTATATATTTTTATAACTAAGTACTTTTGTGGGTTATATATGATATACATGCCATATACTAAATATTTGGATTAATATTGATAAGATAAGAAACTTCGATGATAGCACTATCAATGCTTACTTTATTATATTTTTTGTTGTGTTTGTTTTTTTTTTTTAGTATCCTAAAAAGGTTCTTAGCCTCTAAATCTAAACTTATTAATGAAATTTTATCTTTTAATATTTATATTTAATTTTTAATTAATATTAAAGATTTATGAAAATGGAATTTATTCAATCAAAAGTAGACCCTGCTTTTTTGTTTCTTTTTTTTGAGAAACGGAAAAAAAATTCAACTAATATATGTGTGTTTGTTCCTAATTAAACATTCAGATTGAGTGTAGAAAAATAAATTCCTTCTAATTTAAATCCTTTAATCCTTTTATAAACGAACAATCCTGATTTCCAATCTAAGTCCTAAACCCTCCCAATTCATAGCCGCACATATAAATTAATTTAAATATGTTGGAAAACTCGTGAAACTATAAGTCTGAAACTAACTTCACGAGATTTTACAAAATGAAATTTTGATAAAACGAAATTTTAAGAAAAAAATTTCGAAAAAATCAAGATTTTGAGATACGACCAATCGCTTTGCTTCCGAAACATTCATCGAAATCAACGTAATTCTATGTTTTAACCACCATCAATGGAATAAAAAATAAAATAGAAAATGGAATTTCATATTTTGTTTTTTTTTGTTAATTTTTTTTCGCTGTGGTGGCTGGCTCCGGGAATTAACGAATAATGGGATGATCTTATACAAAAAAGTGTTTTGCTTTTATTAAAGTGAAGCTTAAAAGAAACCCTTACAATTATAACCGTTACTAACCTAACAAGTGGAAAGATACTGAAAATAGTTTTATAACTAAATCTAATAATTAATTTTCATATTTAATTCTGTTTCATGGTATTTCTGTATCTGTGAGTTTTATTACTCAATTAAATTATTAGTTTATATATTGTACTTTGTTTTTATTATTATTTTGTTAATATATTTTTAATTATTGATATAGAATTATTAGTAATTGGTTATGCCATTCTTTTGGACCCCAATGGTAAATAGTAACTGAATCGAGTCTAAAACCTAAACTCAGGATTCGACTTTTACTATAGGTAGAGTTTTATAAGTACATACAAGTACATTTAGAACTGGGACCCGGGCCTTTCGAATAAGAGATCGACACTTTAATCACTATTCCACCTAGTTGTTATTAATAAGACAATTTACACGTACAGTGAACTACAGTACAGTGTAATAAATTCTTGCAAAGCACCTCGGGAATAAAGCCAGACCATCAAGGATTAAATTTGTTAATATTTAAGTAAAAATATGCTAAAAGAAGTACTCAAAAAACTAATTTTCTTTTAAGTTTAAAGTTTTCTAATTAGTATTTACTAATTGACTTCTTTATAGAATAACATTTAAACTCAAAACTCTCCTTGCAGTTCAACGGTATTTACATATAAAGAACAATTAAAAAATAATCGAAGATCTTAAAAATTCCAACACTAACCTTTCAATTCAGATATAATTTAAGTTAATGATCATTATATACGAGTACTTAAATCTAAATATTATTAAGCTCTAAAATAAATTGCATACACGTTTTTTATTTTTTTTTTATTGTTTTTTACTTAACCCCAATTATATTTCAAATACTAAATTCCTTGGCGTGACATTCGAAATTCATTAATTCTAATTACAAAAATAAAAACCTTTGAAATATAAATTATAATTATTTTAGTTTTTGTATTGTTTTTTTTTTTTTCGTTTTTCGTGTTTTTATTCATTTTTATATTCAGTTTTTCAAAAATTTTTTATTATTTTTTTGTTTTTAATAATGAAAAAAAAAAACCAATAAAGAATTAATATTATTCAAAGTATAGCCAGTTCATGACATTTATATTATTACAAAAAAAAAAGGACATCAAATAGGATAATAAACAGGAAATTACCTATTATATGGTATTATAATACACGATATACATTTATATATAAATAGTAATAAAATTTTAAATACAATTTTATATAAAACAATAGAAAACTTATACAGGCAAAGTACAGAATACAGTAAAATCTGGATATAAATATATATATATAAATAATCATATCCCATATATATATGGGATAAATAATCATCTAGAATGAAGGATGAAGTATCTAGTATAAATTGCTTGAAAATATTTAATTCCAACGTTCACAGATTCTTGTTTCATTTAAAATATGTGATCTGTCTCTGACTGAAGTTTGTGTCATGTGTCACTTCACTGAAGAGAATGTCGTATAGTCTGATTGTATTTCATTTGACTGTAATTTCATTTCACTGTATGTTGTGCAAGTTTTCTGCAATATCATTTGGCTGTATTTCATTTGACCAGAATAGTTTTCATATTACTTGTATCATAATACAATAGTATATATCATAATAATAGTATTTCATTTGACCAGAATAGTTTCCATAATACTTGTATCATAATACAATATATATATATATATATATATATATGCTGCCATGATAAAAAGTCATATGAAATTAATCTTTCCTTAAATTTAAAAATACTGATTCTCTATCACTTTGAATCTTAAAATATAACATTTATATATTGCTTAAAAGTCTTTATTGCTCTTGAAATGGATCAAGCAAATGAATCTATAAACCATCTTCAACAACCCTTACACTTAAGCACTGATTACCATAATTGATATTTAAATAAATTCTGGGTCCTTAGAAACACTTTAAAAAAAGGAATCAAATTGATTTGGAAAAGAGACTTATTTCATTTGAGAATTTACGATCAATTTTATTTTTAAAAAAGATTAAATTAATTTAAAATTTAATTTGAAAAAGGCCAACTTCATTTGAAAACTGACCAAATTAATGTGAAAACAGTGTACATTAAAGGTATAACTAATTTTTTTACTCTATTTAAATACCAATTTTAAAATTTCTTAACTTATCAGGTAAATTATTTACGCCTATAACCTTAAAATTTAACACTGAAAGTTTTATACAGAACTGTCATATTTTATAGAGAAATATGACAGAAAGTTTTTGACAGAACTTTTTGATTTATGTATGAAAATTCCAAATGAAAAAAAAAGTAAATTGCATAATGGAAGTAATAATAATAATAATAGTAATAATAATAATCATAATAATAATAAATTATCATTTTTAAAGTAAAAATTTAAATTAAAAGTGTCACATTATTTTGTAAATTCTATATTATGGCATTTAAACCATTTCAGTTCTAATTTTTTATTAAAACATTTGTAAAATTTGCTTATTTTCTATATCAATATTTGTTATTAGCGTGCCTTGCTTATATTGTATGCCTGGTGAAATAGACCGGATGACGTTTTTTTCGTTTCAATTTTTTTTTATTTTCTTTCTCTTTCTATTTAATTTTTTTTTTTTATTTGTATTCGGTTGTTCTATCACACTTATGCTCTGTTTATGTACCGACCCAATAGACCCAATAGTATAGTTATGTTAGTTATTTAAATGTAATTCTAAATTTCTTTTTTTTTTTTTTTTGTTTTTTTAGAATATTGGAAATGTGGATAAAAAACCGGGTATACCGGGAATATTTAGAAATTGGAAAAAACGAAAAAAAAAAAAAAAAAAAAATAGAAAAGTGAAAAGTGAAAATAGAAAAGAAAACATTCAAAAACTATTCACGTCCTCTTTTTTAAAAAAAAAATTATAAAAGAAGATAAGCTATTCAAGAAGCACATCCAATAGTTATTTTTCACATCATTATTTTTTTTTTTTTCTTGATATTCTTTTAACATTTTTTCTATTTTGTGTGTCTTCTATGTTCTATATATTTTCTTTTATATGTTGTTCTTTTCTTTTCATTACATTTCTTTTCATTTGTTTTTTTTTGTACTTTTCTTATTCTTAAATTTTTTGTTTGTATGTATGTATGTTTGTTTGTTTGATCTTCTTTTTTAGTATCGGATATTCCAATGCTGATGATGATGTTCAATTTAATATTGCAGGTTTTCTTTTTTTTCCTTTAAATTCATCAAGGCGATTTTGATTATATTATATGTATTTACATATTATATATATATAAATAAATATATACCTATATTTGTATATTAAGTCAAACTCATCTAATTTGAACACATTTTAATTCGAAAAAAGTTAGCGATCTCTTGCTTTTCTTACAACTTTTTAAAACTCAACAGTTCGAATTTTCGATGAATCGATTTTTTTTTTATAAAATTTTTTTAAAAAAAGAGACCTTAGTGGTATAATGGATAAGAATTAGCGTTATTAATCTAGGAAGCGCGAGTTCAATTAGTTCAACTTAATTTTAAGAATTATTTTTATTTATTTATTTATGAACAGTACCCTACCTACAACATGCAATGTAATAAGTAAGTGATTCAGCCTTTCCTTTTCAGATGTAGCAGATGTATATTTTTATATTATGATATAAACTATTATTGATTAAATTATAAATTACAATTTTTTTTTTTAGATATAATCGCACCAGGTTTTGAACCCGAAACTTTTCAGTTGAAACCACTACGCCACTGATCGGATTAAAAAGAATTCTTAATGAATGATAATTAAAAAACCGTTAACAAAATAATTTAAAATAATTAAAAAAAAAAACATTTTAATTCACAATTTAATATTTACAAAATTTCTAATATACATCTATAAATGTTGCTTAATATAAACACATATAATATGGTAATATGTACACACACTTTAAATTCGCAATATCTCAGTAGAAAATCGGCATTGTTCCACTCTAATTAGCCACTAGTTACCCATATTTTAGACAAATAATTTAATTTTAGATTACTATATTTAGTGTATTTTATTATAACAACCCCAAATGCAGTAATAATTACAATGATGCAAATAAAGTTACAGAGTTGCCAACCTCAGTATAAAAGTTATAGAATATTTTTAAGATTGTAAACGTTATGTAACGTGATAATTGTTTCGTATTTCTTTCGAAAGTTTTTTGTTTTTTTAACCTCTATATATTTCGAAAATTCTGTAATTCGATCTAACATTATAAGATCTCTTTAAAGTTCGAGTTAAAGAAGTTTTACTGTATATTCATTAAATATGAATAAGCTATACAAAATGAACTCGTCTAAATTATATAGCCATAAGTGTAAGTATTGTTAAAAGAATGACTTTTAGAAAAGAAAAAAAAAAAATTAATAAATAAAAAGAAAGAGATAAAAAATTTCTATAAAAAAAAAATCTTTCTTTTATTTTATTGATAAATATATATTTATATATATATATATATATGCATATGCAATGTTTTTCAGTTTTAATTATATATACAGGGTGGTTTATAGAACAAAGCATTTCAAATAATAAATATAATATTATATTATATCTTTCTTTTATTTAAAAAAAAAAAAAACAAAATAAAAATATTTAACTTAGCCTAAAAAAATATCTTAAGATAAAATAAAATAAGTTATTTTTAAATTGAATAGGCTAAATTTTTTTTTTTTTTAAATATAATTTTTGATCTAGAAAAAAATCTAGGCTATCAATATTCTTTAGAAAATGAACTACGTATTGAAATTAATCAATTGTAATATACAAAAAATTAATAGGTTTTATAAATTTAACAATATTATTTATAAGATGACTGAATAAATAACATTTTATTGCATTCCAAATTTTTATTTGGCTTTAGTATTATTAAAATTAATACTTTAGTCTACTCAAAAAACTTTTAATTTTATTACAAAAAAATAATTTAAGGGTTTAATTATTATCTAGATTTTTAGGTCATTATTATTTTTAAATATTTTAATAGATGACCTGAATCAAAGCCCTGTGCAATAAGGCCCCCGGGTGTAATTGCCCATTTAATGAAAATAACGCCCTGGGGTTTTATTTGTCATAGTAATTGAGAAAGAAAGCCCCAAAATATGGGAAATAAAGTCCAGGGTTTTATTTCTCCTTTAAGTTGAACTACGACTTTTTTGAGAAATAAAGCCCCGGAGTATTATTTCCCATATCAATTGAAATTGCAAATGAAAAAACAACAATAGTTTCATATATTTTCATAAAAAAGTTAAATTAAATTATTATAACATCAGTGACGTGTACGAATATGTACAGATTTTCTTGAACTATAATATCCAAAATAGCACACATTTTGGAGTTGAAATCGAAATCAGGGGTATTCCCACTTTTCGAAATTTAAAAACGAATAATAATTTTAAATATAAACTACATTTATACTACAAACTACACTTATAAACCAAATGTTGTAACCAAAGTATTGCATACATTAATCCATTAATACTCTGGAAAAAGGGTATCAACTTGGATTTTTTAACCTACTTAAATATGCTTTTATATAGAATCTCGCATAGACAAACAGTATTAAATACATACATATAAATATTATATATATAATTAAATGCATATTGTTTTATATCTAATATTTTACTTAAATATAAGTTATTCAAGTTTGAAAGTTACAAAAATGGATTTTACTACATATTTAATGACAAATAATAAGTCGGGGCTTTAATCCTCAAGAAGTTGAAGATTCAATTGAAAGAGAAACAAAACCCCGAGGCTTTTTTTCTTACAGAAGTTGTAGTTCAACTCAAAAGACAAATAAAATCCCGGGCTGTATTACTCAATTACTATGAGAAAAAAAACCCCAGGGCGTTATTTCTCATTAAACGGAAAATAATACCACGGGTGCTTTATTTCGCAGAGCCTTAATTTAGGCCACCATTAATTATTATCCAAATTTTTAGATCATTATTATTTTTAAATATTTTAACAATTAAAAAGAAATAGTAATCGCCAAAATTAATTCGTAAGTTTTTTATTTAATCTAATCTTTATTAGACAATTGCATTTGAAGTAAATTCTCAGTATTTATTATTTAAAAATTATATAAAATTAAGGTTATAAAATAAAACCAATGAAATATATAATGAGTTATAAATAAATAACAAATAAAAATTATATAATACGACTCAATTTTGTACTTTATATCACAATGAGAATTTACTTCAAATGCAATTGTGTAATAAAGATTAGATTAAATAAAAAACTTTCGAATTAATTTTGGGGATTACTATTTCTTTTTAATGGTTTTCTGTTGAATAAAGTTCATAATACTAAAATATTTAAAAATAATAATGATCTAATCTATTACTAATTAAAGTGATCATTCTATTTTTTAGAATAATTATAGTTATTTAAAAAAAGCATTACAACTGCATTACTTTAACAAAAAATACTCTTATAAAAAACAAAACTGCAATGTAAATAAAAGGTAGTTAAAAAATGGTAAGGTATTTTAAAAATTCATTTCACTTATAATTATTTTTTATCATTAGAAAAATCATTATAAGTGTATTAAATAACTAGATTTAGGATCGATATGGCGCAATCGTTAGGACGTCGAACTTTTATTCGAAGAGTCTCGGGTTAAAATCCAAAAAGGATTCAATGAATATAAGCTGAACTACCAGGCCAGGAACCTAATCACTTGTTGAAATTTTAAATTCTAAAGATGCAAAATTCAAGTTTAGAGATGATAGAACATTTAAATTTTCATCACAATTTTTCCAACTCTAGAATGGTATCTATTTTAATATGGATATATGTATATTCTATAAAATACTAGAAATTAATACTAAATTAATATTTTATATTTGAATTCCAAAAAAAAATTATATTTAAGTACAGCTTTAATTTATTCTTTTTTTTTAAATTAAAATTTTTGAAAATCAAATTACCAAATTATATGTAAGTATGTATTGTATTTTACATTCGATATTACTTCACTTTTCAATCTTTTTAGCATATTTTCCATAAAATTTCAAAAATATATGCGTATAAAATTTTACTCTATTCGTCTTTTCCTATGCTCCTCTGTTAGTTGAGAAATAGAGCAAGAAAATTTCAACTCTCCGTTTCAGAAGAACTTTTTTCGTTAGCCCCAATGGTTATGGAGCTACAGTCTACCAAAGTTCGAAAAGCCCGAAATTTCATTCTTTACAACATAAATTATATAATTTGTATCTTCCTATACACGTTCTGGACCAACTGTTTGGGGAAACGTTTTTAGGCCTCGATTTCTTACAAAATTTTGTTCTTTTATATATTCCAAACGGTATAAGTTGGAAACTTTAACTGCAGTTAAATTAGTAAAAATAAGTATAAGTCTGCAGCATAGTAACTGTAAGGGGTGGAAATGAAAAATTCGCTACTGATTTTTCAAGTTTTTCACTACACATACACATTATAATAGATACAATCAATTGATTTTACATTGTTTTTAATTATTATATGTATATATTTTGTATATAAGTATAAAGTAAGTAAGTATATACTTTTTTGTTAACATTGTTTATTTACCTGTATTTTTTAAACCCTTCGTTTTCTATTTGATAATTTATTTGATTTATTTTCCAAAATTCAATAATATGAAAATTAATTTTTACGCTCAGCTTTGCAAAATTCCAAAATTTCATTATAATTATGATAATAATTTGGAATCGGGAAAATTCCGAAGGAAAAAATACCAAATCAAATACATACTTGAAATAAATAATTTATATGAATTTTTTATATTCATTTGGGTTTTTCCCAATTTCCCATTAAAGTTTTTCATGCGTTTTGCATGAAAAATTCGACATAGGCGTATTTTTACTTTTTTTGTATATAATTTTTTTTTAAATTAAATTATACTATGATAAGCTTAACCTATAACTATATATAGATACAAATATATATTAATGTGTATATATGTATATAATAAAATGATTATATTCTCAAGTGAAAATGCAAAAATGAAAATAGAAAAGTAAAAAAAAAGAAAAAAAATAAAATATTTTCTTTTTTTACAGTCATATTCAAGGGTTACACAAAAAATGAAAATTTATGTAAAGCAGAGTGTAACTAATTTGCAATTTCCGGTCAAAAATTAAAAATTAATTCAATTTTTCGTTTTTTTTTTTATAAAAACGGAAAATTTTACTTACATTTTGTTTTTGTATAAATATACCAAAATCCTGATAGTATAGCATAGCAATTATTCTAATTTTTTGGCTGTATGAAAAAAGTCCTCAAAATTTGTTTGAAATCTTGACGGCTTTTCCTCCTTAATTTTGGGGAAAATTAAATTTAGTGGGTTGTTCGCGGAAATTTTAAGTATCCCACGAAATCCAAAAAAAAAAAAATTGTGAAAACTTCCAAGGGACTTTTGACTTATTTATTTGAATCCGAAATCCCATGGAAGGGAGTTTAGAGTTGACATCAAAATCGTCAATATAAATCAATATAAATTTTTTTTAGTTCCCGACATTTTCTAGTTACATATTTCAATGACATTTTTGCCTAAGAAACGTCTGACTCTGCAACGTTTAGTTTTCAATTATTTTTTTAAAAAAGCAGAAGGTATCGCTTTTTTCAAAAAAATTAAAACAATTATAGTTTTATTTATCCCTATTGTTGTATTTAATATAACGAGGCAGCCATCCTAAAGCCCCTCTAAACAAGTTATTAGAATCCTGATTCTGTATACAAAATTTAAATCCTACCTAACTTGAAGTATAAATATGTCAGCAGAGCTTTTAATAAAATACCATCACTTAATATTCTTGAAAAAGAGTGAACCATAATTTTGAGTTCTACTCTAAATACAGGATCTGACCGATACATATAAATAAATATACCCAAAATACTAAATGTCGATTGACTTCTTATTTAAATTTAAATAAAATGTTTGCCAAATTATGGAAACTTCTTTTCTTTCTTTTAGAGATTTAATAAAAATGGTATTTTAGGGACTTTTTTCATTTTTGTTTTAGGGACTTTTTACGTAAAGCCAATTTTTTTTTTTTGATATATTTTGATAGAATTTTAATAACAGATTTATATTATTGATTTTAAATTTAAAATGTGTTCTTGATTTAATTTGTTTTATTTGAATTATTATCAAAAAGTATTTAAAAATTATTTATTCTAAAAATTTATCTTATTTATATTATGGACTAAATAAAATAATAAATTAAACGAAAGAAATAAAAAACTAGTAATTTTCTTTTAATTTTACTAAAATTATTTATTTTTACAAATATCAGTATTTCGTCTACGACATGCAGTATTCTTCAGTGCTAGGAGTCGATTAATTCAATAATATATTAAATATTCAATAAATTAGACGTTTGTTCATTTATTAAACAACATTATTTAAACTATTTAAATCTAAATTCAATTTGGTTAACAGCTGATTAAATTATTTTTTTTTTATTACTTTTGAACTACATAATATTTAACCTGTCTTTATCTTCTAAATTTAAAATTAATTTAGCCTTGAAAGATATAAACAGAAATTGAGTCATACATTTAAGTACATTTGTTTATTGTTTTTGTATCATTAATAAAAATTATGTTATTAATAAAAATTAAATTATTATTATTATTATTATTACTTTCGAGTTGATAAGAAAACCTGATTTAGGTCAACCAACTTAATCTAATTAATAATATTTTGAATACTAGTATAAAAGTAATTATTAAATTTAATCAATCCAAGAATACAATCTTTAAGTACTTTGACGTATTTCAGATTTTCAATACCTATTCAGCTCAGATTATAATCAATAACCCAGTCTATGGCTAGTCAGCCTGTTTGGATTTATATCCCATATCTTTACGTAGTGCTTAAGTTGCATTTTAAAAATAAATATATTATTTAAAATGAATGGATTTATTGAGTTATGTTTATTTAAAGTATTTAAAATGTTTTTCAAAACGGTTTTTTTTTTGAGTAATGCCCAATATAATGTTTGGATTTTTAAACTTTTTTAAAAATTCGAATATTTATAAAAAACAAGTAATGAAAAAAACCAAGGGTTTTTAAAAAAGCATATTTTCATAATAATATAGTGTTTCATACTGAGTATTTTATCGGAATATAATGTTGAAGCTTCAATGTTAACGTTAATTTAGGAAATATATTCGTTGGTAACTAAGTTACTACTTAATTAAAACTGTACTAAAAACTGTAATTTTTTTAATTTTTAAGTCCTAATAGCCCTTCTATGGGGAAGGTTGCCCAATTTTTCAAGGATCTAATCCTCACTACTCCCCTTCCCCCAACTTTTTTAGGTTCAAGGAATTAAATTGTGAATTCTAGCAAAATTTGGAATTTTATTTAGAATTTTACTATATAAGCAAAAATGGTTAAAACTGACAGAGACTTTCTTCAATTTAAAGAACCGCTTTTAAATTTAAGAAAATCTTTAAACATATGCTAAATTATAATGTTGGACCTTAAAATTTTGTATATTAACAAAAAAAAATTTTAACAGGTATTCAAGTTACAGGTGTTTAAAAATATTAAAATTTCAATTTTCGAGTCCTTATAGCTGCTAAACAGGGGACGTGACAAAAAAATGTTGTTAACCGACTCCTACTAATTTCTGAAGTTCTAATTTCAAGACCCCAGCTGGAACCGGTTAGAAGATATGTGGGGCTAAAAATTTTACAAAAATTGAGTTTTGCATAATGGTAAATTGTAGTATCGTATGGCAACTCTGTACATTTTAGTGATATTTTTTTGTAAAGCGTAAGAAAGCAGCTCTCTTTTACCGTTTTGAGATTGAAAATATAGCTTTCAGAACTCTTGTTATAACAATTTGAATATAAGGCTTTTCCCAACTTTGGGGGGCTGCAACTCGGTAACGGGTAGGCCTACAGAAAAAATTCTTCTACGAAATAATTTTTTTTGTAATGCCTACTCGTGGTTAAAATTTCATTTCTCTATTTCAAACGATGTAAAAGTTTTTGTAAACATACGGACAGACAGACGGACAGACAGACGGACGGACGGACAGAGTGAAACTATATAGGTACATTTTTACAAAAATTTTTGAAAATGTGCTAAAAAAGTAAAAAGTTAAGGCGACTTGGCTACTTCCTTTAAAAAATTTTTTTTTACAATTAATTGCATACTTTTAGGGTAACAGTTATTTCCCTGTTTTTTTTTTCAAGTTAAAAACAGTAATATATCTTTAGTTCATAAAGAATATATGGTTTAAAAAATAAACAATTAATTATTTTTAATTAATTTATAATAAACATGTTAAAAAATTCCTTTCTTATCATATATTTGATAAGGGAAGTTAATTTAATAAATGCAATGTTAGTTGTATTGGTTATTTACTTTTATATAGTAGATTAGATAATATAATCTTTAGTAAAAAAGATAATAAATAAAGCTTTTATTTTGTTTAATTTTTTATGTTTTCTATTATAAAATATATTATAAGTATTTTAAATTCTAGAAGTTTCTTAATAATTCTAGAATAATAAAATTAAATATGACCAACCCTTTTTTTTTTTACAATTTATTTAAGTTCAATGGTGATATAAAAATTAAGTTAATTTTTTTTTTTTTAAATAAATATTAGTTCAAGTTCAATATTTTAAAAAAAAATCGAAATAAGCTTTTTATATATACAGTTATCATATATTAAGCTTTGGGTAATATAAATCATATAAATACGCTGAATATTGAATTTTATTTAATCTTTCACCTTTTTCTTACATAAATCAAATGAATAAATCTCATTTTAAACATTAAATTGAAATATTTCAATAAAATATACTTTACTTTAAATAAAATATTTTTTTTTTTTTTAAATATTACATAAGATTTAACATGTCATTACCATTTTTCTTTTATTATTATATTATTTAAATTCAATTTAATAAAATGATTTTCAATATTTTATATAGTTTGTATATATATATATATATAAAATATTATATATACTATAATTGATTTTGTGTAATAGATTGGTATTACAATTTATTAAACTCATATAAATATCAATAAAATATGTTTTCCACCAACAATTACTCAATGTAAATATAAAATTTGATATCAAATATGGACCACCCTAAAAATGATTCCATTCCTTTTTTTTTTTTTTTGAATTTGACAATTTCCATTCTATCGTTTTTGTAAAAAAAAAAAAAAATTTCAAAAACTAATTTTCTAAAACATAGAATTTTCTACAGGTGAACCAGAATAAAAATTATATCCCAAAGGTTGTTTCTATTACAGAAGAAAATATGAATAAGAATATTTACCGTACACAGGTACTAAAGGTAAAAAAAAAATTAAAAAAAAATGAATATGAACATTGCTTGGGACCAAAAAACTGAACCACGAACGTAATGGAAACAGAACAGAATGTAAAGAAAAACGATCAAGTATTGAAAAAATTAAGGGTTCCTGGAATTACACATTTCCAAAATTACTCAATGCTCAAAAAATTGAAAGATAAAATTAATTTTTAAGTCCTTGAAAAGGAGAAGATTCCGAAATTCTCTCTGAAGAATATTATGCTGATTCTCAAGTAACGACCGTTTATACATGTTTACTAGTATCGATCGTTAATACACGTTTCCAGAACTATGCAATATTCGATGTTTAGTTTTGGATAAAAAACGGATAAATTTTAATTAAAAAAAGTATTAATTTTTAAATCAAAGCCCTTAAAGAGGAAGAGATTCTGAAATTTTTGCTACTTAACATTATTCTGATTCTCAAGGATATAACTCCTCTCAAAAATATAAAGTCTCTAGCTTTAATCTAGTTAGAGCCTAGGTAAAGTCTTAAATCTCTAATTTAGAAGATATAAAGGATAATGAAATTTTAATTCAAAAATTGAGTTCCGCTATGTAACGGTAAACTACAGTATCGTCGTATGGCAACCCTTTTTATTTATTTTAAATATATTCGTAAAGCTTCTAAAAACAGCTACCGTTTGGCTTTTCTACATTGAAAAATATGCCTAATAGAACTTTTGCAGTGACGTTTTAAATATAAAACTTTTCCGGACTTTGTACGACTGTAGTTCCGTAATGGGTAGTGGGACTACAAAAAAAAATTAGCATAAAACTATCTCTTTACTATAAATATCAGAATTTAAAATTTCATTCCTGTCTTTTTTCAAACGCTAAACTCCCGAATGCACAGAACAGACATATTGAAACCTTATAGACACATATTTTTTTCAAAATTTTTTTTTGAAAATGTGCTTAAAAAAACTTAATTTTTAAAATCGAAAATTTCAATCTACCAAACGTAACTTTATGAACTTTCAAATAAAATTCCATTTCATTTTTATATACCTATTCTTAATAAAAGTTGTACTAACTAACAAAATGTTTGAGTTGTGGAGTGTCAGTGTCAGTGTATAGTTGCATATCCTTCATAAGTTTATCATATTTTTGACTTCTTCAATCCTTTCCTTATATTCATTTCCATTAAAACTATAGTTTCTTTTATACAATTTAAAATCTTATGTATATATATATATATATTTATATATATATATGTAGTTTACATGATATGAAATATGAATTTCGAAAGAAAAATGTCTTCAAGGAATTAATTTATTCAGATGATATGCATGAAGATGATATGATATTTTTTTTTGTATACTATAGTGTCTTTGAATTTTAAAAGCAAAGTAGAGCAGAAACAGAAAACAAAAAACAAAACAAATTTAATTTTTTTTTATAATTTTAAAAAAAAATATTTTGCAAGTTTTATATAAAATATTGCAATCAAAATTACAATTTTTTTTTTTTGCATTTCATTCAATTGCAAATATCTTCACGAATATAATTTTATTCTGATAGTTGAAACTTAAGAGCTTTAATTTGTAAATATATGGGGTATGGCATGATTTTTTAACAGCTAAGCCTTGTGACCCGTAAAATTTGTATTAACAGATTAAAATTAAGGTGTTTTATTATATAGTTTTAATGTATTTATTTGTTTTTTTAGTTGTAATGTAATATTCTAACTATAGCCTAAAAGTATGCAATTCGGAATTCTAATAGATTCTTTGATTGGTTATAAAGTAAAGCTTCTTAATTTTTTAATTGTTTTGAAACAAAGCTATAAGGATTTAATTAAATGTTTCATAAGGGTTTAGGGGTTTAAATAATGGCGTATTTGATAAAAAAAAATTTTAAATAATAAACAGTACGCGTATATAGTAAACCTAAGAAGGGATGGAATTCAAAAGTGATTGAAAAGCTTCATCCAGAATTCATCAGCTATAACAAAATTAAGTTGAAAAAAAAATATAATAAATTATAATTAAATTAATAATTTAAACCAAAATTTAAAATGCATATGTTATGCAAATTTCATTAAAAAATTTAATATAAAAAATAAGAGATTAAATTCGAAATGAATTTTAAGGCTACCCATTTTCTTTAAAAAAAAAAATCAATTTTAAACAAATTGAAATTCTTAAATTACTAAATATAATTTGAAAATAAGAGAAATAAATTCCTATTTTTTTTTTCAATAAAATGTACTCCATTAATGCATATTTAATAGAGATACAAAAAAATTTTTTTTTATAATGTAATCTTGAAAATTCTATTAAAGTTTTATTTTGTCGATCATTTTAAATTTGATTCAGAAAAAAAAATGAATAATTAATGAAATTTTATTAATATCTAAGAAACCCTAGAATCACAATTCAAAATCTTTAAAAACAGAAGCTCCTATATTATAGTTATAAATTAAATTAAAATATTGATTCAAAACTAAGTCCACTAACATTGATCTTTGAAATGTTCAAAACATCTTACTTAAGAAGACTAGTTCCAGTTTCTTCTATTTGTATTCATCATTGTCTTCTATACTTTATTTGTTCTGCATTATGACCTAGATTTACGTAAATGTTTGAAATCACTCTAGATGCTCTAGATCTAATAAAATTATAGATACTCTATCAACATATATGATTGGTTGTCTCTCTAAAAAATCTACTGTCAATTATATAATATTTGTTTAAAGTGCTAAATGTGCAACTGTTAGACTAATAATCTATGCCATAGGTCGATAGGTGTATGAATATGTGGGAATATATTGGACTATGAGATAGCACTAATACTAGCCCGTTTAATCTTGAAAAATTTCTAAAAAAAATTTTTTATTTGTATAATTATATGTATATTTATATATTCAATATACTTATATTTATTAATTATTGGTTATGCCATTCATTCGAACCCAAGGACGAATATGACAGCTTGGTTGAATCAAACACCAAATAAAGTTTTTCACTCTTAATAAAATTTTAACTGCGATCTATTAAATGAAAGATCAGCACTCTAACGACTATGCTGCCTTACCCAATATGTATTTTTCTCTGAAACTTTTTTGCAAATCGCAAGATGTTCACTATTATTCAGCTCACAAGAAATAATACAAATGACTTTTTTTTTTAAACACAAACTTCGGTTCGGTAACAATTCAGAATTCGAAGTCAAATTAAACTTAAGAGCTATAATTTTTGTATTGTGGTTATTTACATGAGGGTATAGCGTAATTTTTTAACACCTAGGCTTTTTTTAAACACCTAGACCTCAATTGACTTTAAAAAAGGCTGAAAAACTCAATAGTCCCATGAGAATAACTCAAATATTCAAATTAGTCTTTTACTTTAATTTCATAATTTTTTATTGAATTCAATTTATATACTTTAATCATATTAAATTTATAATTTTTATTAAATCCAGATGTAACTATCAAAAGCAATCAAAGTATATAAAAAAGAAATACATACATACATACTACTAATACTTATAGATCTGTATATAGAAATATGTAAAAGTGCATATAACTGATAATAAAAAATAAAAAAAAAAACCCCGAATTGATTTTGATTCTACAAGTTGATAAATTATACAATAACTACTACTGTACAACTTTAACACCAACAACAATAATCAGAATCCTTTTTAAACATTTACAACAACAACAGCAACAAAAAATCTGAAAATAAAAATTGACGAGAAAAAAAAAATATTTGAAATAAAAGTCAAAACAATAAAGAGAAGAAAAACTAAAAAAAAATAGGAGCACCATAAGGATATTTGGTAAACCAACCAAAAATTGAAAAGAAAAAAGAGAAAAATAATAATAATAGGTACCAATTCCAATACCATTATCATAACACACATATAAATAAAAGTAAATTTTTTTCAAAAAGAAGAAAAAGAAAAATCGAATAAAGGATAAAATACCATCACAATCTGTTCTTTCAAACAATCCATAATGGCAAGACTTTTTTTCAGAATTCATTTTTCTTTTGTTTGGTAAATCTTTGGGTATCGATTTACAATCCTTAACAATAACACCATTTTTTTCTGTTTCTATTTTTCATTATTTTCATTTGTACTCTATGAGTACTTTATATAATATAATATTTATGTATATATATTCAATTACGGATATTTAATTGTGAACAGTAATGATGTACTCAAAGTTAAGCATAATATTTAATTTAAATTTTAAGAATTAATAAATGTTTTAAAATTGGATAAATATTACAACTTCTAAAGTACTCTAGTTCCATAACGGAGGGACGCATAATTGTTTTCAAACTTTGCGTATAGGTGATATAATTAAAATAATGAAAATCAGCTCAATGCACTTTTCTTTATTTTTTCAATGTTTGTAAATTTCAGTCTATTCGCATCCAGTACTTTTATTATTTTAAAAATTAACTTGAATCTATATCAAACATGGCTAGAATCTAAATCGATGAGTTACAAACCGAAAACCAATTTTATTATACCTGTGAGTGTTTGCACGCAAATAAAAATAGTAAAATTGAAAATTATTAATGTTTATTAAACTCGTCTTTGAGGGTGATCTGGCTTTGAATATCAGAGCACTAAACTGGAACCCTATTGCATTATGTAATTTAATTGAATAATATAACTCAACAAAGTACCTTATATTTAATCGCATCCTAAAAACCCAGGTTTAAAAAATGTTAAATTTAGTTTTCCGAACATTTTTAAATTTCATATCAAATTAAATTAAATTTTCACTACATATTAGCCTAGAAATATGCAAAGTGTTTTTAATATTCTTTTTAAAAATTAGCCTGCTCTGGAATTCAGTATATTTATATATATGGCACCTATTATATTTTATGATTTTAAAAATTAAATTAAACAAGTGATGATAAAAAACCAAGGGTTTTTAAAAAAGCACATTTCCAAAATAATATAATGTTTCATACTAAGTATTTTATCGGAACATAATGTTCAAGCTTCAATATTAACCTTTAAGGAAATAAATACGTTGGTGACTAAGTTACTGCTTACTTATAAAAACAATAAATTTTTTATTTTAAAGTTCTAATAGCCCTTCAATGGGGAAGGTTGCCAAATTTCTCAAGGACCTAACTTCATTTTTTAACTTCAATTCTTCTACGAAATTATTTTTTTTGCAAAAACTACCCATGGTTAAAATTTCTTTACTCTATTTCAAACGGTGTAAAAGTTTTTGTAAACATACGGACGGACGGACAGAGTGAAATTTTTTGAAAATGTGCTAAAAATAGTGAAATTTAAAAATATTGATAAAATTTCATAAATTTTTTATGCTACTTAATAATCCTTAGAGATAGGACTATATATATAGTCCTTAAATTTATACTCATGTAATTAATACGGATTGTCTCTTTTCATTGCATTATAGTTAAGCTTAAAAAAAATTTCTTTTATTAAACTAATTTTAATTATGATATCTCACTACCTAACTTCCAAAGTTCTTACCAAATCTTTAAAAACCACTTACGTTTCGCGAGATATTTTCAAATTTACAAAATCAGATTTTGAAATCAGCAAAAAAATTTTCAAAATTAGTTCTATTGATGCAATCTATTTGAACTAATTTTTAAAAAAAAATATATCTAAACTAATATCCATAACTGTATATAGCTTATATAGCATGTAATATAATATTTAGATGAAAATGTAGATATTAAATGCAATTCATTACATCTGTTGTTTCTCAATTTCTATTTGTTGAAGATTGAATTGGAAATCCTTATGCGGATTTTCAATTCAATATTATAGATACTAAAATTTTTGTTTTTTTTTTTGGAAATTTTACAAAAAAAAAACTAAAAATATTGTAAGAATAATCTAAATACAATATGTATATAAATATTATGTACTATATATAATAATATGTAAGTAGGTAAAAACTATTTTATTTGATCTTTTGTTGGCACAACAAAATAAAATTTTATTTCTTTTTATAAATTTTTCATTTTACAAAATAGGTTTTTTTTTTTTTCTCAAAATAGGCAATATCCAAAAAATAATGATTATTAAATTAGCCTAAAAATTGCAAAATAAAATTGAATTTTTGTAAAAAAAAAAAAATATACAAAATACAAAAAAAAAAACTAAAAAATTTGCAATTACTTTCTTAAAAAATTCAATATGTTTGATTTAAAAGATTTTTAAAAAATATAAAAATAAAATATTTAAATTTAGGTTTTTTATTAAATATTAAAAATGAAAGTGCGCTTCAACGCCCAATGTGATAAGGCAGTAAATTCAAAATTTATTTTTTAGATATGGCAGGATAAACATATACCTCTTTTTAATTTTTAAATATATATTATTTATCTTTTTTAAGGCATTCGCCCTGTTATTTAGACTAGGCTTCAGATTCTTAAATCGTAAGTGAAAATCCGTTTCGTCAGTTTCTTAAATAGTGAAAGATTACTCGACTGTGGCTATTGTATAAGATTATGAATACACAAACATTTAAATTTTGTGGGGCGTCTATTATCTAACACAAGAATTGATGTAAACTTTTACGATATAATTATACAATTTTAGGATATTTTTTTTATTAGATCACACAGGTTTTACCCAATCACCCACGGTTATTCAATATTTTTTAATTCTTAACAATTAAATTAGGTACTTTTTTTAAAAATTTTATAACAGCATTTGGTACATAGAAACATTTTTTTTTTATAAAGGAAAGATACTGATTCTTATCAATTCAACTGAGTTTTCCATAAGTTAAACTACAGTAACTTGACTTTTAGCTTAGAATATTAATTTTATGTTAATTAGATAAATTGAAATTAAATAAAAATTAAAGATGCTTTATGTTAATTCAATAGATATGATTGCCTTTAATGTACAATTAGTAATAACAAAAAGTAATTTGGGGTAGTATTACATAACTATTCTTTAGAATATATAAACATATTATGTAATTAAGAATATGGGGCTTGAAATAATAAGGAGTTTATTTTATACATCTGAATATCTTCTTAGAGTTTATCTAAACGTGTTTAAAAATTCCATTCTCTACAACTTTTTTTTTTCATTTTATTATACGAGGGAATGGAAAGCTCGAAAGCAACCCATTGAAATTGTGCAGTGTTTCTTTGGGTTGTCTACTACTTTAACACTACTTTAACAAAAACAACACCCTTTTTTAACCAAATTTTAAGAGGGAACCTGTGATACAAATGTACAGTTTGGTTACAAAAATGGGAATATGGAAGGTTTTTGGGTTTATGGCGGAAATTGTTGGTGATTACTGGATTAAGGGGAATAGGGAAAATGGGATGAGATATATAGAAGAAAGATGTTAATGTTCTTCTTAAATTTGACTAAATCGTACATATATACATTATCAATTTTGGGAAACACATTTGGTGAAATATGGTTCCATAAACGTGATGATTTGCTGGCTATCTCTATATATGTCCTTGAATATCTTTGCTAAAATCGTGGATTTTAATTTAAAATTTTTTATTTTATTACGTTTTATTTTACATTAGAAAAAAGCCTTACAAAAGTAATTTAAATTAAAATATCTTATAACTAGATCTTAAACCTGTATTTCATTAAATTAAATTTAAAAGTAATTAATTAATTGAAAGTAAAATATAATTTTATTTAAGTTTTTTTTATCAAAAAGTAATTGTAAGTTTATACCAATTATTGCTAACCTCACCATTAAATATGGGTTTTCTAATGACAATTTGAATAGATTAAAGATTGAAATGAAGATTGAAGGAAGTTAAGCATTCACAAGATTTGTTTTTGTTTTTTATAAATTTTGTTGTATTATTTTTGTATCCTGTTATTTCAGCCAAACTTAATTATTTGATTGAGAAACTTTTTATATGTTATCATCATTAATTTATAAAAAATATTCAAATTTATTTAATCATTTATGAAACTTATATCTGTTTGAAAACTTACAATCCGAAATTTTTAAAGTTACTGAACAAAATAGAAATATTTTCATATGGTATGATACAAAGCAATTCAAAAAATCACTTTTGAGCACTTATCTTAATTATCATTAATTTGGGTAAATTATTCCTAAAAAAAAAATAATTATAAAAAAAATAAAATCTGAACCAATTTTTATGCATATACTTGTAACCTTGAAATAATTCCTTGAAATCCTTTTTTTTTTTTATTACAAAACATCTTTATCATACACATATACACATATATATATATATATATATATATATATATATATATATATATATATATAACATATATATTTTTAAATATAACTGTTAAGTATGAATACATAAATTAAGGAAATAAGGAAGTTTTAAAGAATTAAATCCTTCATCTTTATTTAATTTTTCTTTTATATCTTAAGATTTTTCCTTGATTTTTAATGTATGCAGCTGTTATTGTTTCTTTTTTACTTTTTCTTATGTTTATTACGAATTTATTGTGAATTTATTTTTTTAATTTTATTTTTTTTTTCTTTTTTTCTTAAATTTTGACAGTATTACAGTATTACAAGTTGTAAACTAGGATTTTTACTTTAAATTATCAATATGTACTTAAAACAAAATACTATATATGAAAATGTATGTATTTAACAAGATATATGTTTATATATATATAGAAGTGTATATAAAGATAAAATTTCTCAATTTTCTTTTAAAAAAAAAAAAAAAAAAATAAAAAATAAATTTTCTCTAATTAACATTCAAAAGTTATTCTTCCAATTAGTCTTGATGATGAAAGCATCATAAGCAAAGCAACAGCAATATTGATGTTATTACATATTCATGTACATATATATACGTATTTGTACATAAATATATATATATATATATATATATATATATATATATATGTTTATATAACATAAAACAGAAAAAAAAACAGAGAATATTATTATCCTGTTTCCAATCGATATTGTTGTGTATAGATGCATGTGTGTATAAAAAATATGTTGTTTTTGATCTCCTACCCCAAAAAAAAAAAAAAATTACAAAACAGAATAAAATAATATATTTTTTAACATCACGCTATCTATCTATCTAACAAATGAATTCTTAAAACGCACTAAATAACATAGACAAAATATTTTTAAACATAGTTAACAAAATAAAAACAAAAATAAAAATTATTTTAAAAGTGTTACCATTTATTGTAAATGAAAATGTACCTAGTATATTATACAATTATCACATTTCACCTTAAAAGTCATTTTTTGAATAAATCCGATTTCCAAATAAAAAATGTACTCCATTTTACTTGACTAATATAAGTGACAACTTCCAGGGCTACTACATTGCCCCGGCAATACATAAATTTTTCAAATCCTAACAACTTAATTACTTCATTAAACTCAGTAACGTAGCTTTTAGTTAAGAATATTAATTGTATGTATTAAAAATATTTTATTTCAAATAACTTGAATATAAATGATTATTACTTTGTTATATTATATGACAAAAGAAAATTGCATTAATATAATAATATAAACAAATACAAAATATAGACAAAAAGTTTAATTGAATATTTTAACTAACAGATACAGAAATACCGTATAACTCATATATGAAATCACTACTACTTGTAATGGGAAGCGCTCCAAATTTGAACGAATTTAGCCCTTAATTTATTATTTATTTATAAACTAATAATTCAGCTGCGACCGGCAATTTTGTTAATCGACTGAATAAGCCGATTAATATATATGATAGTAATGATAATGATGATATGTTATATATAAAGTGTAAATATTAAACCTAAGATGTTTCTAGCTAGTTATACTGACTTAGTACTTTCTCATTTATAAAGATTAATTCTAATCACAAGAATTTGTGCTCCTATATTCCAACATGCAACTATGGTAAAGACTGACTTATTAGCCTACAAGTTGAACAGACAAGTCAGGCTACTGTCAAATAAATAAACTTGTATTTAAAAACACTTTATTTAAATAATAATTAATATAATCTAAATTATAAAATATGATAATAAAAAAAATAAAAAAAACAACTAAAAACAGTTAGCACATTAGAAAAAAAAACCTTAAAACTTTAAAAATAAGTTTTTAATAATAAAAAAAAAAACCTTTTAATATCTAAATAAAATTCTGATTAAAATAACACTCAACTATTAATCATTTACGACACATACAAACACATACAATAGCACTCTCTGCCGTTACTAAACTTTCAGTAACAACTCCTTTAATCATTTTTCAAGAAATATTTCTTAATAAACTTTTTAAAATACCTTTCAAAACTTCAAAATATTATATTCTATACACCCTAACTTTAAGTACACAATTAACTACAATTACAACTAAACGGTACCACTAAAAAAGTTCCTATATTCCTAAATCTAAATCTAATATAACAACACATATTACATTTTATAAAAAAAAAAAAAAATATAAAAACAAAACAACACAACACATATACATTAATTCCATACTCGAACTTTAACATACGAGCGTTTTTAATAAAAGTACAAACAAAATAAAAAATAAAAAAAAAAAATAACAACAAAAAAAAAATTTGTGAACGTGTTTTGATTTTTGAAAGCTTTTTAGTTCTTCTTTAGTTAAATGTAATATAATAACAAAAATGAAAAGCAAAATGTTAGAAAGAAAGAGATAGACAATATTGTAAAAAAAAAAAAAAATTGGATCTTTTATGCATAAAGAAAAATAGAAGATACATTTTATTATATAAAAAGGACTAAAATGTTGACATCATATTTTCCATCATATTAAACTCTATATATATATACAATATATATAATATATTCTATTCCTCTCACTTCATTTCATTCACTTCGTTTATAATAAAAAATCTTATCATATTATATAATATGAAATTTATATTTTGCATATTTTAAATATGATATATATATATATATATATATATATAAATATATATATTAAATAATAGTGTAATATATATGTACATATGTATATGAATATATACGTCTTAATCTTAAAGAATATACTCAGTAGATAATGTACATACAACAAAAAATTACATAAAATTTTTATATAACAAATATATAAATATATATGTAATAAAAATAAGATTAGATTGCGTTAATATATACATACGTAAATTGATACAAATAGCAATAAATACCCTTGAACCACGCAAACATAAACTATTTTACATAAAAAAAAAAAAAACAATAATATCAACAACAAAAATTAACTAAAAAAATTAAATTGTAGCAATTGGAAAAAAAGTACTCTAAAAAGTTTGTATAATTAAGAGTATCTATACTTAAGCTACAGCTTGTAGCATAAGTCACATTTGAATAAAACTAAATTTTAAATATAAGACCACTAGTGTCACAAAGCGCTCTAAGCTCAAGCGCGATTTTCGCACTCAAATTGTTTTTATTTATATTAAAATAAAATAATTAAGCCGCGACCGCGATCAATTTTGTGACCGACTAAGCCGATTAATATATAACAGCGAAGCGAAGGTCTCCAAATTCGAGCACGATTTTCGCACTCAAATCATTACTTAATATATATGGTTAATATATATTATATATTATGATGATCAGCATGTTTTTTTAATACTACTTTAACTCTGTGAACGGAATTATAAATATGAAAGCTTATCTAAAGGAGGCGTAAAGGAATTGTAATGGAAATAAAATAATAAGAGGAAATTGAAGGACAGGTTGGATGTTAACTTATTTAGATTCTATTAAAAACTTGAAAACTTTATTCAACTTTGGGCAGCACTTTGGGCAGCACATACATATATTATCAAATAGATTCAAGATCTAGAATATATTGAATCGTTAGATCAACACATAGAATAATTCAAAAAATTGTTGTGTTTCACTGATTTAAGATTGAACTATTATAAATACCAAAATCTAACAAAAGTATAAAAATTTTTTCACTGTACAATGAAATAAGTTTTAAAAAAAATTCAAAATCTTTTTTTAAGTAAAACTACATTTTAAGAAGGATTGCCTGCATTGATAAATGTGTTGGAAATAAATTATAATCAATCTTACATTGAAAATGCATGTTCAATCGTTCAGTCGTAGTTCTTTATATAACACTTAAAGTAAAATATATTTAAAGCTTCTATGTAAAACTTTTAGATTTCAAAGTAACTGTAAAATTGAATAAATTAAAGCTACCTGTCAACCTTTCACTTATTTTGAACTGTCAATCGTCCACTACACATTATCCGACGTTCCTCAAAAAAAAAATATATAATACAATTGCATATATTACATATTGCAACAATTTTTTTAAAAGTAAAAGAAATTCAAATTAATTATTAAATTAAATAAAATATTCTAAAATTTATACAAGATCTCCCTCAATATTGAAAACATTATTAAATACCTTTGTTCGACTCTAAAAAATTGCTTAATTTATAACACCTTCATACAAAATTAACTATATAGGTATGTATATAGGTATATAGGTATGTTTATAATATATAAAATAATCTTAAACTAAAAAATATTATCAACTAATTTATAAGTAATCTAAGGAAAAAAAATAAAATTAGATTTATATGGTTTCCTTCCATTTTCATTATTTAGTGCAATAAAGAAAGAACAACACAAAGAATACTTTTTGGTTAATGTCATTTAAACATTATAACAATTTACCACTACAACTTCAAAAAAAAGTTTTTTTTTTTTTTAAATTTCCAATTTCCTCTACTCTTTATAAGTATAGTATGTAATATAAACATGTATAAATTATGTACGTATATATGTTATATTTAAAAACTTATTTTAGGAAAATAGCTATAATCTCTATTCTATATTGGAATTAAAAAATCGATTAGATTTTGAAAAATCGGATCTGTTTTATTTTTTTACAAGCCCACTGTAGTTTTTGCATAGTATTATAAAATCTTGTATTTGTGCGCCATCTATTATCTAATACAAGAATTTATATAATTTTTATGATTAAGACTTTTTTGTTCTTTTTTCTATTCCTTTAAGAAGTATAGGGTATTCACCAAGTCTTTAAGATTCAGTTACGTTAATCATTATATTCACTAAACCGTCAATTATCCGGATTTAGCTATCTAAATACATAATTCTTAAGTCCGGCTTTATTTTGAAATCGCGCGGTGACTATATTCTATTTTCATAAATAATACTTTAATGTAAAGGTTTAGGTGAAGAGATTATAACCACGTCTGTAGGATCAATAGTTTTGGAGATATATAACTCTAGCAATAATCATATAGTTAATAGTGCCATTACGCACACTGGCCAATCTAGTTGCACAAGATTATGAATAGACAAATACAAAATTTTGTGCGCCATCTATTATCTTACATAAGAAGTATATAAATTATTATTTATATATAATCTTATTTTATATCACGATATAACCTTTTTACAATACACTTATAAACAATTTTAGGATATTTGCTTTATTAAATATATTCTGACTGCGGTTTAAAGGGGAAGGAAGAGTCGACATCTCAACAACTACGCCATTGGTCAGACGACGTAGACTTACAATACAATATAAAACACTCCAATAATTTTAATAAATTTTTTGCCTTAAATAACTAATTGCCTACGACATTTGTATTATATATATACTTATTCATATTATATATAATTATAATGTATGTGTCATATATATTAAATGTCGATACATGAAAATTACAGTGATGAGTGATTTGCTGTCTCTTTTATTATTATTTCATTTTTGTTGCCTCCTTTTTGTTTTTTTTTTTTGTTTATTAATTTTTTCCTTTCAGGTAATTTAAAGTTTTACTGTTACATTATATAAATAAGGATATTATTGCTACCCTTATTATTTTGTTAGTGTAATTTTATATTTATTGAATATATAAATATATATATATATTATATATATATATTTGGATATGGGTGATTAACTTATATATAAAAATAAAAAACAAAAGTTTTTTTGATGTGAGGAATTAAATCACAAAGATTTTAAGACTGAATAATTTATAATATATTATATATATTTAATTATATAGTTTTAACATTTTATTTAATCTATATACATACACATATAATAAATATAATATATTTTTAAGTTTCAAAGCTTTTGTCATATTTAAAAATTGCTTATAGATTAAATTTAGAAGAAATTTAAGAATAAAAACTAATTAAAAAAATTTAAAAATTGATTTTTTAAAAAATTTTAATTAATACTTTATACAGAAATACCTACAAGTACCGCCTTATAACTTTATTAAGTTTTTCAGAACAATAAGGCGCATTTTTCTCACCATTCTATATATTGCATAATTGATTTAGGTCAGTATTCAGTTCCAACTCACCTTTAATAATGCATAGTTTTATAATTGTATCAATTCAGCAAAAAAAACATACGTTTAAGGACACCCTCTTAAAAAAATTCGCTTTCATATTCCGTTTGAATCAAAGGTAAAAAAAAAACGAAAAACAAAGGAATTTCAAGTTTTATTTTTTTTTTTTTGTATTATTCTATTGATTATTGAAAACATATTAAGTTAGGTTACTTTTTTCCATTTTTTTTTAAGATATACACATACACAAGTACAAAACAAATACAATAATAAAAAAAAAAGGATATTTACAGGATATATAAGTCTGATGAAATTTAAGTATGACGCAATAAGTTTTTTACTGTATTTTCATAAGAATAAAATTGGAAAAATTTAAATTAAGGAAATTCTTTAAGGTTTTTCATTTTAATCACATTAAAACATAGAGTTAAGAAATTTAATTTGTAAATGTTTTGAAAGAATTAAAATCTAATTAAATTCTATTATACTGGGTTTTATATTGATTCGAAATGCTTTGAAAATATTTAAAGAGAGTTTATATTTATATAGTATGTAGTTATATAGTATGTATATATACAAGTTAATTTTATTTTAATTTTTAATTAAATAAAGAAGAAATAAAACTGTGAAAGAATTAGATTAATATTGATTAGCATTTTATAATGCTATGCAACTATAACAAATATTACAACTATACTTTGTATATAAAAATATATTTTAATCCTTTTAACTTAAGATAATTCAAATCAAAAAACAACTTCTGCAATTGCTAATGAATCTAACGTTGAGAATGGTTAGGAATTAAAATTATATACGTATATTAATAGAGTTTTGTTTGAAAATTTATTATGTATATATTAATACATTTCGGGCGCGTTTTATAATCTCGGTTTAGTAATTTTTTTTTTTTAAATCTCGTTTTAGAAAATCTCGTTTTTTGAAAATTTCGTATTAGAAAATCTCGTTTTTTATTGAAAATCTCGCTTCTTAAGAATATCTCTTTTTTAATTGATAAATCAGGGTGATAAGGATTTTTGAGTTGGATATAAAACCAGAATTATCAGCTTTTTCCAGAATATAAAAAAAAAGGATTTTCTAAAAACAAGATTTTCTAAAAGGAGATGTTCTAAAAACGACATTTTTTAAACGAGATTTACTAAGCCGAGATTTCAGACCCAACCCATACATTTGTATATAACCAGATTTAATACAGCTGGTTTGCATCTTCAATCTGAGAATTAGTATTTTAAGCACTCCAATTAGATCTTTCAAATGTTAAGTTACTTAAATATTTAGCTATCTGTTTGTTATTAAAAAGTTATACCACTAGTTCTAAATTGAGATTGATTAGCGTTAAAATAAAAATTATTTAGAATGGTTTAAGTAATTGTATTACTTCTGTAAATGTTAGTTAAAGGATAAAATAATATTCTCATTTCATAGCAATATAATATACAAGCTTAACCTTAACTTCAATTTATCCAAACTAAATTAATAAGCTAAATAATACGTAAATGTTTTTATATAATATTTTAAGATTTATTTAACCACCTATTTCTTATTACTATATTTATATTTGTTATGGATATGTCATATCTCATATTATTGCCATTATTATTGCCTGAAATATATTTGCTTGAATTGCATGTAGCCCATCTATGATTAATAAACATTATAGGGATTAAATGCTCTGGTGCTACAAAGCTCGTGATTAAAGTCTTCTTAATACACTCCTCATTGTTGTAAAATTTGTAAAATATATTTGATTTTAAACCATTTTCTAGAAGTATCCGGTTCTCTATCATAATGATTTCTGATTAATCTTATGATAAAATTATCTATTCTCATGATTTTTCCTCTTTGTATGTACAAATATCTATTAGACTAAAAATGTTTGTATTCGGACTTTCTATGATTATTAATACAATTTTCCATGCACTTTCTTTCGAACTTATGCATTTTTTCCATTAAAAATGTTTTTATGTTACATCATATAGGTACACCATAGACAAAGTCTGCTACTACCGTTAATTTTTAATTAAATTTGAATTGCATAAAATTAGGCGTATTGTTACCTTTTTACAAAATTAGTTTGCTATTTTTTGAAGATTCCATATGTTTAGAGCTTAAAACTTATATATATATATATATATATATTTAAATAAATTTTAATAATTTATAGAAAACATAAAAACTTAACCCCTAATAGAATGGGGAACCAAAAAAGGAAAAAAATTAAGATAAGGAAATTTTTTAAACTACACAATATAAAATTTAATAAAACAGATATAATAAATGCAAATTAATGATGATAATTTTTATAGATTGAATTGTTTTTTTTTTGTTTTAATAGAATAAAAAACAAATTACATTCTAATTATGAATAACTTATAAATAAATTACCATTTTATTTTTATATTCCGCCAAATAAAATAAATATGAAGTGGTTGTTTTTTTTCTTCTTCTTTACCCAAAAGAATTTATTTTAAATTTATTTTGAAAAAAAAAAAAATTCTATTAGTTTTTTATTTAAAGATGATTCCTGATTCTTATATATACAATTTTTTGTTTTATATAAAATTAAATTTAATAGATTTTCATTCGTCGGCTTTTAAAACTATACCTATATATATATTTTCATATATATATATATTATATAAAAATGTTTAAAACATTATTTCAATTTGAATGATTTAATTTTATGGAAAATGATGCTTTTTGTTCATTGTAATGCAAATTACTCAAACCATCATCAAAACTTCTATTATATAAATAAATAAATATGTAGATACTCGTATATAATGTAATATATATAATGTATATTTGTAAAAATTAATTGTAATTGTATATTTATACAAATACATAAAAAAAAACTTTAAGTTTTTTATTTAAATTTATTTCGATTTTGACGTTTTGTTATATATATAACTTTTAATATAGTCCAATACCGTTAGGATATACTATAATAGCGAAATATTTCCTGGAACTTCACAGCTCGACCTTCTCAAATCATATATATAATACCGTTTTGGAGAATTATTTTCAAGGTTACCCTGGGATATTATATTCGACTATGACAGCATTCCGATGTTGCTTCCTAATATCAAACAAATATTATGGAACAGAGTACTGTTATTTTTTCATGGGAGATAGCATGTTCTCCTTTCACCTAAACTTTACGGGCTGAGGTCTATTTCACCAAATTTACATTTCTATAAGCCTTCGACTTTATACAAACTTAAGACTTTATAACTTTTTATAATTTTGTTGAAATAGACCCCTTCAGTACACTCCACAATTGCTATCATATAAATCACCAAGGGGGTTTTTCAAAGGAAATTATTTTATTTTTCCTTCTAATTAAAATTTGTGATCTGGAATGGAACTCCCTTGATTAATAAACCACATCCTTTCCCTACTACACCACCGAGGCTCCTCAAACAAATATGAGTTCTTTGTAAATTTAATTATAATTTATATATATAAAAAATTCTTATATAATTTTTAAATATTTAAATATTAATTCTGTGATTCATTTTATATACTAAACACGTTGTGTTTGCGCTTTTCCTTTTTCATTTCAAAACGTCACAGAAACGTCGCCAATATCCAGTTTAATTCTAGATAAAGTTAAGTATTTTAAACACTAGGCCCCTAAATAAAAACAAATTTCTACATACATACACATATATTACAAACAATAATATAATAAAAAAAGGTCGGCGCCATTTAACTTAATTGAAATTGAAATTATTTTTCATTCTGATAATTTCGCAAAAAATAAAGAAAAATAAAATCCAAAACAATTTGAAAAAGTGAAAAAATGGGTTTTTCCCTTGTTTTTGGATTATTTTCTTATGAAGTTTTTTTTATTTAAGTTAATGTTAAATTTATGATAATTTTACATTATCAGATTGTTGATTATATTGTTTTTACTATTGTATTATTAAAACAAAAAAAAAAGGGCAAATTGAAATTAAAGTGAAATTTTTCATCTTATTCTTTGTTTTTTTTTTCTACTATAAAAGAAAATTTTTAAATTTTAAACTAGAAAATATTAATATAATTAAAATTTGATTAGGCTCCTGATGCCTTCTAAGTTAATTGACAATTTTAATTGAATTCAAAGAACTAGTGTTGCGAATCGCTCAAAATTCAAACGATTTTTTGGACTCAAATATTATTATACTAGCTAATACCCGGTGCGCGTTGCTGCGCCTCTCAATGGAGGTTTAATTGAAGTTGATGTTACTGCAAAAAGTTAACACAAAAATTACACATGGTTTACACATGTAAATTTTAAAATATATGAAAGCAATCTTTTTAAAACGATTTTTCTAGGATTATTCTAGTAATTTTTGAAACTTTCTGTAATTCAAAGCAGTTCAAACTACTTTCCAAAATTTGACGTAATTTACTTCCAAAAAAATTTTTTTCACCAATCGTAGGACCGACTGTTAACAGACTCAACTCTATTTTCAAGTTGCTTCACACATATAAAATTTGAGGTAAACCGGCGGGTCAAATCGTTTCTAATTTAGAGTTAAGTAACGCAAAAATCTATTAAAAGCCACTGTGACTTATTGGGTTAACGGAACTACACTTTCTCTTTGGGCAAAGCAGTATTGCGCAGAATTGGACGTCATTTGCTTCCAAATCTTTATTTTGTCAATCGTCGGGCCGGCATGGGTTAACCAATTGCAAGTCTGTTAAAAAAGTTAATTTCATTCTCAAAACGACACATATACAAAATTTGAAGAAAATCAGTTAAACCGTTTATAATTTAGAATAAAATAACCCAAAACCTATAAAAAACTGTTGGGCCTCAATGGATTAATGCAACTCAATAAAATTTTTTTGTGGGCTTTCTTTTTAGCGAAAGCAGAATTTCATAAAATCGGACAAAATTTGGACTCAAAAGTTTTTTTGACCAACCATCGGCCCGATATGGGTTAACAAATTCCAAAACTGTTAATAGTCTCTACTCAATTCTCAAAGAGTATCACGTATACAAAATTTAAAGTCAATCGGTCAAACCGTTTTCATTTTAGAACAAAGAAGTGTAAATACTTGCACCACAGCCCCAACTTGGCGTTCCGCTAAAAGCAAAATTTTTGGGCCACGATTTCTTTCTGTACCCAAAAACCTCAATATACAAATTTTTATGAAAATCGGCTGGGCAGTTTAGGAGTCTACTCGCTTCATACAAACAAACAAACAAATAAACAAACTTTCGCTTTTATATATATAGATTAATATCGAATATTATTGACATGTTCAATATTTTTATTGAACGTATTAATAAACACGTTTCATTATTATTAGTTGATAATAAGATAATAAGATAATTATTTGATTTCAAAAGCACTTGAACATTGGCCATGTTAAGAGTTCTTATCAGTTTTTTTGTTAAATTTTCACTTGGGCAAGAAATCGCAGCAACGGTTTAAATAGTCAACGATTTTATTTCAAAGATTAGTTATAACAAATTATTAGTGATTATTTTTAATACCATCCCCTTACACTTTTCTAATGAGTTCAGGTATTATAAATCTGATTCAAATATTACTTTTAGAATACTTTGTATGTAAAACAAGTTTGTACCCCAATATATGTAAAATAGTGAATGATCTAAATGAAGAAATTGAAATTAATCCAAAAATAATTACAAAAATACAAAAATAATTATTAGAGCTTTTATATAAACTTCAATTAGAATACTAAATGTCTGGGATTCGAACTTTGGTCAGATCATATCTAATAAAATAATATAATTTACAATTTATATCCTAACATAAACTATCAGGCACATATGCCTTATTAGCTGCAAAAAATAAAAATAAATTGTCAAGGTTATTTGGCTCTTTAATGTATATTGAAGCCTTAAATGGGGATTTACCGTTAGGTTGAAGATTTGTTATATCTTTGGAAAATTTGTTTATACCGACTTTTTCAAATCTAATGCTATCATAATACGAACAAAAAACTTATTTATATAAATAATTTATGTTTTTTTTATTTATTTATTTATTTTTTATATACTCCAAAAATATCTCAAGATTTGAAAAGGCTTAAACAAATTTCCTGTAAAATAAACTATATAGATAAAATTCTTGAATATTTTTTTTTCAAGTATTTACAGTAATCTATACGTCAATAATACTTATTTATTTAACTATATATATTTATTACAATAATACTTAATATACATATATGATTATAATTCATATATATACATATATATATATATATAAATATACATATGTATGTACAAGTTACACTTATAGATAACAAAATTTTTTTTTTATTTTTCTAAAGAAAAATTCGTATTCTGTTAGTGTGAAAATGAAAAAGTTTTTTTTCACTTCTCTTTTATTTTGGCACCTAGGCATACCTAGGTATAAAAAAAGTGTCATTGAGTAGTAAAAAAAAAAAAATTGATTAAAAGTTACTTTTTCTTTGAATTTTTTTTATTTATAAATATTACAATTTAGAGCGGATTCCGTTTAATACAATATTGATTTATAATGTCTTTATCAAACAGTTTAAACGTAAATTCAAGTAATTTTAAAGTCTTAAAGTAGTAATGACCTATGGATCTTTAATTGGAATACGACTCTTTGACTACAAACTACAATGGAAAAAACCACCCATTGAAACTTAATACAGTTCTCTTGAGTAGTGTATGGCTCAAAACACCGAAACGACTTCCCTGACAAAACTTTTGGACGTGGCTTTTGATACAAATGGTTCTAAGGATAGAAATAAGAAAAGAAAAATTTAGGAATTAGGATTGTGAATCATGTAGGATAAATAGGAAATTTTGATGGAATATTAAAGAGAAAGATGTTAATTCTCTTCTTCATTTTAACAAATTCGTACATATTATGAGCTAAAAACTTTAGGGAATACATGGGATGGAATATGGTTTCATAATCTCGACTTGCAACTAAAAAACCAATTTCCATAAGCCATGTTTCGCCATCTCAACAATTTAACAGTGTAGGGGTGAGTATTTATCACACTCCTTGTTTTGTTCTGCAACTCTTTTAATGAAGGCAGTAATTGTTTTAATTATTTAGAGCAAGTATTCGTCCCTTCTATAGATATCTGAAATCATTTTATAAGACGAATTTTTTCGCAATTTATCCAGATATCCGAGCTTCGATTGGGCATTTTCAACCCATATATGTGAATTATACTCCATTTTTGGTCTAATATATGTTCTATAGATATTTAGAAGATCAAGTGAAGAAAAGTAGACTTCAACTAAATCACATAACCTAGAATTGTAATGAAATGTATGTTCGACCAACATATTTTCTCGTTTACAGTTATTTTGTTTTTGTTTTGTACCATTTTTCTTTCTTTAAATCTTCATTGTTTGTGTGGTACCTATAGAAAATTGGTTTTTGTGAAATGAACAAAGCATAATTTGAAAGGATTTCATTTTAAGTTTTTTTTTTCTTTTTGCTATTGATTCTTTTGAGAAAATCTTAGGTGTTAAAAAAAAGGGGAAAAAAACCAATGAAAAATGTAGCACAAGAAAAGTTAAATTCCTACACTTACTTTATATACATTTCTTCATTGGTTATTTTTGTATTAAAGAAAGAATTTCTATATAAGAAAAATAAATCCCTACTAAAAGAAAATACAATTCTTTTTTTTTTAAATATATATTATGTTAAAAATTTAAATTCTTCATGAAAACTCTCAACACACGCTTACTAACATTACATTACATTATACATAGTTATATGTACTTATTTTGCATACATTTAGGCGATAAGTTTTTCTTTATTGTTATGTTCAAGACGAAAAAAAAAAATATACTTGAAGTTTTTTAACGTATACCTTTAAGGTAATAACTATTAACATTTACAAATAATAAATATACACTGGGTTTCAAGAATTTAGAGTCATGTTAAGTTTTTGAAACTTTTTTAGAACATGATGTAAATTAAAAAAACACTGTAAAACTTTCTTTCGACATAATATTGGCATATCAACTTCTAGTTTACGAATAAGTAATTAAATAATATGAATACTTACTGGATCCTATAACCTCTGCTGCTGGGGTATAGGGCGTTTAAATCTATGTTTACTAATTAATAATAGGTAATATAGGATCCAATAAGTAATCATGGTTTAAGTAATCATTAAATACCATAGTCATTGAATAAAGTCTGACTACCAAATTAATTAGTAAGCATAGCTTTGAACGCCCAATGCCCCAGCAGAGGTTATAAGACCCAGTAAGTAATCATAGTTTAAGTAATCATTTAATACCATACTCATTGAATAAAGTCTGACGACAAAAATTTGAACGGTATAGTCGAAAAAAATATCTTTATAACTTGATTTCCTGATTGGAAGGAGGTGTTAGGAAGTTTAATTGAATTGAAGAGCTGAGTTATCGACTTGTTATCCAACATATTTGAATAAAATTAATAAAATATCTCTGCATACGATTAATTTTTTCAAAAATAGGATTTTTTCTGCATTACAATTAACGCAGTTTATTTCAGTTAAGTTTTAAAAGCAATTTAAAACTACAATTGATTCCTTTGATTAATTTAAAAAAAAAGAAAACAATATTGAAACTTTTCAATAGTTGTTATACGAGTAGATGCAAGTAATCACTCAGTTGTGAGAAATGAACAGTGACAAACTAATTTATATATTACAAAGTTTTTTTATATAATTAATGATTTTAGTTAAATGGACACATTTATATAATATTATATAGTTTTATTTTTGAATTGAATGTAAAATTAAAAGTATACATTTAGTATTAGTTTTTTTCTTAAATGTTCTGGTCCAGACTCTGGTCACAGAATTCCTATGCCTTTTGACATAAAAAAAAATTAATTTTAGCAATATATGGATCTCAATGGTGTCTTATTTAAATTTAAGAGATTTTTAACGAACTATCTACCTATATAACAGATTCAATCGTTTAATATGATCATTTAAATTTCATTTAAAAGAATTTGGTTTTTAATTTATTCAAAAGTTAAATCTATTCACCTTTTCCTATTCAATAATTAAAAATTTGTAATAGCAGCATAATTCTGATAATGTTAGGATAAAAAACTTCAAAAATCACGGAAAACTGAAAGAACTTCAATAAAACTTTTAATACCCCCAAAAATATGATCAGTTTTTGTAAATATTGATCAGTTGTTTGATAAAGTTTACTTTATAGATCAATTGAATTTGAATTGTATTATATACAAGCAATATTCATTATTGGATAATTTATTGAATTTAAAATTTATACGAAATAGTATTGAGTCCTGTGGATCCTTGGATTTACAAATGATTCAAATAATAATACAATAATGAATAATAAGATCAAATTAAAAGCAATATGTGATTATTTTCTAATCACAATTAATATCTTATAACTAAACCCAAGTCATGAAGGACATTTGCACATGAAAATAACAGCTTAATAAAAGAAGAATCAATAACTAAACCCAAGTGCATTCACAAGTACATTCACATGAAAATAACAGTTCAATGAAAGAAGATTCATGGATTTTAATTTCAAAACTTTTAAAATTTTTAAAAAAGGTAAAGGGTATTAATTCTATTTTGAGTTGAAACTGATGCCCATGAATAGAAGGAATTCTAAATCCACGGATTTTAATTCCCATTTCATTGGAATCAAGAATCACCCGAGTCCCAACCATATTACAAGGGTTTAAGAGTTGGGATTTAAAATCATTATCATATCCTTATTCGACAAATGTTGAATATCATATCTGACAACTTTAATACTCTTATGAAAAGGAATAAAATCACAGGCCCACATATTAATTCAAAAATTAATCAAATTAAAATCTACTAACATAAATTACCACCCACGATTCTTTTGTAACTTTTGTAGTCAATAACTGACTTAAATCAATTAATAACTCACAAATTGCAAATTACTAATATTAAAATAGTAATGTTCAAAATTAATGCTTTACTTCCTTGCCATTTAAAATAATAAAAAATATTTCTATTGTATACAAATACCCATAAGTCATTTTAATGTACTTAAAGATACTAATTATTATATCATAAATAAAATAAAAATTATATAGTTTTTTAAAAAATTTTTTATAAATTTTATCTGCATTCAAAATTAAAAACGGAAATTGAGCTCAAAATTTAATTTTTCATTTTTTAAATTTCTTTTGCGACCATTAAATATATAAACATATATCTACCGTATACCATATAAAAAAATAATGTATATATGAAAATATTTATATATCTGCATACATATTTATATAAATATAGATTTGAATTATAACCTTAGGTCCAGGTTTTTGGCAACGTTTTAAGTTCAAACGACAATAAAAAAATAAAAAAAATTGGTTATTTTTTTTTTTCTTAAAAACCCTTAAGGTTTCTTCCGTGCGCTATACCATAATTTCTTGTATTCATCTCTTTCTACTGATAAGTCTATATATAGAAATGATTATATTTTGTATACTCATATATATAAAATACATATATATACATATATACTAATACATTGTTTGTTGTATGTACTTATATCTATATGAAACCCTTACTGCACTTTTTTAAAAATACAAAAAAAAAAAAATTAATTTCAAATAAAACAGAAAATCGTTAAAATTCATGTTTTTCTTATTTCGACAAAAAAAAAACAGTTTTTTTTTTTTAATTTTTTTTATTCTCTCTCAGAGGGCCTTTGCATTTTTTATTTATTTATAAGAAAAAATATTTTGTTTTTTTCAATTTTTTTTCCATCCCCAAATGAAAATTTAATTGATATCCTTACTATAAAGTATACTTTTGTATTAATATATAAAGGATCATATTATTAAAGCGAGTTTTCAAACTTTCTCCAAAGGTGTCGCACTATTACTTTTTATACACTTCCTTAACAGTTGGCTTTATTTTATATCGTTTTCGGAGTAATTTTCGGAAACACTGATAGTATGTTGTTGTGTATGCTGTATGCAGTGACTGACAAACTGATGGAAAAATCGAATCTCATGGAGTACTTCCAGTATATTATACCGTATGCATGAGTCATAACCATGACTATCAATTTTACCATCAGGTTTTTCCATTTTCGGAATAATTTTCGGAAACACTGATAGTGTATGCATTATGCGATAACCAACAAACGGATGGAAAACCTAAATCTAATGCAATAGTTTTAAAATATTATGCGCTTTGTAAGAGTCATGACTTTCAATTTTACCATGACTGATTTTCCATTTTCGGAATAATTTTCGGAAATACTGATAGTGTGTATGCATTAAATAACTTAACTCTTAATACCGCAATTTCAAATATCAATCAATATCATTTCAATTATCCGAAAATGCTTATAGAACAACTAATAATACTTCTTCAACTAATTTTTCTCGATATTAATAATCTTAAACTAATTTAGTGAAATGTGATCCGAACTCCGAATATATAAAAATATTTTCGGAATAAATTAAATTTTAACAGTTTTAAAACTGTAGTTTGTAAAAAACCTAAATCTCTGTTACCCAAACAAATAAAATCACCTATCCCAGATAAAAATAGTTATCTATAATACTTATCTTTCTATAGATAGCATTCATAATGGTTTTAAGAAATTTTCATTTGATATTATCTATATATATTATTTACTCTGTCTAATATTTTATACTTACATAATTATTAATTCATTCAACATATCATTCTTAGCAGAAATCCTATTAATGCAGGTATCAAGGTTCTTTTAGACCCAAGATTAGAAATTTAAAAAAAAAAAAAAATTTTTTGAAAATAATGCATAAATTTTCTTCAAGATGAAAAATTTTACATTTTTTTTGGTTTTATGTATTTTCATAGATATTAAAATTTGAATTTTTGAAAACCTTTTGATCAACATCATAGGAATTGAGAAAAAAAACTTTTTTTCTTTTTGTTTTTTTTTTTTTTAATATTCTAACAAAAATCTACCATATTTTATTTTTTTCAATTTTAGTTTAAATTTTAGATAGAACCAAAAAAAAAAATTATAAATTAAATTATTTAAAGTAAAGCCAAAAAACAATAATTTACAATAAAAATTGCATAAACGTCTGGAAATACAAATGAAAATTTAAAAATTTTATAAAAACGTATAAATGTTTTATAATTTCCTATCCTTTGAATATAAAAAAATATTCAAATTTATGAATAATGGTTGAGATTTTAAAAAGAAAATTAAAATAAATTCAGAAAGTAATAGTTTCGATATGATACAATAGTTTATATAATCCGTTAACAATTATTGAAAAATTGTTTTCATAAACTAGCCATGGCTTGTTATAAAAGATTGATCATGATAGGTATAATGATGTATTGGAATTATTTCTTTTTATAATATAGTATTAATAGGATTTAGATTAGAGTATTTAGGATTAGACTTTAGAATCTCGAATTGTTAATAAGGTTTAATTCTTAACAATTTGGATTTAATTTGATATATTTGTTGATATCATTATCCAGGCTTGTCTTTTTTAAATATTAATCTTAAACTTCTTGCAATATAGTTATTTTGGATCATACACAACTCTTTTTTTTAACCCTTCGACAAAAATCATTTTTTTTTTTTTTAATTTTGTTAAAAAATTCTTAATACTCTGTTCAGAACTTTTGTTTGACGGTAATGACCGTAGGACACTTACTCGAACTTATAGAATTTTATTAAAGGGTTCTCTAAATTTCTAGGGGTTAATAGAACTAACTTCTAATTAAAGGGTTAATAGAACTGAGAAATTAATTTATTACTGAATAATTGTAGTAATTTAAAATTATTTCAATTTTCATAATACTTATATGCATAAATGTAAGTCACTGATAGTTTAAAGCTTGTTTAAATTCCAAAAACATAATATAAAATTTTATTTTTTAATATATTTCATAAAATTTAAAAAAAATTTTCTAGCTAAAAAAATTTGCGATTTATACATACGAATGTGAAATGTGGTGAATGAAAATGCATTTCCAACACCAAAAAAATAAATGTTTCGAATGATTACAATTTCATATGAATTTAAAAAAAAAAGCAGAATTAAAATAAAAATTCATTTAAAAAATATAATTTTTTTTGTTCTTTTATCCTGGCCCGGTTTTTCTTTGTTGATTTTTCCAGGAATAAATTGTGAAGCGTATTTTGTTTTGTTTTTTTTTTTATATTTTTAATATTGACAATGAAAAAAGCCAAAGAAGTTTCCCAAGTGAATCATATAAGAAAAAAAATTTGTTGTTTTATTTGTTGTTTTCTTTATTTTATAAAAGCATATAATGTAGGTATATTCATATGTACAGGGTGTTCTAAGAGTAAGAAAAATAATTATTTAAGGAAATTTACAGTAACATGACAAAAATCTCTGACGACTTCTGACGGCTTATGACTCAAATAATAAGCCAAATTTCCCGGAGAGATTATAACTCTAAAAGTTCCTCCCAGACTTATGACTTCAAAAACTGAAGTATTTAAAATTCAGTATTAAAACAACTAATTTATTTATTTATTTATGAACAGTTACCTGCCACATACAATATGATAAGCGAGTGATACAACCTTTCTATATGATACAATAGTTTTTAAATAATGATAATCTAAAATCAATTATTTAACTTTACAGAAAATAGTCATGGCTTGTTATAAAATATGTCCATGGTAGGAAATATCGTCATGTTTTCAGGTGCGGCAAGTATTTTATTTTAATATTATGATATAAATTATAAATTATATTTTTTTATTTGATATGATCCGACCAGGGTTTGAACCCAAGACCCTTGTTTCAATGCAAATCCTAACTATTACGCTACTGATCGGATAAAAACAATTAATTATTTTTTTCAAATATGTTTAAAATATAATTTTTAGCCATATTGAAAATTGAGTTTTTCCCTTTTTCTAAAATGCAGATATTGACGACTATTTCATTAAACGATCGGACTAACAATTATTTAGTTAAAAAAATAACTGTTATTTAAATTTGGGTATAATCCCTTATTACTAAACTAGAAAAGTAGCTTGGGATGCTCTTGAAGTCTGAGAATAAATATAAAAGAAAGACTCATGTAATTTTTTAATTATTTTAATCTTATTCCATTCATCTTAACACTTTAGTTTTTTACTAAAAGGACACTCGGTTTATATGTATGTACAATAAAAAAATTCCCTATATATATCTGCATAGCCATGATCCTATGAAAATTGTTTATACCTGACTATGGAAAAAAAAATAAATATATGTACATTTATAACATATATATTTAAAAATAACGAAAAAATTTTGGTGGTAAGAGGGATTTTAGTTTAATTTTTTTTTATTTTTTAAACTTTATATACGCTTCCTTACACTTGGGATTTTCCGGATATTCTTCCGTTGCTTCGTTTTTTTTTTTTCAAAAATATTTAACTAACAAAATGGTTATGTATGCTCTTTTTTTTTAATTTTCAAAATAAATGCAAATATATTTATATACTTACATATATAAATTTATATAAGTTATTAATATGTTATATATTATATATTATATATTTAATACGTGTATTTAAAAAATAAAAATTAAAATAGGATAACAAGGCTGTCATTCGTCTTAATTTGACTTTAGAGACATTTAAGTATATATCACGTGATCTCAAACCACAAACTAAAAACAAAATGTATCACTTCTAAAACTTTTAAAAATCTATTTTTCGCAAACAAGTGTGTTTTTACCATATAGGTACAAAGTAAGGTACTTACTGGAAATATTAAATTCTTAAAATTAGGATTCTATATAGATAGAATCACTACATTAAATACTAAGTACTGGACCTTATAACATGTAAAACATCTTTGATTCCACATCTCCATATCTATAATCCATATCTATATCCATGTCTAAGTATATGTAATTACTTTTATTATTCAGAGTGTCCGGAACTTAAAGGTCTCGAAAACTGTCATAGATATGAGCTGAATGTGAGAACTTAAATTGAAGCTGAGGAAAAGGTGACTTTAAAAATGGAAAAAAAATACATGGTACATTAATAACGGTTTTTTTTTTGCAAAAATTACAGTTATTTTATAAAAACAGTTAAAAGTATCCAAATTTTTCGAATTCAAGACTCTTCAACTTTAATAGCTAATTAAAATTTTGGATATTATAATTAAAGCCCATAACTTCAGCTAGCTGCTAACTTTTAAAACGAATCTATTATTTTGTACAGTTATCTCAGAAGCAGTTAGAAGTAGAGGCCCCCCCTCTCTCCCCAACAACTTTTTGTTCCTTAATCATAATCGAATTGTTAATAAGATTTAATTCTTAACAATTTGGATTTAATTTGATATATTTGTTGATATCATTGTCCAAACTTGTCTTTTTTAAATATTAATCTTAAACTTCTTGCAATATAGTTATTTTGGATCATACACAACTCTTTTTTTTAACCCTTCGACAAAAATCATTTTTTTTTTTGATAATTTCTTAAAAAATTTTTAATACCCAGTTCAGAACTTTTGTTCGACGGTAATGACCGTAGGACACTTACTCGAACTTATAGAATTTTATTAACGGGTTCTCTAAATTTCTAGGGGTTAATAGAACTAACTTCTAATTAAAGGGTTGATAGAACTGAAAAATTAATTTATTACTGAATTCTAAAATTGTAGTAATTTAAAATTATTTCAATTTTCATAATACTTATATGCATAAATGTAAGTCACTGATAGTTTAAAGCTTGTTTAAATTTCAAAAATATAATATAAAATTTTATTTTTTAATATATTTCATAAAATTTAAAAAAAAATTTGCGATTTATACATTCGAATGTGAAATGTGGTGAATGAAAATGCATTTCCAACACCAAAAAATAAATGTTTCGAATGATTACAATTTCATATGAATTTAAAAAAAAAAAAGCAGAATTAAAATAAAAATACATTTAAAAAATATAATTTTTTTTTGTTCCTTTATCCTGGCCCGGTTTTTCTTTGTTGATTTTTCCAGGAATACATTGTGAAGCGTATTTTGTTTTGTTTTTTTTTTTTATATTTTTAATATTGACAATGAAAAAAGCCAAAGAAGTTTCCCAAGTGAATCTTCTTCTTCTTCTTCTATGACTCTACAGCTCGGTGTGAGCTTTGGCCTTCATAACTATTTGCCTCCATATCTCCCGGTCTTTCGCCGTTGTTTTCCAATTTCTCACTTGTAATTTTGAAGCATCGTTTTCAATGTTGTCTTCCCATCTTGTTCTTGGTCTTCCTCTAGCTCGACTTAATATGGGTCTTAGATGTAATATCTTATATGGCATTCGATTTTCCTGCATTCTCACTGTGTGCCCTGCCCACCTTAGGCGTTGTGATTTACTGAAACGAATAATGTCTTCATTTTTTATAAATTCATTTAGTTCAGCATTATTCCTTCTCCTGTAATCTCCATTTTCTACCCTTATAGGGCCATAAATTTTCCTTAGTATTTTCCGTTCAAAAATTCGGAGATCGTTTTCGTCAGCCATATTCAGTGTCCATACCTCACAACCGTATGTTACCACAGGGCGTATTATTGTTTTATAAATTAATAATTTCGTTTCCCTTGTCAAGAGACGTGATTGCATTAATTTTTTGTATGCAAATAGGCATTTATTTCCTGCTTTAATACGTTCTTGAATACAATATTTTATACTATTGTCATTTTTTACCATTACTCCAAGGTATTCAAAGCTTATTACTCCCTGAAAAGTAAATCTATCAATCGTTATATCTTGCGGTTGCCTTCTTCTTTCATCTCTTGACATCTTCATGTACTTCGTTTTTGTTTCGTTTATTTGAAGACCTACTTTGCTAGACTCTTTTTCGACCATAGAGAAGGCATCTATCATATCTTTAGCTCTTTTCGAAACAATTGCAATATCATCCGCGTATGCAATTATTTGATATGCTTTTGAAAATATATGTCCTCCTCTGTCTAGTTTGCCAATCGCTTGTTGAAGTATCATATTGAATATAATAGCGGATAACGCATCACCTTGTCTAACCCCACTCGTAATTTTAAATTCTTTCGATGCATTTTCTTGTATTAACACTTTGCCTATGGAGTTATTCATGGTCATATTTATTACATCTATTAATTTCTTAGGTACACCTATTTCTGCTAGTGCTTTGGGAATATTTTTTCTATTTATACTGTCAAATGCTTGTTTAAAATCTATGAATAAAATATGCAGGTCGACGTTGTACTCATAACACTTTTCCTTTCCCAAGTGAATCATATAAGAAAAAAAATTGTTGTATTATTTGTTGTTTTCTTTATTTTATAAAAATATATAATGTAGGTACAGGGTGTATATGAATATGTACAGAGTGTAATAAAATTAAAATAATCATTTAAGGAAATTTACAGCTATTCTCTGACGACTAAGGACTCAAAAAATAAGCCAAATTTCCCGGAGAGATTATAACTCTAAAAGTTCCTCCCAGACTTATGACTTCAAAAACTGAAGTATTTAAAATTCAGTATTAAAACAACTAATTTATTTATTTATTTATGAACAGTTACCTGCCACATACAATATGATAAGCGAGTGATACAACCTTTCTATATGATACAATAGTTTTTAAATAATGATAATCTAAAATCAATTATTTAACTTTACAGAAAATAGTCATGGCTTGTTATAAAATATGACCATGGTAGGAAATATCGTCATGTTTTCAGGTGCGGCAAGTATTTTATTTTAATATTATGATATAAATTATAAATTATATTTTTTTATTTGATATGATCCGACCAGGGTTTGAACCCAAAACCCTTGTTTCAATCCAAATCCTAACTATTACGCTACTGATCGGATAAAAACAATTAATTATTTTTTTCAAATATGTTTAAAATATAATTTTTAGCCATATTGAAAATTGAGTTTTTCCCTTTTTCTAAAATGCAGATATTGACGACTATTTCATTAAACGATCGGACTAACAATTTTTTAGTTAAATAACAGTTATTAAAATTAGAGTATAATCCCTTATTACTAAACTAGAAAAGTAGCTTGGGATGCTCTTGAAGTCTGAGAATAAATATAAAAGAAAGACTCATGTAATTTTCTAATTATTTTAATCTTATTCCATTCACCTTAACACTTTAGTTTTTTACTTAAAGGACACTCGGTATATATGTATACTAAAAAATCTCCCTATATATATCTGCATAGCCATGATCCTATGAAAATTGTTTATACCTGACTATGGAAAAAAAAAATAAATATATGTACATTTATAACATATATATTTAAAAATAACGAAAAAATTTTGGTGGTAAGAGGGATTTTAGTTTAATTTTTTTTTATTTTTTAAACTTTATATACGCTTCCTTACACTTGGGATTTTCCGGATATTCTTCCGTTGCTTCGTTTTTTTTTTTTCAAAAATATTTAACTAACAAAATGGTTATGTATGCTCTTTTTTTTTAATTTTCAAAATAAATGCAAATATATTTATATACTTACATATATAAATTTATATAAGTTATTAATATGTTATATATTATATATTATATATTTAATACGTGTATTTAAAAAATAAAAATTAAAATAGGATAACAAGGCTGTCATTCGTCTTAATTTGACTTTAGAGACATTTAAGTATATATCACGTGATCTCAAACCACAAACTAAAAACAAAATGTATCACTTCTAAAACTTTTAAAAATCTATTTTTCGCAAACAAGTGTGTTTTTACCATATAGGTACAAAGTAAGGTACTTACTGGAAATATTAAATTCTTAAAATTAGGATTCTATATAGATAGAATCACTACATTAAATACTAAGTACTGGACCTTATAACATGTAAAACATCTTTGATTCCACATCTCCATATCTATAATCCATATCTATATCCATGTCTAAGTATATGTAATTACTTTTATTATTCAGAGTGTCCGGAACTTAAAGGTCTCGAAAACTGTCATAGATATGAGCTGAATGTGAGAACTTAAATTGAAGCTGAGGAAAAGGTGACTTTAAAAATGGAAAAAAAATACATGGTACATTAATAACGGTTTTTTTTTTGCAAAAATTACAGTTATTTTATAAAAACAGTTAAAAGTATCCAAATTTTTCGAATTCAAGACTCTTCAACTTTAATAGCTAATTAAAATTTTGGATATTATAATTAAAGCCCATAACTTCAGCTAGCTGCTAACTTTTAAAACGAATCTATTATTTTGTACAGTTATCTCAGAAGCAGTTAGAAGTAGAGGCCCCCCCTCTCTCCCCAACAACTTTTTGTTCCTTAAGAACTTCTATATCACCTCCATTCTTCGTAACGTTTGAGTTCCGAATACCCTGCTGGTATATTTTAATAATTTTTATTTCTAAAGTATACGATATTTCTTTATCTGTGAGTTATATTTTAAATTAAATTTTTTTTGTTTAAATATTATTAAATATTAAATTTTTTAATACTATGTATTTTATTATCGATACAGAGTTATTTATTATTGGTTGTGCGATTATTTTAAACCTAATAGCGAATAATAGCTAGTTTTTTTAACTTTTGCTGAGATCCGAACCGCGTCTCCTTGGAACGAAAGATTTCTATCTTTTAGAAAATATTCAATTTAGCTGATCAAAATTATAATAATCTTATTTAACCCGAATCATTCGTTCTATAAAAATTATAAAAAAAAAAACGTAAATATACCAAACCTTATATCACGTCTTATTTATATTATGAATTATATTTTACCGATGAATTGTTTGCAATAAATTAAACCATAATACTATAATATTTTCTTATATAGTAAGTATATATCAATTTATATATTATAGTTTCGTATATACATTTATTTGTACGTATACTCATATGTATAATTTGGGTTTTAAACATATAAAATATATATGTATATCTTACTTCCATTTTTATACCCGTATGACTATATAGTCAAAGGGTATAATAAATTTGCCATTACGTTTGTGACGCAGAGAAGGAGGGGGGGTAGATATAGACTCAAGTGTATGGATCGGATCAGAATCGAAAAAAAAATCGATTTAGCTATGTATGTCCGTCCGTCCGTCAGCACGATAACTCAAAAACTAAAGCAGCTAGGATCTTGAAATTTTCGCAAATTCATTTTTTTGCAATATCCATCATCGCTATTTAAATCCAGCCATTTTGGTCCATGGGTTCGGGTGGCTGCCATACAACTTCTTTTTTTATATGAGTATTTCTCTGTACCTATTACAGCTACTTGTCCGCAATTTCGGCAAAAGTAGTTTAGTTTTATGGCCAAAGTTTCTGCAAAATTTGGTTGGTCAGTTGCAGTGAGTTCGTGTAGCTGCCATACAACTTCCTATTTTATTTGAGCATTACTCTATACCTATTAAAGCTGGGTGTCTGAAATTTTGCCAAAAATAGTTTAGTGTAATGGCCAAAGTTACTGCAAATTTTGGTTGGTCTACTGCAGAGGGTTCGAGTAGCTGCCGTACAACTCCTTCTTTTATATGAGCATTACACTACACCTAATAAAGCTGGTATGTTTGAAATTTTGCCAAAAGTAATTAATGTTTGTAATAATAATGATATAATGTTTATATAACGGTCATACGGGTATCCCAGAGTTGACACAGTCTACTCTACTGCACTCTTCCTCGTTTTTTTTATATAAAAATACTTTTAATAGTAATAGACATCATCGGTCACGTTCAAATCTTTTATAGAGTTTCAAAAAAAAAACTTTAATATTATTTCTAAACCCCAGAAGAGAATTCAACTCGATTTTAGAAAGATGAAATAAAATAAAAAATTAAAACCCTTTTTCCAATGTTTATTAGAAGAAATGTTAATAATATATTATATACTTTTAAAATAATAAGTTTATATATAAGGAACGGACGTATATATATATATAAATTTAAAAGTATTATTAAGAATAAGGAAATTGACACTGTCATGTTAATATTAAATTTAGGTTAACTATAATCTTTTATTGAGTATTAAAATTCTAATACTATTTTATTGTAAATATATATACATATATAAATAAATAATGTATACATGTTTAAAAGATAAGTAATATACATACAGTTATATATATGTTATATACATATTAACATGTTATTTTCTATAAAAAAAACTTAATTCAAATACTTAAAAAAAACAAAACCAGAGAAGGTAGAACTGTATCTACTCTAGGATACCCATTCCAAAACATTATAAACATCAGATCAATTAAATTTTATTGAAGTTTTGGATATTAAACCGGATACCTGACGAAATTTAGAGGTCTAAGTTGATTATGAGAAGGCAGCCTTTCTGTTCTTTTGCTCAAGGCAATCCAAATTTAGTGACAATACAAGTTTGGCTCAAAGTTTTTTTTTGCAGAATTTCAGTCCTCCAACTGGTCTAAGTTGATTATGAGAAGGCAGCCATTCGGTTCTTTTGCCCTAGGCAACCCAAATCTAATGCCAATACATGTTTGCCTTAAAGTTTTCTTTGCAGAATTTCAGTCCTCCAACTTTTTTATATATTAGAGTAAGGCTCCTAGAATAAATAGTTGTATGGCACCTACTCGATTCCTCTGATCCAACTTGTTTAATTTGAGAAGTGTATTTTTTTTGCAGAATTTCAGTCCTCCAAATTATTTGTATATTAGAGTAACACTCCTAGGAAAAATAGTTCTATGGCATCTACTCGATTCCTCTGATCCAACTTTTTTAATTTGAAAAGTGTATTTTTTTTTGCAGAATTTCAGTCCTCCAACTTTTTTGTATATTAGAGTAAGGCTCCTAGGAAAAATAGTTGTATGGCACCTACTCGATTCCTTTGATTAAACTTGTTAAATTTCAAAAGTAAGGTGTTTTTTTTATATGCAAATGTATTTTCAAAATATTTCAGAATCCAAAATCTTTTAATTTTTTGAATTATCTATTGAGTCTACTTCTATAATATCATCTCATTTACTGTATCATAAACCTAATGACAAAATAAGTACACTCTTAGAACGACATTATTATGTACGTCTTTTGAAAATATTTTTAAATATTCAGGAATATTTTTGATATTTTTAATTTACAGATCAAAGTCAAAATATTATTATATTTATTAAAAAAAAAATATTATAACTTAAATATTAAAATATAAATAAAATATATTTTTAATATTTTAAAATATTTAAATAATATATCATTTATAAAGTCATAATCCCACTTTTTTAATTATTTTAAACAATAATTTATTATTGAAATAAAGGTAATTTAGTATAAAAAAAATTTATTCAATTATCTTTAGAATTGTTGAAAAGTTAAAATATAAATCTCCTTCATTAATTATTGATCTTATTTCTTGAGGTTATACGCTCCCTTACAACTCCCAATTATAACTAAGTAAAATAAGATTAATTAAAAACAATTTAAGAATTAAATCTTAAGCTTTAAACTGAATAACTAGTTAGAAAATGAAAGAAGGTTTTCAATCAATTTAAACAAATGAAACTTTATTTATTTTATATAAATATATTAGAATATTTCAGACTCTATTCTATTCTATTAATAGAGACTCTATTCAGAAGACTCAAAATTCTTAAACAAATTAAATATTAAATATTACTAACAAAGTGAAAAAATAATTATATAATTTCTCTTCGATCAACTACTTCCAGTTTTTTTTATTAAATTCAAATAAAATTTTATATCTAATCGCTTTTTATATCAAATATAGGTCAATGAACCTAATCAAGACTACTTTAAACAAATTTTGATAGAAAAAAAACCGTTCTATGTTTGTTAAAAAATTTAATCCAATAGATATAAAAAAATTAAAACTTAACAAATATTGTATTATGTAAATATAACCAATCAATTAAAAAATCAAATAAAAAATCGGTCGTTCTCCAAAAAAAAACAAAATTCCAACAATTATTTCAACAAAAATGTAAAAAGATAGAAAAAAAATAAAAAAATGGTGACAAATTAACAAAAAAATGCATTGTATGGAAAAGCATGACCAAAGTATTGCAAGTTTGTAATATACTATGTCCATATATGATAATAACGGCTGACAGATGTAAAGCCTAGAGCAATAAAGACTAATAGGTCGTAATTTAATCCACATTAGGGTAACCGCTTTTTCCCTGAAAGTATATATACAAGTAACTTTTAAAAGATTAAAAACTACTTCCCTTTTAAAATTGACCTCTTCAATATCCTCCTCCACCCTCAAACTTAATACTGTTTACACTATATATAAATAATTGGAATAAAAGGGGCAAAGTTAGTTTCCTAACCGACTATAAAATCGCTCCCAACTAGAAACATAAATATAAAGACCTTTATTTTGTAATCAATTATAATAAAATTTGTAAAGTGATCGTGAACATAGACACAAGTACGTAGCAGAAGCCCATTTCAAGTAAATCACGAAAGAAGTTATGAAGGAATGGGGCAAGGAGTACAATAGCTTGGAGGGGATGGCTCGAAGGCCAAGGGTCTGATTACAACATAAAATTTGGTTGGAAACTTGTTGGAATGAGAAATAAGACCTATCCCAAAATTTGGCGAATTAGGTCGTTTTTTAAAACTCAATTGTGTTTAAAGACTGTTTAGACCTTATTGCTCTAGGCTTTATTTCCTCCGGCCGTTTAATAATGACTGATTCGATTGCTTTCGTAACGATTGAATAATTTTTTTATTTATTTTTTTTTTGTATAAAATGTTTTTTTATATTCTTAGTTCATATATATAAATGTACTTAACTATGTATGTTCTTGAGTTGTAATATCAAAAATTCTATATATGCAATGAGAAAATTCTATTAAATCACACAAGATCTCATACATGTTCGTTCACAAACATATGCATCGCAATTCACTTTAATAGTATTTTATATATGGTTACCTATACTCGTAAGTATGTAGAATTAAATTTTAAAAGATTACAAAATTACTTCCCTTTTAAAACTGACCACTTCAATATCCTCCCCCTCCCTCAAACTTAATACTTTTTACAATATTTATCTTTTCAATAATGTATTCTATTGTTTCATTAAAAAAATTACAATTTATAAAAAAAAAAAAAAGCAACAAAATGCAATTTCTAAATTGATGTCAAACAGTTTCTTTTATTTTATTTTATATATATAATATGTACATAACATACCTACTATAGAAAGTATCTTATACCTATGTTTGTATTAGATACAATTGTAAATATGAAAATATATATTATTTACATTTTAAAACATATATACATATTTAAATGTTTGTAGTATATTTTGATATCAAATAATATTACTTTGTGTTACAGATTACACAAAATAAGAACATATGGAGGAAAATTCCTTTAGTAAATAAAAAAAAATTATATATATATATATATATATATATATATATATTATATATGTATAATGTACATATGTAGCTATGTTTATAAGTTCAATTCATATATATGTAATTTATATAGAAGAATAAAAAAAACTGAATCAAAATATTATTTCATCATAATGTGTATATTGTTCACGTGTCAGCGACCCCTTCCTTTTTTTTTATTTTGTATTCAATTTAGTTTAGTTTTTTTTTTATTTAAGTTTAAGTATGCACATTATAAAGTACGAATTCTGTTATTTGTGGATTAATCGATATCTTTAACAATAACAACAAATGAGTTTTTGTTTTTTTTTTGTTAGTTGTGCTGCCACCATACGTTTTAAAAACAAAACCAAATGGTTGTTTTTTTTTTTATCTTTGCCTTTTCTGTTCAGTGTTCTGTTTATAAAAACAAAATTGCCTACAAATTCTTAATTTAAATATTAATTGAGGGGAAAGAATTAAGAAAACTAAATTCTATAATGAAATTAAACAGTTAAAAGGAAATGTAAAGTATGTATGTACGTATGTATGTAATATGTATTATTGGAATATGTGTAATTATATCAATATTGATTTTTATAATTCATATTACTACAAACTTTATAATAATTATACGGGTATTATATATGGTGCCGCCATAAATTACAGATATTTTATAAAAATATTTCTTAACTAATTGTAAAATTTTAATATTTAATATTTATATTATATATTACATATATTTTTATTTAGGATTTGTAACAATAAATTTGAATGCTTTTAGTTGCTTTTTTCTTCAAATTTGTTTACATTGACTTGTATTCTGAATTTTTCCCTAATCTTCATCTTAATTCTTTTCTTTTTATAATTTATTGTTCATTTAATTAAATGTTCTAAAATAAAAGTTCTAGATAAAGTCATTAATTAAATGTTATATAAAACAAAATAATAAATTATATTAATACTTACGTATATTAGATTAAATACAGGTACAAAATTTCTTATGATTTATTTATATTATATAAATTAATAATTATGAAATGTAAATTTCAAAAAAAAAAAAAAACAAATGAAAAAAACAAACCGAATTTTTTTTTTTTTTTATTTTACAATTAATAATGATTAAATAATATCAGAAAACAATTGTTTTACACTATCAAAATGCATTTAATAAATAATGTTTACTTCTATCTGTTTTTCATTATTTTTTTCTTTTTTATTTTTTAAAAGTACGCCCACAAAATAATTAATATTTAAATAATATTATTAATATTAATACTTTTAAATAAATATTAATTTATTTCAATTATATTGAAATCATAACTTTTCGAAAAATTTAAAAAAAACCACTAATAAAATAAGTCAGTATTTGATATTGAATATTTAAAAAATGATATTTAATATAAGTTTTTATTTTTTTAATTGTTTATTTGTATTTTTTATTAATTTTATTATTTTAATTAAAAATTTAACTTATAAATTTGAAAATTTCGGTTCCTTTAAAAAAAAAAAAATATTTCCGATTAATAAAATGTCAAAATTCAATAACAGTTTTTTTTTTTATATTATTGTTGTTGTTGTTTTTTTTTTAATGTAAGGAAATGCGATGATGTTTGATTATGCGCATTATTTCACACCGTTTTATTTTTATTTCAGAGACATCTGTCGATCAGTTGTTAAGAACCAATTTTATATAATTGTGTATGTATGTTTCCTAATTTCAACCATAGGTTATTCAATTTCATTGATTCTATTTCAGTTTAAGTTTTCAGTTTAATTAAAGAAATTTAGAAATATCCAATAGTAATAATTCAGAAAATATAAGAAAACTTCTATGTTTTAAAATAAAATCTTTGGGCATTTACAACCTGTATAATAATTTTTGCATTAAATTTTTTGGCGTTTCAATAAATGTGTTTACAAATACATTTTCAAGGTCTATTCTAAACGTTCTTCGCATGATAGAAAGACTAATAAGATAACACCCATAACTATAAGAGTCATATGATGTCATATGATATAAACAAAATAAAAAATATTACTTTTAAATTGATAGAAAGTATTGAAAGCGGAATGCACAACGGGGCACGAAGCCTACAATTTAGGTTGGTATATGCTATTCCCCATCACAAACAAACAAAAACAACTAGTTGTATTGTATTATTTAAAACCTCAATCTCCGGAACATACAATTTTTTTATAATTCATTATCGCGGTTACAAATTAAATTCAATAATTTTTGTTTAAGTAAAACAAGATCCAACACTACTTTGTATTATGGTGGTACATTAGCACAATAAAATTATATTAGTTCTGTACTCTGTTAATGTAACAATTCTGAATTTCATATATGTTTATTTATTTTGAGAATTTTAACGGAAAATTTATTTTAGTTTTTTTTTTTTACAATAATTAAACCGTTTTATATTTTGTATTCTAATAAAACCATCGATTCTCATTTTTGCAATTTAATATAATTAAATTGAATTAAAACTTATCTGAAAACAAAAACTGGTTTCCAACTCTTTTTCAAATATCATATTATAACAACGAAGTAGATAGAGAGCCTGGCTGTTAGAACAAAGGTTATAAGAGTTCATAAATGACATTTGATTTGCGATATTATTAAAAAACAACACCACATGTAAAACACTAATTACAATATTTACAATCGAATAATTATTTTTTTTGAAATTAATATAAGTAATTAATAAACAAATATGACATTAGAAGCTAAAATAGGACCATCCGTACTTAATGCGGATTTATGTCAACTTGAAGTTGAATCACAAAAATTATTATTGAATGGTGCCGATTACTTACATTTAGATGTTATGGATGGTCATTTTGTACCAAATGTAAAATTTCAAAGAATATATTTATTAACAAAAACTTTATAATGTAATTACTGATAATATATACTGAATATTTCAGTTAACATTTGGACATCCTGTTGTTAAGTGTTTAAGAAGTAAAGTCAAAGATGCATTTTTTGAAACGCATATGATGGTATCAAAACCAAGTCAATGGATTGAACCCATGGCTGATGCTGGTGTTGATCAAGTAGACTACTTATAAAACAAACTTAACATCTAAAACAATAATTTAAATTTTTTTTTATAGTACACATTCCATTATGAATCAATAACTGAAAATGAATCTGTACCAGATATTTGCCGGAAAATTCGTGAATCCGGAATGAAAGTAGGAATTGGTCTAAAACCAAAAACTCCAGTTGATGTTATACAAGAATATATACAATTAGTTGATTTGGTATTAATAATGACTGTTGAACCTGGTTTTGGAGGACAATCTTTTATGGAAGATATGATGCCAAAAGTGAAATGGTTAAGAGATAATTACCCAAATTTAAATATTGAAGTTGATGGTGGAGTAGGTCCAAAAACAATTGATTCATGTGCAAAAGCTGGTGCTAATTGGATTGTTTCCGGTACAGGAATTATTAAATCTCCAGATCAAGGACAAGTTATAAAAGATTTAAGAGAAACTGTTGAAAATTATATAAACAAATCAAAAAAATAATAAACTTATGTTTTTAATTTGGAGATTTAATTGAAAAGTGGTTAATATCAAAATTGTTAATTGAAAATGGTGAATTGTTGTATGTACATACGTAGATTTTTTAATTTTTTTAAAAAAATGGTTTATTACTCGTTCATGATTGACATTTTATTTAATATAATTAAAATTTTTTAAACTGTTTCATGCTATATATTTTTTTATTTTTGTACAGCCTATGCTAAAATTTAAAAAACATCTTTAATAAATTTTTTAATGTTATCAATTAGTTATTTATTAATTATTTTAGAATTTTTGATCTTAACAAGATAAAATGTAACAAAGTAAGAAAAATGTTATATAGTGCAAAAAATCATGTCTTCACAGTGCTCAAATTTTAGAAAAAAAATTTGAATTAAAAATTTTCAAATGTTAATATTCAATTAAATTCGTTGTTTCCTCACTCTTTCATATTAAAGTTTATTTTAAATAATTATTTTGAAAGAATACTTTCTTCTAAAGTTAATGCTGTAACTAAATTATGGCCCATACTAAAAGATAAAAATTTAATTTTCATACATTTCTTTAAAAAACTAGTTTTAAAAATTTTACTTAGCAAATCCAGTTGCAACTTCCTTAACGCGGTCTGGATGGCAAACAATTGCCGTTTTAGCTTTAGCAGAGAATAAAGGAGCAATATATTTTTTTCCAATTTCTTTTAGTTTTTCCATTGTTACCTTACTGACTTCCTACAAATAAATGAAGATCATAATGTGTAGATGATTAAAGAACTAATAAGAAAATGTTACCTTAACCAAATGACGGTTATGATCTGCACCAACTTTTTTATAGCTAGATAAAATTCCTTGAGATACAAGATTACCGATGCTATGTTCTCTTTCAATTAATTCAAATATTAATGAACTACGTGCTGACTCAAATAAATTATCATCCCAAACATTATCTGATGCCAAATGATTTTCAATAATAGTTTTAGCTTCTTTGAAAGCAGCTACGACATTGGATGCTCTATAAAGTGAAAGAGAAAGTACGCCTTCATGTGGTCTTGGAACAAAAGTGTAGCAATATGCAAAGCCTTGTCCACGAATTTGTCGCCATAGCGGACCTTCTAATTGAGTTAAATATTGTAAATACAACATCAAAGCTGGTAAATCTGGATCATTAAAATCATTTATACATGGAATTGAATGAAATAAAAATGCACTTTCAACACAACCCATCCCCACAATAGTTCCTTGCATATCGGGATATATTCCATCAAGTTTAATTATTTTCCAATCAGGGATCACAACCAATCTAAATGTCAATGTAAAATAAAAAAAATAATTTTCTAATTTAATACATACTCTTTTTTCTGAACTCCATTCGCTCCCTTAAGAATATTTTTCCATGGTTTTGATAAATTATGATTGTCTTTTGCATGTTTTTTAATATTAGCTGCAATGTGAACAGCAATATTTTGTGGCTTTAATAATTCCCCACGTACTTTATTGATATCAGATATTATCTTTTCAGCCTCTTCTGGATTGTCAAGACGCTCTATTATTTCACCCAAAAATTTTTGTTGCTTTAATAATGAACTTTTTTTTACATTGCTTTCTAAAGATGGAAATAAAAATAAATTTTTTAATCTTGTATTGCTAAATTTCAAATAATTGTACCTTCATCGTAATACATAGCTTTCAAGAGATCCTTAGCAATTGTATGACCTTTACGTTTAGCTTGTGATACATTATTAAACATTTTTGATGCACAAACTTTTATACGATCAGCTGGAAATTCTGTCGAATGCAATAGATCAATTATCCATTCAACACCTTTTTCATATTTTTTTGCGTCAACTTGCAATGATAATGAAGCAACATGAGAAAATACCCCAACTGAAAATCCACATCCTTCCAAACCAAGATTGGTACTGCTATCAATTGTATCTCTTTCTAATGCAGCCACAACTTCTTCATATGGTATTAATTCCCCATTACGCCTTACTGGTGATTCTAAAAGCATATCCAACAACAAAAGTAAATATGAACGATAATATGGTTCCAAATCGTTAGTGTTCATTGTAATTGTAATCTAAAAGATTTTAACGATTAACATTTAAAAATAAAATATATAAGGTATAGGATTTACATAAATGAAATTAGTATTGATATCATAAATTTCAGCATAAACTGGAACCTCTGAAAAATCAAAACAGACGGGAATTGAACTAGTATTGCTTGCTTTATAAATTTTTAACTCATGAAAATGTATGCCTTCAATTGATGGTACTGATACGTAGGTAAGCATTTCAGAAGGTGGCGGAATCTAGAAAAATATTTTTGAATTAACATAAAAAATTTGATGACTTAAGATTCACACCTCATTTTCACTCATAGCTTTTTGAAGCTTTTCACCCTTTTCATTTAAACCCTCTTTACCTAGAATATTTCTTTGTTTTTCGATGCGTTCTAACTCTTCTTTTGACATATTATTATTTTCTTCAATGCTGGGAAAAGCACGAACACATACATAATGTCCCTTAAAAATTTTTGAGTTAAAAAAATTTTATAAAAAAAATTATATTTACCGAATAAAAAAACTGTTTTATTAAATCAATCCAATAGTTTTCACCAACTTCTAAAAATGAATCAAAGAATTTGTTTGTATTTAAACGATCAGTGAACTAAAACCAATAGAACAAATATAATACAAAATTAGTGTTTTTTATAAAATAAATTGAAAAAAAATATACATCTTCATTCTTCGCACCATAAAGTGCATCGCCAATAACTAAATATGCAGCTGTATCATGTGGTTCATTTTCTAGGTTACTTAAATTTTCCAAAATTAAACGATCAAGAATTGACTTCATTCTTGTCATATCAATTTTTTCTTCACCTAAAAGATTTAATACATTTCTTATAAATTAATAACGTTAAAAATTCCGTATTCATTTGTTCTTACCATTTACAAATTTATTTAAAGTTTCTTTTAATTTGCTCAAAACTAAATCTATTTTTTCAATTGGAACATTATCAAAAATAAAAACTAACAATGATTCAAAATTTTCAAGTAAGCTATGCGAAACTTTACTAGCATATGGATCATCAATTTCAACAAATTCTCGTTGTAAAGGACTTACTGACGTATCAGTCAAATAACGCAACAATACACTGCATGCCATTAACTTTTTATATTCTCGAATACAATTTGGTCCACGAAAACCAATGTAAACTAAACCACAATCTTCCTCATCGGAGGGATACAAAATCTTAACATCATGAGACTGTTTTATAGGTTCAACTGCTGTTTGCCAAGGTTTTTCGAATTGTGGTAATTTCCCTTTAGAAATGATTTTTTGTTCAACTGATTCCAAAGCCGCAAACACTTTTTCTGTTTCAACTTTACCAGCTATTATTAAGGTTAGATTTTCAGGGCGATAAAATTTTGCATGATACTTTTTTATCTATATAAATTTCAATTTTTGTTTAACAATTTTCTTTAACAAATAAACCTTATACAAACTTTATCATTGTTGCAGCTTGTTCTTAAATTCTTCATTATGCCGCCAGTCTCAGAGCTATAGCCAGAATTCGGATAAGCAAGTCGAAGCATTTCTAAATTTGCTCTAGATTCACCAGTATTCTCACGACCTTGCATTTCACAATAAACGACTCCACCATCTTCACCTTCACCGGAGATATGGTGAACTTCGGTAATGAAACCTGATTCCTATTGGTTTTTTTTTATATATTCAAAATTTAAAAAATAAAACTGAAAACAATAATAGTAAAATACCGTTAACACCGGATAAAGTACATGATCCAAATAAATCGGCATTAATGTTAAAAATCCGTCACTACCAGCAGTAGTCATTGTATAACATGTATGATCTGTATCGGTCCAGGCATTTGTTCCGGAAGCTAGACAACGATTTGCTAACAAATCTAAAACCCCCTTATAGGGATATTTTTCCGAACCTAAAAATATCAAATGTTCTAAAGTATGTGGTAACCCATCATCATCATGAGCCTCCGTTGCTAAAATAATTAAAATAGTATGCATTAGATTATATTAAACAATATATAATTTATTTTTTACCTAAAGCATAATAACCATTTACAACAGGCCCGTCGACGTCACAGACAACAACTTGTAGCCCTGTTTTTTCTGATTTGTACTTTCTTGCATCAATATATCCATTAATTTTTGTACTAGTAATCAATTTAAATGAAGTCATTCTTAAATTTTGTAAGAAAAAATAATTGTGAAATAACTATGTAAATGCAATATAATGCTAAAATTCAATTATTTGATCACAGAAATTAAAAGAAAATCAGTTCCACCGGTGTTAATCCTTTTATTACAGGTTGAAGTTTCATCGAACAACAAAAAGTTTTAGTTAATGACATTCCATTTTAATTTACTTTGAGATACCAGCTAGCACAAACTAAAAAAATCAGGAAAAAAGTTAAATGAAACTTTAAACGTATCATAAAACAACAAATAAAATTTTTAAAATTAAAAGATAAAAAAAAATATTTTGCTGATAATTTTTATTTCAACGTTTTACTTGTTTAATATGATATTCTGTATAAAAATTAAATCGACTTTTAATATAGAAAAAAGATTTAAATTTATTGCAAGCTATATGGTAACTCTAAATATTCATGCGTAATGTCATTTGTGTGTGACTTTGAATTGTTTATATCTGAATTCGGACCATTTCCAAAATATCTGAAAAATTTAATGTTTAGAAACTTTCGTACATTTTCCGTTATTATGTCAAAAAATAAGAAAACACAAAAGAAGGATGAATCCCAACCAATAATAGGTGTTCCAAAAAACCAACCTATTCAAATGGATAAACAAGGAAATATTTTAATAAAAATTCTAGCTAAACCTGGAGCAAAACAAAATTCAATAACAGATATTTCAGAGGATGGTATTGGAATACAAATTTCAGCTCCACCAGTTGAGGGTGAAGCAAACACTGGTAGAAAACAATTAAATATCTATATAATTAACAATATTTTAAAAATTTTTTGTAGAGCTTGTAAAATATTTATCTTCTGTGTTGGGTTTAAGAAAGAGCGATGTAACATTAGACAAAGGATCAAAATCACGTCAAAAAACAATTCTTGTTTATAAAGGTGTTATTACCGTAGATCTAGTAAAATCAATGCTTCAAAAAGAATGTGGAAATAGTTAATTTAAAAAAAATATAATTTATATAATGTAAATTTTACAAATTTATATTACGTTTTTGTTAATTACTTTAATTTATACAACACTCTTAAATTAAATGTCTTATGTATCTAATTCTATATTATATGTTTTTAAAACTTCAATAATTTTATCTACAGCAATTCCATTCCGTATAATTTTATATTTTCCTACAATTGATAGGTCTACAACAGTTGAAGCTGATCTTGAGGCCTCATTTTGACTTAAAACTCCGCCATCAAATATTCCATCCAAACCAGGCCAAATGTTCGAAAATTCCTGAATACTAAGACTGCTAGGTTCACTAGATTTGTTAGCACTTGTTAGTGCCAATGGATATTCTAAATTTGCACATAAATTTTGTATAAATTTAAATTTTGGTATTCTAATACCAATTTTTTTTACCCCTGGATTTAGATATGGTGAACTTAAATACTGTGTTTTTTCTAAAACTATTGTTATTGGCCCAGGTAATAATTCATTCAGTAGATTATCTGTTAAATGCTTAGCATTACCATATAGTTTAAGATCTTTTAAATTTGAAACGCAAATTGCTACAGGTTTCATTTGTTCACGTCCTTTTAATGAGTATAGTTTTTTTATAGCCTTTGAATCATTAGCATTACAAGCTAAACCGTAAACTGTATCTGTTGGAACTGCTATAATATTACCATTATTAAGAACCTGACAAGCCATCTCGATTGAGTTATTTGTACTGGAGTTAAAAACTTTATGTAAAGTCATTGTAGAATATAGAAATTTATGTTTTATTTTACTTGAATTTGAAAACAATATTTGAAAAATATTTTTTGTCATTTGACAGTTATAAATAAATATATATGATAATAATTGTGTTTAATCTCTCCAGTTATGACCACACAATTGATTACAACACTTATAGAAAGTTGTCATAGGTTCGTCTGCAGAACGAGTTTGCATTTGCATAAAGTAAGCTTTTTTATGATAACAAGCTGGACATTCAGCATCAGTCGAATCAACGTTTTCCCATGCAGCAGAACCGCCCATTACATGATCAACTTCCTAAAATTAAAATATTTTTACAGTACACTTTATATTTAAAATTCTTTTTTACATTTGTTTCCTTACCTTTAGTTTTGGATAAGTTTTGGTTGATATTTTCTTTTTAATTTGACAAATATATGGACAACTATTGCATGAAAATCTAAGTCCGTAATTATCTTCTGCAATTAATAGTAAATTACCACACGTTGGACAAAAAAGCATGATGCATAATTTAAAATATTTAAACTATTTGAATTTCATTTTTATGCTAATAAATTCATTAAAATTAAATATTTAAATTATTTTGTCTGACAGAATAATATGTAAAATTCTTTTTTTAATTTACAACTTTTAATAATAAATTATTATTTTTAAATTGTGTATTTACATTAATTGAACATGAACCTCCAAATCTTGTAAAAAAAAAAATAACATGATGAAATTTCGTTCTTTCAACTGAAATTTTTGACATTTGAATAAAACACTGTTTTGTTGTTTTGAAGCACATTTGAAACAAATGAAAATGAAACGATTCTTTAAATCAAATCATACAAAACCAAAGCAAAGCATACTGCCAATTGGTAATTGGTGTATTAGAAAATATTTTATAATAAGAATATTTTTTTGGTAAATATTTGCGTACCACAGTTAATTTTGAATAAGTTTTTAAATTTTAATGTAATAACTAAAAAAATAATATAACATTTTTATTTAGCAACAAGTTTATGAAACATTTTAATACTTTTTGACACACTTGGCAATGTAAAAAATTTGTATGCAAATGTCAAAATTATTTGCTTACCCAAGTTAACAGGTTTCGCAGTTTAGTTGTAGTTTTATGCAATTTTGTTAAAAAGTGAAATTTTAAAAAAATAAAATATTTGTTAAATAATTATTTTTTCATGTTAAAGCTAAAATGAAAATAATCTTTAATATTAAATTGTTATAAAATATAAATTGATTTTGAATTCTATTCAAAATCTAATGGATTTCATATACATCAATACCAGAAATTTTTAAACAAGGTAAGCTTAAATTGCGTTCATTTTTATTTTTTTTTGTTGAAATAAGTCTAGTATTATACATATATATAAATTTAATTTGTAATTTGTTTTTTATTTTAACTAAATTTTAGTAAATTCAATAAAATGAATTTCTTTCAAGTAAATTTTAAGAAATTTTTGTGCAATTTCATTATATATACAAACCAAATACAATTAAGCGTCCTAATTATAAATCTTAAATATATTTGACCTTGGAATTCATGGTTTTCAATTTAGATTTAAATAATTTAAACTTGATAATTACTTAAGAAAATAAAACTTTAAATGAAAATACGACATAAATGTAAATATACATTATTTACAATTTAAAATTCTATGTGTGTATTTTGGCGCGATGGGTATTGATATTAAATCTTAACTAAAAATGTTGAACTTTACATCCTATTTTTGATAACCTTTTTTTTGTTCAATTTACTAAAGTTTATCAAAATAAAATTATTTTGTAAAATTTTTTAAAAAAATTTATCGGTATTTATGAAATATTTTTTTTAGACTCCGAATATCAGTATTAAATCAACAGAACAGAGGAAAAAAAATGGAGGAACATTTGAAAATTGAAAATATAAATAATGTATTTTCGTTGAAAAATTTTCAAGATTATCGTAGTGGTAATGATGAAAATCAAAAAGACTATATAAATAAAGATGAAGAAAGGCGTTCAGTTCCCAATGAAAACTGTATTTCAATAGGAGGTGGAGATAGTGCATATTATTCCGGTTACAGTTATTTATCATCGACTCCACATTCATCGATATTAAGTTCGTCACAATTTTCTTCAAATTCTGCATCATCATTAAATTTAACAAAATCTTCAAATTTCCAACAACACGAGTCAATAAGGGAATATTCCACTAACAGCAAAAAAGACGAACAATTAATTTTGACCCCAGTAACACAAAACGCTCAACGAATATCAGCTTTTCACATAACAACACCAAAAAATGATCAAGAACAATCTTGTTCTATAAACAAAAGATCATCAAATAACTTACTTGAAGAATTTCAAAGTACTCCAAAAAGATTTAAGCATTGTGATTATGATATTTATTCAACACCCCAAAAACATAAAAAGAGGAAAACTAATTTATTTCAAAGATTACATTCAGCACCAGATATTGAAAATACAACTAAAGAAGATGAAATTGTATTATGGAAAACTCCAGTTCAATCCACTCCAAAACGAACACCATTACACACCGTACAAGAAAATACTTGCACTCCAATATATTTATCTTTAAAAAGAAATTCAACAATAATTAATGAAAACTCAGTGAATGAATTATTAAATTGTTCAAATGATATTTTTGATTCAATTTTAAATTCGGATTCTAGAAATTCTTCAAAATGCCGAAAAAGTACAAGTATTAAGAAATTGATTCAAAACAATGAAAATTATCAACCGGATTCTTGGTAAGCTAAAATCAAAATTTTTACCGAATTTATATTTTTATATGTTATTTTATTTCTTTTAGCCTTCAACATAATAATATAAACTCTTGCAAAACATTTCGTCGATTTTTAAAATTTAATAGTCAGAACAATAATTCAGCTACTAGTAAAGATGATTCTAAAATTGAACAGGAGATAATAAGTACTACAACATTAGGAGTATCGTCAAAACGCAGAATCTATCCAGCAATTCATTCTGTTATTCATGATCGACTCAAAGCTAAAAAACGTGTAAATGCTGAACGTATAGCAAATTTAAATCGACAAAATTCTTTAGAAAAATTGCAAAATGATACCATTTCTTTTGATTTAGACTCATTTCCTAAAAATGATTTTTCCATCAACAGTGAAGACGAAAAAAATTCTTCTGTTGACACAAAACCAGTTGATATGGTGATTAGTCCTGTTGAATCTATTTTAAAAACTAATAAACTAGGTCTAATTCCAACGCAAAAACAAATAGAAAAATCTTTTAACATGGAAATATCTCCAACTGATTTACCAATAAATTTGGAATCAAATGTTCAAATCACAGATATGGACATAAGCTTTATTTCATCAAATTTAGAAAGGGAAACAATAAAAAAAAATAAAAAAAATGATTCAATAATATTCGAACAAGAATCAAAGAGTGATATATTTCTTGATGATATAATACCTTTAACACCTCCACCATATAATTTTGAAAACAGTTGTAACAACGAATACAATAAAAATTTAACATATTGTAATTCAGATTTAGAAGAAAAAAATATTCATAAAACTCCACCACGAAAATCATCAAGATCATCATCTACCTCATCGCAAAAGTCTTGTGTTTGTGTTATTGATAAAGAAAAATTTAAAATTTTGTATCCAACTATACCAGAAACACCGAAGAAATATATTGTTACAGAGAGTCCGAAGAAAAATTCCCCAAAAAAGAAAAAACATCCTGCAGTAAAAAATAAAAAGCATACTGATAGAACTTTCTATAATGGTTCAACATATTTAAACATAATTTCGAAACTTGAACCATACACTATTGTTCTGGAAAGAATTTTTTATTATTTATCTGATAAGGATTTACTAAATTTATCCATGACAACAAAAGTGTATCGTACAATAGTACAAGATAATTACAAAGCAAATTTAAGATTAATAAAATTCATAAGAGATTATAAAATACGTAAAGAAAATTATTGTAAGCAATCTCAATTTAATAAAAATGAAAAGTCTGATAGTTTATACAAAAATAGAAATACTTATAATAAAATTAAGCCATTTAGTTTACATAATGAAAAATATATTTGCAAACGTAATTTTGACACCGAATTAAAACAAAAAGTTCTGACATCACCACCAGTAAGTCCATCAAAACAAAAATTTTACGAATATCAAAAGGTAAATTATTGATTTATATTTTAACTTATTTTTTCATAAATATAATTTAACAGATAATAAAAAATCTTCCTGATCAACAAATTATGGCCAAGTGTCCACGCTGTGCGATGGCTAGTCGTATTATTAATCAGCCACCATTAGATTTTTATCCAGAACTGGAATCTATTAACGAACTAAATAATGAAATGTACAATAATAATAACAACATTAATACAAAAAATGATGCGATTGCAAAATACAAAACAAATGAAAGTAATTCTGATCATAATTTAAATAAAAATCTCCAACAATCGTGTTCAACTAGTGAAATTCAACTACGATCAATTTCAGAGATAAGAAGATCTAGTTTAATACAACAAAATACTACACAAAATTTAGAGAATAAAATGAAATTAACAAAAGCATTTTCTGTTGATTCATGGCAAGGACAATTAAGAAAACAACGCTTATTAAAAGAGATTTCAATATTTCAACCCTATGGCGAATGTACATCAATACGCTGTAATTTTAAATATTGCTTAGAATGTTTTTGCGATTATCATCCAAAAAAAAAATGTAAGTTAACTGCATCGATATCACCATCAAAAGAAGATATACAAAATGGTATTTTACAAATAATAAAATCTCCAAAAAAATCTGGATCAAATTCAAAATCTCTTAATAATAATTCACGTAGTTTAAATATGAAAAGAAAATCATTAAAACGATTATGCTTTAATTAGAATTAGTAAAAATCATTTTTAAGATTTTGTTTTTTTTTTTTTCTATTTTATTTTTAAATGTTTTATATATATTTTTTTAATTTAATATTCGCATTTAATTTTTCTAAACATTTTCATTTTTCTCAAATTTAAAATATTTTTTAGTACCTAGTAACTTTTACATTACTTTTAAACTTTCTTAAACTTAAATGTTTTTTTGTATTTAAAATGAATTTTAATTTATTTTAACACTTTTTAAAACTTTAATATTTATATTTTTTCATATTATTTATGTTCAATGTTATTTAAGCGTTGTCGTAAATGTATTTATGTTTAAATTCAATTAAAATTATATCAAACGTCATTTAAGTTTATTCATTAAACAATTCCTAATGCATATTATTTGTATACCGTATTTATTTAATTTTCAAAGCTCTCTCTTGTTCATCAAAAAAAACAGTGATTCTTCTATTAGTCAAAATTAAGCCAAACATAAAGCAAATTATGGTTTTCTTGGAATAAGTAGTATACATGCTATTGCTAGAACCCAAAATAATATTTAGTTTTGATATCGCTTTGGAAATACGACATTCGTAGTTTCACTGTATTTTAATTACATCAGTTCAATAATCAAGTATTGAATCAAAATTTATTATTTATTTTTTATGTATTAATTACTTACAGTATAAAAAAAACTTGAATTTTTAATTTTAGTGTAATAATTTATATTTATTATTTGTATTTTTATGTTATAAATAAGTTTCTTTTAAATAATATTTATCATTTTAAACGTTTTAAATAATTTTAATTTTCTTGAAATTATTAGAAATATTTAAAATTTCTCAAATATCAAATTGAGATCTTTATGCTCCGGGGAGTTGTATTTAAGCTATACATTTTTATATAAACAAAAAAAAAAAAAAATTCAGAACTTTTGTAATTTTTAGAAGAAAAAGATTGTTAAAAAATAAATTTGAAAATAGGATGAAAATAAATTTTTTTTTTTAATTTTTAAATTTCTTTATTTTTGTTTAGTTTTACTTTTAAAATAAACTAACAGATATTAAAAAATACAACCTTATTATTTCATATTTAAATCTATAAATAATTTCTATTATTTATTGGTGTTGGCCAATCTAAATCAATACCATTGACATCAAGTGCCATAATGTCAATTGGTTTACCAATAATTGATGATATTGATGGATTTGTTCTACCAAATTCTCCATGTACCAATTCTTTAATATAACAACCAGCTTGTGTTATTAAATCTAAAATTATAACATTTTTCCTTTTCTCATCAATTGTTGCTTTCAAATTATAAACGGTTCTTGGTCTTGTATGTAATGGTCGTCTATGAAGTACTCTAATTGGTGTTATTTGTTGTGTAACAAATCCATTTGGTAAATTTAATTTCTCCATTATTTCATTAGTTGGCGGTTCATTTAAAACACATAATGCGCGATAAATTTTCTTTTTATTTTCTTCTCCAGTTTTTATATGGACTAATTCACTACGATTAACTATTTGTAAATTTATCACAGAGATTCTATTTGATTTTTCAATATTTAATTCAATTTCGGCGGCAATTTTCTGTGGCAATTTTGTCATTTTTGAATTAGGAATTTCTAAAACAAATGGCCGACCTTCACCAAGACATCTAACATCAACATCTTCTCGTCCACTTGAAGAGAAAATAATTTGTGTACTAAGAACCCTTAAATTTAAAATAAATGTTTAAATTTTTTGAGTTTCAATTTATGTTTAAAATTAATGCTTTTACCCAAAATATTCTGAAACATTTTCAGCTATTATCTCTTGTATACTATCATCTAAAATTCTTTGACCCTCTAAAATCCAAGGTGAATGGGGCAAATTTCGACAAAGTTTTCTATATCGCCCAGCAACAAAAACTGTTGGTCCAGTAAATGAAACACTTTCCAAATAAATTGAATCATTTGGAATTTCGGGTGGTGTTGTAAAAAATTTTTTAAATTCTTCTAATGTAATTTTTGTTGGTAAAAAACATTTTTCTAAAAGACCTCGTGTAGCAACAATTTGTCTACGATGTTTTGATGTTTTTTCCAATTTCAAATCACAAATCAAACGACTCATTTTATCTATTTCATTTTGTTCTTCTTTATGATTTAACGAAATATTCATCATAATGCCCAAATTACTACTGGTATCATAGGATTTATTTAAAGCACGACATATTCTTGGGTTCATAATAAGCTTTACGGCCTCTTTAATTGGAACATCAGGTTGTTTCTCATCAGAAATTTTATTTTGAAATTTTTCAAGAAGTAATAACCAAATCTACAAAATTTGTTTTTTTAAATTAAATTTTGTTTTAATTTATAAAAATATGTACTTACAGAAAGTTGTCTAACATAAAATAATGTTGGTAAACTAATAGCTGTAACTACTTTTTCACATTGAAATTTTTCGATTTCAGTATTTGTTAATATGCTATTTACAACATTATCTAAAAATGAATCAGAAAATACATCAAAACATGCTGGACAAATATTGGATTTTGTTTTTTTTATTGCAATGCTACAGTCATCATCTTCATTATTAGTTGTTTTTAATGTTACACCTAACTAAAACAAAATGTAAAATTTAATTAAGTAATATTTAACCAATCTGTGAAATATAATTCTCACATTTTTAAATGTTTTTTCTTTTTGCTCATATTCATCTCCACGTGCCTTTAAATAGCGTAAACAACAAATATCGCAACAATCTAAACTTTTTAAATAATCAAAAATTTCTTGATTTGTCATTTTAGTATCAATATTTTTATAATTAAATTATATTTAGTTGGCAATTAATTATTTTGTTTAGAAAATTCACAAAAAAGTTTTATTAAATTGTAAATAAATCGACAAAAACAAAATCAAAGCAAAGCAACATAATTTTTAATTATTTTCATTGAATCTCAAACTTTTTTGTTTCAATTGTTTTTATTGTTTGTTATGGGTGATATGTAGTAACTAACAGTCTAGTCGAGTCGAACATTTGGCCTTGCGGTCCGCTTTTTGCATCCCACTTCCAATACTTTCAATTAATTTATTTATTTTGTTTATGTTATATATTTTTATATTTAAATTGTATTTGGTGGCCAAGGAGATTAATAATTTTAAATATTATATAATTATAAATTATTATAAAAATATAATTTTTTTTTTTATTAAATATTTCATGAATGGTTACGGGAACCGAACCCGTTCACTCGCGCTTAGTAAATGCTAACCCACTAACCCAACGAGGTTTTTTTTGTTTGAATTAGTTATTAATTATCTTATATGTATCTATATACAAATTATAATCATTAAATTTATTTCCAATTAATTTGTTTATATATATATTTTCATTTTATTATTGTAATTTGTATTCTTCTTTTTTAAGTCTAATTTTAAATTACAAATAGTTTTTTAAAGGCAGGTTTTCAATATATTATTAACATAAATTGAAATATGAAATAATATAAAGTTTAAGAGTATCTGGTATCTGTATAATATTGAAAGTCAATAATATATAAGTAAAGTAGTTTGTTCATATAAAATTCATTTCATATGATATTAAATATGAATCATATGTATAAAATTGTAAATAATAGTGTCAGAACTTTGGTTTAAACAAATTATTATTAAATCATTTAAATACCACTTTATTGAAAATTTGCAAAGTTTTTAAGATGGAAAATTTTGATTGGCCATGGCAATATAATTTTCCACCATTTTTCACGTAAATTTTTTTAAAACAAAGATTACATTTTATCCCGTAAAACAAATTTTATTTTTTAGTTTACAACCACACTCTGGAACTAAAGAGATTCAAATATCTGTTTGGACAAATTTAATATTAAAATATCATAAGCATAAAAAACAATCTTTACTAAATATTAATGAAGATAGTGAGTTATTCCACAATGAGAAATTAAATCGTAAATTAAAAATAGAGGCAAGGCAAATAATGTTAGAAAATCTAACAAAAACTGGACATGCAGCACCAATTGATAAAAAAAAAGATCAATGGGAAATATATTGGCATACATTAGATGAATGGGCTAATTTAATATACAATTGGGCTACAGAAACGGGACAAACAAATACGGTTTGCACGTTATATGAAATTTCTAATGGGGATAATTCCAGCGATCAAGAATTTTATGGTCTTGATGAAAATGTGATACTAAAGTCTCTTAAATGTTTGGAAGAAAAAGGTAAATGTGAAATAATATCATTTGATGATAATCAAGGTGTTAAATTCTTTTAAATAGAAATGTTTTCTGGAAATATTTATTGGTTTTATTTTTTTATCCAAAACTAGATTTAAAATTATAAATTATTCTTTATTCTCAAGAGTTAAAACCACGTTAAAACAAACTTTAATGTTCTATTTGATTTTAAAATTTACAAATACAATTCAAAATCTATTCTATTACTGTTATAGAATTTTTGATCTTCAACTCCATACTTGCGAACAAAAACACCACCAGCAAAATAATTTTCATCAACCCATTTTTGCATTTGTTCAGTATTGAAGGGACCGTGTATATCGTCATCTTCTTGTTTCCATTTATATTCCCATTGTAATTTTGGAATTTCATCCTCATCCTCATCTTCTGTTTTATCTGTAGTTTTAAGTGTTGGTTCATCAGTTTCTTCTAATTTTGTTTTTTCTTTTTGATCGAAATCATCAGCATACATATCTAATTCATCTTTAGAAGATTGACCATTTTTAGATTTATTTTTATTAATCTTACGACCAATCATTTCATATGTTTCTTGATAAATATCCATGTTTCCCAAATTAGTTAAAATATTATTAGCTAATTCGGTTACTTTTGTTATCGTTTCTGCATCTGTATCAACAATACCAGCTTTTTTTCGACGCCATCTTTCAGCTGATGAAATTTTCTGTTTATTTTTACCCAATCTTTGAAGGGTTTTTGCTATTGTTTCTTTGGGTTTCATAAAACTGTAAATTTCTTCATATGTAGCTATTTCATTGAATTTTTTTGGTTTTTCTTTCGAATTTTCCTCATCATCATCACTTGAATCCGCAAGACCTGTGTTTGTTTTTTCAATATATTTTTTATCAGTTTTTACCTAAAAGTATACAAAGGCACTAGTTTAGCATTTGTGTGTGATTTTCAATCCTAATTATTAGCCTTTATCCAATCAATATTATCCAGCCAATTATCTCTGATTTCTTTATCTTTATTCCACTGAAAATGACCTTCTCGATCAAAATGTCCTTCTTCAAGTTCCTCTTTCATATTAAAAGGTGTTATTTTGGTTTCATCGCGAATACCGGATGTCCCATCTTCTTCACCTTCTATATCATCTTCAGGTAAAATGTTATATCTGATTTTTTAATATATTAATATTATTATGTATATTATTTGTTTAATTTAATTCATACCTTTCTTCTTCAGCTCCGCTATCTTCTTCATCAGAGTCTAGCGTATGTTTTTTCACATATTCTTCATCATTTGGTCGAGGTTGTTTTCGATTCAAACTATCATGAAACTCTTCATCTAAATCTTCTAAGTTTCGTTTTAAAGCCATTAGAACGTTTAAAAATGAAATAATTGAAGAAAAACTTTAAATTTTACACGAAAATTATCTTAAATGAATTGTTGTGTTGTTTTATTTTTATTTTTTGACAAATCTGTAATGTAATCGATTATTTAATTTGCTTCTTTCGATTAATTGAACACTTCAAAATGACATTAATATGACATCATACACAACATAGAGGGCGTAGTGGAATGAATCCATGTCAAATAAAGGCGTAATGGTATTCTTTTGCTTTGAATGTGAAATAAATCAATATAGTTTTCAAAAATATATGAGAAGGGTACAGAATATTTACATATTTTTATACATGCTAGAGTCAAAATTAGAAGTAGGGTTGAATTTAAAATCAGGATTACATAAATTTAAAATATTAAAATTATGGAAAAATGTATGGAGAAAGTAAAATTAAGATAAAAACTAGACCAGGGAAACTTTATAGGTTCAAAAAGAAAGTTTTCGGCTAAATTAATTTATAAAAATATAAAGAGCTTAGAAAGAAAAAATATAAAAAATAAAAATTAGAATAGAAGAAAGATGGTTAATTAAAAAAAAACGTAAGTGGAAAATTGCTTAATTAGTTTTATTTCTCATTGGTTTTTTTTTTTCTATTTATTTAGGACTTTTTTCCTTGGCATCAAAAAAGAAATCATAACTGGCAATATTGAGCTTACAAGTGTCAATTGTGTCAAAACTACACATGTTTATATTTCTTTTATTTGGAAAATTTTAGAGAAACGATACATATAATTCGTCTTCATATTAAAAATGGTAAATTTACTTTAAAAACAAAATTTAAATTAATTAAAACGTTAATCAATTACAATAATTACTTTTAGGGGAAAGGAAAAAAAAATTTTATTGATCGTAAAAAAGCAGTTACATTTCATTTAGTTCATAGAAGTCAACATGACCCTTTGATTACTGATGAAACAGCTCCACAACACGTATTGTTAGAAGCTACACCAAAAAACCAAAAGGATTCAACAAACAAAAGTCCTGAAGAAGATAAAGTAAAACAAAAAGAAGCACAACGAAAATTTGGAGTTTATTTTGATGATGATTATAACTATCTACAACATTTAAAAGAACCAAGTAAAGATACAGTAGTGTGGGAGGTTGTTGACACACCAAATCAACAAAAAGTAAAAAAAGAAAAACCAATAATCCAACTTCCAAGTTCTGTTTTCGAAACAGAATTTGAAGAAGATGTTGGTATGTTAAATAAGGCAGCACCCCGGCCAGGTCCAAGGCCAGATTGGGATCCAGACATTGTGGCTGCTTTAGATGATGATTTTGATTATGAAGATCCAGATAACATTATTGAAGATGATTTTGTATTAAAAGCTATGGAAGGAGAAGATGATGATGATGACGATGATGATTATTTTGATGAAGATGATGAATATGAAGATGGTGATATTAGTTCAGATAATTTAGGCGATCATAGTGATGATGAAGATGAATTAATGGATAGATTAGCCCCTTTACAACGAAAAGATCGTTTTAATGATGAGGAAACAAAATCTCGTTTTACTGAATATTCAATGTCTTCAAGTGTAATACGTCGCAATGAACAACTTGCACTTCTTGACGATCGTTTTGAACAATTTTATGCAACATATGATGATATAGAAGTTGGGCCGTTAGATACCGAAGATATTGAAGGCAAATTGGCCACAGGAAATAAATTAGTACGAATGGCTTTGTCCGAAATGAAAAAAGGTGAAAAAGTAGAAAACTATTCAAAAAATTGGGATTCAGAAAGAATAAAAAAATTTGAAAAATTACATGAGAATGGATCAGATGATGAAATTGTTGAAGTGGAAGTTGAAAAAGATAAAAAGAAATGGGATTGCGAAAGTATATTGTCAACATATTCAAACATATATAATCATCCAAAGTTAATTGAAGAAAAAACAAAACGAGCTCGAAAATCTCAAAAAATAGAAATCAATCCAAAAACAGGCTTGCCAGTAAATGTATTAAATGGTAATGAAACAACAAAATTAACTACCAAAACCTTATCTAAATTTGATAATCAAAATGATGAAGATAATGATGAGCATATTGGTGGTCCAAAATCTTTATGCGCAAAATCTATACTTTCAACCTTAAGTGTACTTTCACTTAGACCTAAAGACGAAACTCCTGAAGAAAAACGGGAAAGAAAACGACTCCTTAAAGAATATAGAACTGAAAGACGTTTTGAAAAGAAAGCTAATGCTGATGCATTTAAAGAAGAGAAGAAAAGGCAAACACATATAAAAATAAATAATCAAAATAATATACAAGGCAATAAAATAGTATGAACCATCTATAAAAACATTTTTTATTAACATTAACTTAGTGATGAATATAATATAATTGAAATAAAATTTCTCTATTGATTCTGAATTGAATAAACTATCGAAAACGGAATTGAAAAAAATATCAGTTTATTTTAATGTAAAATAAAAATTATTTTTATTTATTTTATAAACTTAACTCTAAAGACAGACTTAAACCACATTATTAAAAATACTCAAAAACATTTTAACTGAATGATAAAGTGAACAAAAAAATATGGAATATAATACTAGTTTTTTTTAAATCTTAAAAAAATAAATTTCAAAATGATCGTATCGATCCCTTTTTTATATTAATTTTAAACTTAGTAGTATATTTTTTAATTTAAAATAGTTACCTATTTACCACATATTTTTTTATAATATTTGTTAACAATCATTTTTCAACCGATTCTATTGCAGGTGTTGAATCTTCAAGAATTTTTGAAAAGTCAGAATTAATTTCATTTTCCTGATTAATATTAATATCAATTGCATTTGCTTTATCAGTTTCAATAGAAAATATCTTTGTTTCGTCTTTTAAAGGAATAGGTATTTCAGTTGAAACACCAACTCCAGCAACATTTTGAGAATTTGCCGAAAATGTTTCAATTGGGTTATTTGTTACTTTCTTACAATAAGTAATTGGAATTAAGCCAGAATGTATTGCATCTACTGTTGCTATAGCCCAACCAGTATTTAAAAGTTTTTGAGTATTTTGAATTTCTTTAGGTGCAATATACACTGTTTGTCCAGCTTTAATAGTCAATTCAGATGGATTACGTGCTGCAAAATCATAAAGTGCTATTGATTTAATCGGCTTTACCCAACGGCGAGGATCCTTAGCTAAAATATAAATTAGTAATAAATTCATTATCAAGAAAAAATTAGTAGTTATTGCAATTCATACAAAAATTAAAAAAATAAAATTGGGTTGAAAAAACAATAAAAAAAAAACCATCGATAAGAATAGATACTAGAAGAAGTATAATGGATTTATAAAAATAAACATTTAACAAGAGATAATGGGTTATATGATTAGATTATCGTAAAAATTATCTTAGTAATTTTTTACGCATAAATGTAATTTGTCTTATAATAATTAAATGAATTAAATATACTTACTTTCTTGTACAGCAGATGTGGTTAAATTTCCTAATAATTTCATAACTATATAAGGAGCTGTAAATATAAAACCTAAAAACACAATAACTGGCCATGGCGATTGTTTTTGGGATTTATTAAAATTTTGACGGTCGTTAACTCCATTATTAAATGCTTCATTTTTAGCTGCTTCAAAAGCTTCTTTAAATACTTGAGAAGATGGATCTATATTTGAAATTTTCAGCCAATATAATAATCTAAGAAAATAAGAAATATTTTATGAAAAAATCAAAAGCAAAATTTTCATTCACTTTTTATATGTCCACGTAATTCCTCTAAATATTGCAAAAGTTTGCCAAAATTGTGAAAAAACACCTCTTAAACGTCCAAAATTAGCTGCTACACCAAGAATAGCATGAAATGAACTTGTTATTGCATAAAATGTTGAATCTAACATAGTCGCGATATTCGCAAAGGCTGACACTAATGAGCCAATACTTTCAAATGCTGGTCTAGAATTTTCTTCCGCTATTTGAATAAAACGACTTTCTGGGTCGTATGGATTTAAAATCGAACCTCCTCCTCCAAACATTCCTCCGCGATTGTAACTACCAAATCCACCGCCATGCATTCCACTACCAAACATACCACCACCAAAACCTGAATTACTATACGGACTCATTCCATATCCACCAAAATTTGAACCAAAACCACCATATGAATTATTATAATTTCCAAAACCTGAAGAATATCCAGGATTAAAATTTTCGGTCATATTTGTTGACGGAGGTGGCGGCAAAGGTGGAGATTGAGTTGATGAGGTATGGACATTACCAAATGGTGTGCGCATTACATTCGAACTTGAAGAAAAACTTGGTTCCATAATCAGTGGTGCACGATAATTTGTAGCATTATCCATTTTTATTCAATATAATACGCAGCCAATATTAATTTTAGTCTTTTTAAATTTATTTCTATCAAAGTATTTTTATTATTTTTTATTAACAAAGTCCAAATCTTTCTTTCGAGCCCTGAATCTGATGATAAAATGATAAAAATAAAAGGAATTAATTATCAATAAATCAATAGACAATTGTCATCTGATCCTATGCTAATATGACATTAACTTGACACTGATATACAGCGCTTTCTGCGGTAAATACAAATTTTATATTTTGATCTTAGAAATAGAAATATAAATTCCCAAGTAGCAATAGATTAAAAGATTTTTTAGGGAATTTCAAGTTAATGTACTTATAAAGATATTATCAGTTTTCCAAATTTAAAACAAAATTATAAATTTTTAAAATAAAAATTGTTTTTACATATATATTCTGTATCAGACAATTACTTAAATCCGTGATACATCAAATTTTAAAATTTATTTTGCATATATATTCTATTAGTTTGTTTCCATATATGCAAAATCAATTCATTAACGGCTGAATCTCGTATTGAGTTAGAGAAAACCAAGAAAACAAGGTAAAATATAAAATAAATCATAACAAATATTAAAAAAAATCTGTTTATTTTCATTTTTATTGCTACAAATGTACAAAACAGTTAAATAGGACTCATCCTAGACTAAAAAAATTAAAATTTCTAAATGCAAATACGTACAGCCTTTTTTGTTTATGAAAAGTTTTGTTTTCTTTTTTAAAAAGTTTTTTTTTTTAAGTAAAACAACTAAATATTTTGCACTTTAAAACAAAATGTTACTGTTGAAGAATAAACTTGTACTTAACAATACTATTAAATTTGCAATGAATGTTTGCTAAATTATGTTTTCAAATTAACAGAAATATCATATAAATCTTCTGCCATTCCAGAAACTTCTTCGTTTGCTTCACAATAAGATAAAATATTTTTTGAAATTATTTCATCCCCATAAAGTGCACCTGATAATTGTCCAGCCATACTAGCTATAGTATCAGTATCTCCACCTAAATGAATTGCAAATTCAATTGTTCTTCTAAAAATGTTTTCTGTCTAAAATATAATTATTTAATGATTATAATAATAAAAAAAGAAAGTTATAAAACATACTTCAATTTTTTCAATTGGTTCTTGTGCCCTTAAAAAGCAATATAGCGCTGTTGTTATTGACCAAAGTGCGGCCACTGAATTTCCCAAATTATTAATCACCATTTCATTTGATGGCTCTCTTTTTAATAAATCTTCAATTTTTGTTATTTGTTTTTGATACTCCATTTTACTTTCCAATCCTAAATCATCTTCATTATGTTCAATAATTTTTAGTTGTTCACGCAAAAAATTCAAAAAATCTTGCTTATTAAATTCAGACGGTACTGTTTTTAAACAATAATTAATTGCTATAGCATGTAAAATTGCACCATTTACCGCTAAATGATGAGTATGGGTTATGATAGCAGAATCTGTTGCAAGTTTTATTAAATTTTTAATTGGTTGGTTCAAACAGAATAAACCAATAGGAGCAACACGCATTGCGGCGCCATTTCCATATGAACCGGATCCATCGAATTGTAGTTTTGCCGGTTCTAATGGATTTTCATATTTATCTCTTTTCAGTGCATGTAAAACTCTTGGAACTGCGCCACCAAAACCACGGTTTGTGTTTGAAAAATACGAATAACAATAATTTTTGGCCAATTCCTTATATGGAATTGACTTATTTTTTATTAAACAAGCTGATAAAGCCATTGTCATAGCTGTATCGTCTGTATAAGGTTTAATTACTAAAAAATACAAAATGTGAAAAACTGTTAAATTTTTTCTTTTATATTTTACCTTTAACTTTTTTAGCTTCAAGTTGATTCAGCGATTTATTTAATTGTAACTTATCGCCATTATCTAATTTTTCTCCTTCATAAGGTGCACCGCAACAATCTCCTACAAGACCACCCAACAGACATCCACGAAATTTTGATAACATTAAGGCAGAACTAAGTACTTTACTCATTTTGGAAACTTAGTTAAATTTTATATAATATAAATAAAAAGTTATTAAAAAATATTTTAACAAAAACAAAAACAGATACGGCAGTCGGCAAGTACACGTTCTTGCAAAAAACAGCTGAATTTAATGAAGTATTAACATATCAAATCAACAGTTTTTATTTGAACTGTTTTGATTGAACAACTTTTTGCAGAAACATATTCTGCAACCATTAAATGTCAAAAAATGTTTTTATAAACAATATACATTAGTTAGTATAAAAATTTTTCTTAATTAAGAAAATAAATTAATTTCTGAAAGGAAATAAGTTGTATAATATATGTATTCTTAAATAAAATTGAACTATTTTTAGAAATTAAAAAAATAAAACGGAAAAAGATTAGAAGAAATGCGAAAACCAACAACAGACAATGATGGAGTTAATTCGAATGATCCGATGCCACTACCAAAGCACATTCCATTTCCAGACATACCAAATACAACAGAAATATTAAATGAACTATTAGTGTTTGTATTTATTTTATTTTCAGCTGGAATGCAATTTTTACATATTTATAGAACAATATGGTGGTTACCCGATTCATACATAAATCACGCAATAGTAAAAAAAATCCAGTGCTTATAACATTTTAACTATACAAATTTATTTTGTAGAATTTTTACTTAATCGATCCGTATTTGGTTATATTTATAATATTTATGCTTTCTCGAAGACTTCTTTATTGTCTAATGAATTATAGCTTAGAAGTTTTTTACAAGGATAAACAATTAAAAATTCACAAATTTGTTGGAAAGTATTGTTTCATATTTGTCTTAACTTTAATTCAAGGATGTTGTGTATCAAAAATTTACACAAAACAAAGTTATCTAAGCATGTTTTTACTTCTATATCCGTAAGTTTTTTTTTCATATATTTAAAAATTTCGTTTACTAATATTTAAGTATTTGTTTTAGTCTTATTGTATACTTCTTTGTGTTTGGACCTAAAATAGAACCATTTTTAAGGACAATTAGTGAAATAGAAGGCACATATTTAAATGGATATCCTATGCATTGTTGTTCTTCAAATCCAAGTACAATTCGAGATGAAGTTGATACATTAAAAAATGATTTTAATAATAGATTTAAACAAGCAATTTTTACATCGGTTTTGAATGCATACTATTCTGGTTTTGTTCCATGTTTTTTTGCCCAGAATTATTTATATTATGATGTTCTTTGGGCCACATTACATATAATATTTGTTTGGTTGGGTGGTTTAACATTGGTTTTAGGCTTTTGTTTTCCGGCAAAATATTGTGATGTTTTACATAGAGCTGCTCTTCATTTAGGACAGTGGTCAAAAGTTGAACGAATGAATAATATGCCATTACAAACTGTAACATGGGCAAAAACTTCTCCATGGAATAATGGTAGTATTGTACGACATTCAGGTGAATTATATCGTTCAACAGGACCTGTTACGTCAGCAACACCTGGCAATACAACACATTACAGATTTTATAAATTATTTAGTAATCCATCAATGGTTTACAAGTTCCTTAGTGGATTACAAACATTTTTAATTATAATACAAATACTTTTATTATTTTATTCCGTTGAATGGCACAATATTTTATCATTAAGTTTTTTAACATTAACAAATCATTTAACTTTATTTAAAATACTTCGCGATTATTTAGTTACACAAAAAGTTTATGCTGCCGAATCATCAATATATGAAAAACTCAGCTCTCACTTTAATTAAAATGTTTTAGTTTCTACTGACAAAATTTTGAATTCAATTAAAAGAATGGTTTTAAGTTTTATAAAAACAAAATTTTAATATTTCAATGAAAAACTACAACAAATAAAAGCAGATAATGTCTAAACAAACTCTACTTTTATTTAAAAATATCGATCAAGAATAACACATAATTACTAGAAATCTTTTGTTTGATTAATAGCCTTTCCTGCCACGGAACCGTTGCCTATTATCAAGCTAAAAACAAAAATTAAAATTAATAAAATAAAAAATTCTAAAAACAAAAAAATGCAGTCCATGATGATTTAATTTTATAGATATGGTAATATATCCAAAGTAAAGTGTCATTTTGTTAAACACTGCATTTAAATGATGCTTAAACACTTACCAAAGATCTTTTGCATTCAAAAAATGTGGTGCGGAGTGTTAAGCATTCAGGAGGACAATTTTGACTTTGAAGGCATTCTCTAGGAGTTTTCCTTTCCTTAATAAAAAATAAATGCCAGTAAATAACAAATAAATAATCACAATTAAACCTAAAATTTTACTTTTTTACAACAATCGCTTTCCAATAAACACATTTTTAAATCAGCTCGCACACCAGCACAAGGTGAAGTATCTGCGAGCCTTTCACCTTCTTCCTGATATTTCATCATTTTGATTAAATATTAATTTAATTTTTCTTTCTCTAAGCAAACTTGTTTATGTTGTTTTGTTAAATTTAACTAAAAGCTGCAAAATATTTTGAAGAACTGATTTGACATTGTGGATTGCAGTTTGCTTTCTGCAAAGTAATCAAACTGACGTAAATTATTTACAAAATAGGTTTCTGCAAACAGCATATCTATTAAACTGTTACCAAATACAACAGAATTCCCACTGATAAAATTCAAGTGGGTTTATGGCCAGTAAAACAAACAAGGGAATCCCTAGTTTTTCAAATTTTCGTTGAATTTTGTGAAATATAAACTACACTTACAGGGATAAAAAAATATGTTAATAATTATATACCGGTCCATCTATCTGAATCATCATTTCTTAACTTATAAAGTATTTTTGTATTATTTATTTAATTATAAAATAAATTTTTTCGGACCTGGTTTAAGAGCACTAAGGGGTAAGTGATTTTTATTAATAAATTAAGTAAATAAATTTAAATGCAAAATATTATACTTAAGTACCTATAAATGCATTTGGATACCTTTAATAAAAATGCATCATAAGTTTTGTTTTTTTTTTTACATGTTTGTCCTATATACAGTGGATATAATGTATATTGTAAATTAACCTTTTATAGAACATAGTGTTTCCTTTTGTATGAAAATTGCATTTGGTTTAGTAAAAAATAGGGAAACTAATTTTAATAAAATATAATTTTACTTGACTTTAAACGCTACTACGCTTTTAAACACTAGTTCATTTATGTGATTATATTGATTTTGGGCTTTACTGATAGAATTACTAGTTCCTAATTTTGTTTTACGGGTTTTACCTGATTTATAAATTTGTTTTCATTGATTATTAAGCTTTTTATAGATTTTTCAATTAAATAGATCTCGACCGAACTTACATATTTAAATAACAATATTCTGGCAATAACACCAATAACGTTTGATCTGACATTTGACTATCAAGAAATGTATTGTTTTTTACCGTTGCAAAATTTTTTTCTGTATTCTGTCAAAACCATTTATGTCAAAATAAATGTTTTCGTGTTTTCTGTTTTAATCTGTTTAATTTCACAAGTTTTTTAATTTTCGAAAATATTAAAATTAACTCAAAATTATTTTGATAAAAACTTTAATTGCAAAAAAATTATTTAACATAAGAAGTATGTCAGGAAAATATCACGATCGGGATAATCGTAAAAGACCACCACCTCATTTAAAAGGGCGTGAAATTGGTTTATACTATAAACAATTGGCTTTGGAAAAGAAAGATTCAGAAAGAGAAAGGAAGCCAGTATTTGGACGAGTGATACTTCCTGACGATTTTATACGTCAAATAGAAGAACAACTAAATGCTACCGAACAAGAAAACTTATGTAAAAAGATTAATTTAGATTTTGAAACATATTTTAAGGAAATTATAAGTACATCATTTAAAGATTGTTTAAAAGAAAAACAAAAAGAATTGAAAGAAATTCTTCCATTTGGTACTTATAATTCAACCGATAATTTTGAAAAAAGTTTTACAGAATCAAAATTAAATTTACCAGTATTTAAATATTCTAAGCAAATTTTAAAAGCAGTTGAAGAAAATACTTTTGTTCTTATCAGTGGAGATACCGGTTGTGGAAAAACTACTCAAATTCCACAAATTATTTTAGATGATCATATAGAACGAGGATATGGTTCTTATTGTCATATAATTTGTACGCAACCTCGTCGAATTTCTGCAATTACTGTTGCTGAACGTGTTGCTTATGAACGATCAGAAAAACTTGGAAAAAGTGTTGGTTATCAAATTCGTTTAGAAAATAAATTACCCCGTTCATGTGCTTCAATTCTGTATTGTACTACTGGAGTTTTATTACGTCGTCTTGAATCGGATCCTCTTCTATCAAACGTTTCGCATATTATTCTTGACGAGATTCATGAACGTAATATAGAATCCGATATTTTAATAGGACTTTTAAAACAAATTACAAACTACAACAAAAAGTTGAAAGTTCTTTTAATGAGTGCAACATTTGGAATTGAAGATTTTGCAAAACATTTTCAGAATACTTCAATTGTTAAAATTGAGGGTACATTATTTCCTATAAAAGTTAATTATTTGGAAGACGTATTAGAAGAAATTAAATTTTTTAAATTTCCTCATCCGAAAAATTTTTTAGATAATAAGCCAAAATATTATAAACATTTAAAATTTGCAAAGGCTGAGTTAAAAAAAAATTCTGATTTTGAAGATTTTATTAATCCATATGCTAGAAATTTGCGTGGTGAATATTCTGCAGACGTTATTAAAGCAATTCAAAATCCTACCACAGAAGAAATTAATTTAGATTTATTAAAAGCACTTGTCTTTCATATTGACAGTACAAAAGAATCGGGTGCAATTTTAATTTTTTTCCCAGGATATGAAAAAATTTCAAAATTTCATGAAATTTTAAAATCATCATCTAGAAGAAGTCATTTTATTGTATACCCGCTACATTCTATGATGCCAACTTTGGAACAGAAAGGTATATTTGAGTTTTATTTCAAATAATAAAATTATAAACTATTTTTATAGGTGTGTTTGATAGGCCACCAGAAGGATATAGAAAAGTAATTTTGGCTACAAATATAGCAGAAACGTCTATTACTATAGGTACTACAAATTTTTTGTAACTAATTTTTTAATTTTATTTAATTAAAACAAAAATTTAGATGATGTTGTCTATGTTATTAACACTGGTAAAGTTAAATATAAAGATTACAATATTACAAGAAACTATACAACTTTGGAAGAGCATTGGGTTACAATTGCCCATTCCAAACAGCGTCAAGGTAGAGCTGGTAGATGTCAATCAGGAATATGTTACAATTTGTACACTAAAGCAAGAGAATATACACTTGAAGATTATCCATTACCAGAAATACTGCGTTCTCGTTTAGAACCTATACTCCTTAACTTAAAAATGTTAAGAATCCATGATGTTAAAGAATTTATGTCGACACTAATAAGCTCTCCACAGGAAGGTGCAATTGATAATGGCATTACATTGCTTAAACGTTTAAATGCACTCGATGAAAATGAAAACCTCACTCCGTTAGGTTTACATTTGGCTAAACTACCACTTGATCCTCAAATAGGAAAAATGATATTAATGGCCGCAATTTTTCAATGTATCGACCCTATAACATCTGCCGCTGCTACTCTCTCATTTAAGGATCCCTTTTACAGGCCAATTGGAAAAGAAAGTGAAGTGGATAAAGCAAAACAAGAATTTGCTGAATCATCACAGAGTGATCATTTAACTTATGGCAATGTAATTAGCGAATTTCGTAAATATAAAAACAATCGCAATTTCTTACATGATCACTTTTTAGCATTTTCTACACTTAAACAGTTAGAACTTATGAAAACACAATTATGTGATTTCTTACACTCTGCTGGCTTCATTAATCATTCTGATCCCATTAATGAGGTGTCAAATGCTAATTCTAATCGTGATCATTTATTAAGAGCAATTATTGCCGGTGGTTTATATCCCAATGTTGCTGTTATTAAAAAAACAAAACAAATGAAAAATCGTGTAGCCCCTGTAATGCATATTGAAACTCCAGAGGATGGTGTCAAAGTAAAAATTCATCCTTCATCGATAAATTCAAAGGAGAGAAATTTTGATTCAAAGTTTTTGGTATTTTTTAATAAACAGAAATCCAGTGATGTCTTTTTGTTAGACACAACAATGGTATATCCCATATCACTTTTAATTTTCGGTGACAAGATAACAATTAAACAGGATTTAGAAAATGAAAAGAAATGGCTGATTTCTTTAGCTGATAATGCATTTCAATTTGAAAGTAACAAAAACACAGCAAAAATTATTTTAAAACTACGTAATCGTTTTGAAGTTCTCTTAAGAGATTTAGCTTTAAATCCAACTGCAATAAGCGACGACCAAGGAAGTGATAAGAATTTAGTTGAGGCTTTGATTATGCTTTTAGCATATGAATATGGGAGTGAAGATAATTATGATTACAGAGGTAGAAGATAAGAATAAATATTTTTGTTTTTTCACTTAAAAAATTTATTTATAAAGTTTTTTTAATTAGAATTCCAAGAACTTCCTTTTACATGATCTTTAATTTCAATGTTTTTACTTTTTAAACTTTCTCTAATTTCATCACAGATTTTGAACAAACTTTCATTTTTATTTTGAACTGCTAATTTTCTAATATTTTGCCTAATTTCAACAATTTCATCAATTAAACCATGAAAATCCATATCAGAGTTTACATTTTGGGCACTGAAGGTATTTTTTCTTTCAATAAAACCCATTGCGTTTAATATTGTCTGTACATAATTTTTTATCGTTGCAATTTCTGTTAACACAGAAGATGTGTAAATTCCTTCGTTTGAATTAATAACTTTGCTAACACTATTGGATAAATCGCTAAGATAACCAATGCATTTTGATGTGTTGAAATCATCTCTTATGGATATATCAATAGATTTTTTAACTTCATTGAATTTTTTTAATATTACAGGTGATTCTATTGATCCAATATCTTTTTTTCCATCTAAATACGATTGACAATCAGATATAAATGAATTAAATCGATTTAATGTTGTTTTAGCTAAAATCATTAACTCGTCAGAAAATTCCATTGAATTTCTATAATTTGATAAAGCACAAGCCATTCGGAATTCATCACTGGAATACTTTTGTAAAAGGTCCGTAACACTTATAGTATTCTTCAAGGATTTTGACATTTTGTCATCTTGTCCTTTTAAATTTAAATGACCAGTATGTAACCAATAATTAACCCATTTTTCTGTATTATGGAAACTACAGCTTTGAGCTTCTTCATTTTCATGATGAGGAAATTTTAAATCAAGACCACCAGCATGAAAATCAATATTATTACCAAAGATTTTAGTAGCCATAGCACTGCATTCTATATGCCATCCAGGACGACCGTTTGTAATACTCCAAGGTACACTCCATGCAGGTTCATTTATTTCTTTTTGGGACTTCCACAAAACAAAATCAATATCATCAACTTTATTTACATCAGAAACTGTTTTTTGATTAAAGTTAAGTTGTTGTAATTTACCATAATTTTTGTATTTACTAACATTGAAGTACACTGAGTTATCATTTCCTATATAGGCTTGTTCATTTTTTAGTAATCTTTCAATAAATTTTATAATAACAGATATATTTTCTGTAACTCTTATTTTGATATCTGGTTCTTGAACATTTAAATTTCTTAAATCTTTCCAAAATTCATTTTCGTATAATTTAGAGATTTGTTGAAAATTTTCAACTTTGGATTCAATAGATTTTTTTATTATTTTATCATCAATATCTGTTATGTTCATTGCAGTTATGAGTTCAATATTAAAGTAATTTTTTAAAATTTTTTGAATTATATCTAATTTAACATAACAACTTGCATGTCCAATATGAGTGGAGTCGTATACTGTTGGCCCACAAGTATACCATGTTGCACATTTTTCATTTTTTAGAATTAATGGTACTTTTTGTTTTGTTACACAGTTGTAAATTTTAATTCCAGTATCATACCCAGATTCAGATTTGATCAAAGATACATTAGATAATGTTCGTAAAAATTTTTTAGCCAAAATTATATTAATTTGTTTATTAAACTTTGGAAGTAACATGTTTTAAATTTTTTCAATTATATATGTAAAAAATATTAAGAACAAAAACCCGTTTTTTAAAACCGGGACCGGCTTTTATTTATTTTTTTTTTTAATGCAATTGGATCAGCTGATTATGAAGCATGGTACCTATCACATATTTGTCAAAATTGTGCAGATGTTTTGATTGAAAATTGAACATATGTTTTTTATTTATTTATTGCTAGCGAAATTCTAGTTTTTTTTTTAAAACAAAAAAAAAAAAAAAAATGAATAAAATTCCGAAAAATGCACTTTCGTTAAAAGATGTGAGTTATTCAAAAAAAAAAAAACAAATAAAAAAATATAAATTTTTTCATGTAATTAATTTTAGTTTCTTTTACGTCAAGAAGTTTTAAAATTATACCGTGAAGTCTTTAGAACAATCAGAAAAGTTCCAGACAAACAAACACAGATAGAACTAAAAGAATGGGTTAGACATGACTTTCGTATGAACTCTGGACAAAAGGATGAAATTGCTATTAAAATGTTAATGCAACATGGTAGACGTTCTTTAACTGAATTAAAAAATAGTTTAAATTTAAGTGGAAGCTCTTAGAATAACATTAATTAAAAATGCAATGATGTTTAACTTAATATTAAATTTTATTTTATTTTTTAGTAGGTACATAAGCTTGCGTTTTATTAGATTTTTTTAATTGATTTGCGCTACTTAATTAAATTTAAAAAATAAAATTTATTTGGTTTATTTTGCACCGCTTTATAGTAATTTAAATGTGGACTATACTATCAAGTATCATTCCGTTTTAAAACTTGTTCAAACCATATCAAATAATTGTTTTACTATTTTTTATAAGGGTAGTACTTTGTTACACCTGGGCCCTCCAATCTGTATTTTTATATTTTATTTGTTTTTTACTTAATTTTTAATTTCTTAATTATCTGAAATTATTAAATTTAAAAAATATAAAACAATATGAAAATCAAATAAATCATTGCATAATGGTTTACAAAAATTTAAAAATTAAAAAAAAAAAACAATTTTTTAGGTAGGCATATTTAAATTTTCTAAATAATTTTTTCTAAAATAGATTTCCATAAAACTTTCACTGTCCATGTAAATAGTAAAAATGTTCCTAAACTAGTTACTAAGAAAACTATTAAATCCCTTTTACTTCTTTCGGTTACTTTATTAATTAGTAAACCATTAATTATAGTGCTAGTAATTTGATATCCATCCAGCCCAAAGCAAGGTATAGCATTTATAACAGCTATGCCAAGTGAAAACACAATGTTATATTTTAAGAATAATGAAATTGTATCAGCAAATCCCGGTGTTAATATTTTAACTTTAGGAACAAATTGTGATACGTCTATAGTACGGGATATATCACCAGGATGTCCAACAAAAATAACATCTTTTGGATTATTTTCACGTTTTATTGTAATTATTGTAGTTGTATTTTTTAATAAAGGTCTAATACAAAATCCCCGATCACATTGACCATTACAAAATGAATTTGAATCTTCAATTGTTCTACGTATATCTAAACAAAGATGTTGAGGTATTTCAATTGGATCATCATTACTTAAATCTTCTATATATTCAAAACAACATGTTTTTTCGTTTTTTGGATCTGAACAGCATTGTATAACACCATCCGTACCATGATATACGCGACTACTTTCATCATTTATGTGAATAAAGTTGGAAGAGACACAATATCCAGGCTTTGTGCGTATTGATTTAATAAGGCAATCATACCATGAATTCATATCATATGTTTTACAATCATTAATATGTGTTATAATATCTTTTTCAAAAAGGCCTTTTTCACCCAATAACGGAGAATTTTTATTAATTGATGTTATTATAAGGGATTCATTTACTTGATAAAATGGTTTTGCTAAAAAACCTAATGTTGAATATATTAAATAACAAAATACAGCTAATAAAATATTATGCCAAATTCCACCACATAATACTTTTAATTTACGAAATAACCGTAATGAACTCATGTGTTCTTGACTAATTCGTGTGAAAGCAAATGGTAAACAAAAATATATCATAATACCAAATCCAGTTACCGGTACATCTTCTAAAATTGCAGCTAATGCATGACCTAATTCATGTAACACTGAACATATTATTAATGTTGTTATATAAAAACCTATTTCTTGTAGTGGTAATGTTACACCTGGTAATAAAATTTGCAATTGTACTTGTTGGGACGAAGAACTTGAAGCTGCAGTGTTTGAATTTTTGGACGTTCCTAAATCTGATTTAAAAAGTGTCATAATCAATATTGTTATGCTAATTGGTATTAAAGCTAATGCAAAAAAAACGCCAATATTAAATGAAAAATTTAATAATTTGCTAGAAGATGAACCCCAACGAAACATTGTACGATTAAATGCTGTTGTGTGCCATTTTAAACGTAAAAATTGCACTGTTATACCAGTTCGATGTAAGAGGGCATGATAGGGATAATGCATGCAACTCTAAAAGTAAAATTGTGTTATTTCTTTTTTTATTAATAAAAATTATTTACCTTAAAAAACATATCAAAAAATGTCAAAACACAATAAATTCCTAATAGAATACCAAAAAATATTACTGGATCCATTTCTATGGATATATTATTTGTTTTTTTTTTTTCTTTAAACTTAAAAACACCTTTAGAAAACTGTGTTTCTAAAATTAATTGAATTCCAATATAAATTGAAATTAAAAAAATTATTATGTCATTCTTAATAATTTAATATTTAATTTATTTTCTTTTTTAAAAATTAAATTTTAATTTTTGTTATCTTTTATCAAAAACAAATTAAAAATAATGTAAAATAATATTTAAATTTATGCAGGATGTGTCAATAATTTGCATAAATTTTTGATTTTGCAGTATTTTGCGGTTATTTGTCAATATATAAAACAGTATTTCTCAAAGTGTCAAAAATTTATATTATGCAGTAAAATCAATCTGTAAATTTTTGATAAACCAAATTAATAATCATTTAATTCAATAAAAATTATACTAATACAGTTTATTTAATTTAAATCTATATAAAAATACGTGTATGTATTATGTAATACTTGTTAAAAATTTATATATACTATACTAGTATCGAAGAGAGCTCAAAATTTTAGCGATTTTCGCACTCAAATTTTTATATACATATTTATTAACAAATAATTAAGCCGTTACCGCCAATTTTGTGACCGAATAAGCCGGTTAATTTAATATTTATATTTATTTCTAATAGGATATTAAATAAATGAAAAGGAGTATTGTATGTAGTATTTCGAAATGTAGTAAAATGACAAATGACAGTTTTTTTTATCTTGTATTTAAAATATTTACACGACAACACTCGATAGTTTTTAACAGCTGAGCTGATTTGATTTGTTATTTTTTTTTTCTATTTAAAAAATCCTGAAAACTGTTAGTTCATAAAATTCTGTTGTCCGTTAATGTAGTGTTAAAAAACAAAACGGAAATTAAATAAAAGATATTTGAAATTTTATATACAAAATAATAAACAATTAAAAAAAAAATGGATTTTTTAAATATCAATTAAGTGTCAGTAAATTTATATTAAAAATTGTGCTAAAATAAAAATTTTTTTTTTTATTTAAATTAAAAAATTGTTTAATTATATTTGTATTTTATTATTTTAAATTTAATAATTTCTAATATTCGAATAGAAACAAATAAAATAGAAAAATAATAAATAAATATATAATATGTATTAAAATTATTGTTTTATGTAAGATTTAAAATACTTAAAAATTTAAAACTTCAATTTTTTTAAAATTTAAAATATAATTGTGAAATATAAGAAAAAAAGAAAAATAATATATATATATATATAACATGCGTTATAAAAGAAAAATTAATTTATTTTAATTAAAACTATTAAATAAGCAAATAAATACACAAAAAATAAAAAAAAAAAAAATAAATAAATATTTAAATTGTATTTAAAAACATTTTTAATACATAATTTTGGATAAAATCCAAGGATTTTTTTACGAATTCAACTTGTAAGTTAAAAATTATTTTAAATATATCAAAGTTTATATTGTATACCTATATAATATAAAATATAGAACTTTTATAAAAAAAAAAAAACTAATAAGTACATATATATATATATACCTACCTATAAAAATATAAATTTTAACATCTATATTTATTACATATAAATAATTTCGTAATTTTAGATATTTTGAACTCATTTTAAATAAATATATATAAGTACTTATTGTTATTTAAAACTATTTATTTTTTATATTTATTAGTTCAATTTAATGACGTACGTACCTTAAATACATATCTATGTATTTATTTGAAAACGTTAATATACAATATGTATACAAATTGTATCAAATTATTTTTAAAAATTTTTAATATATTACAAGTTTTAATTAAGCATTTAAGATTAATGAATTTGCGCAATTGCATATAGCATATAAAATAGTTTTTAAGAAACAAAATTATTTTAAATATAAATTTTAAAATATTTTTACGTTATTTTAATAAGATAACGTCAAATAGAACTACTACAGCTATAAATACATCACTCTATCTATATACGTTTATACAATTATAAAAAAAAAATATGAATATCAACAACAAATAACCACATGCTTTAATTTTAAGATAAAAAAGGAAACGTGGAAAGTAAAAACCTACAAGAATCAAAAAGTGAGGTAAAGAAAAAATTATAATTTATTTAATATTAACTTGAAAAAAAACAAAATAAATAAAATTTTGATTTAATATTATTTTAAATACTATTAGTAAAATTTCAATATTTATTTATTTATTTAATTGTTGTACCAGACAATAGTAAATATTGTCTGATAATATTAATCTTTTGCCGATTTGACATTTGGAATTATTATTAAATTATTGTAATATACTTACTCTATATTTTTTTATTATACATTATCCGAGTAACAATTATTAATAACTTAGTTACTTATAATAAATAAAGGAATCATTTTAAATAAAATTTTCTAACTTTAATTTATTCATTAGAAACCCTCCTATTATCCTATAATTATAAATTTTCTAAATCCTTTTTCCAAAAATCTTTCACGTCCTTATTTTCGAAACCAACTGTACACTTGGTCCCTCACTAAAGTTTAGTTGAAAAGAGTAGTTGTTTTAATGTGTTTAGTCGCCGTGCATATAGGAACTATACATCCTTTTAAATTTTAATATTATTTGACTGAATGATTCTTCTAATATAGTTTATAAACTTTTATTTTTAATAGTGATTAGTGAGACTTTAATATATATATAATTGATTTGAATATTATAATTACAATTCTATCCCCATGCTGTTTCCAAGAGTTTGTTTAACCATAAAAGCAATTAAAAAAATGGTTTTGTGCTTTTACTTACTTACTTACTGGATCCTAGAACCCCTGGTGGAGCATAGGTCGTCAACAAATCCTCTCCACCTTTCACGATCCTTAGCAAATCCTTTTAGCTGTAACCAGGTTTTGCGTTTCGCTTCTGCCTCTTTCAAAACAGTAATTCTCCATGTTTTCCTTGGTCTATCCATTCGTCGTCTGCCTTGCAATGTTTTCTTCTGGCTTCCTCAATGTATGTCCGATCCATTGCCATTTTCTTTCTCGGATCTCGACTTCAATCATCTTTTGGTTCGTTTTTTTGCCACAGGTGTGTGTTGCTTTTGATGTACATTATCTAAGTTAAAGTTCTTATCAATTTACTATACTAAATTCTTTTTTAGGGTTGAAATATTATATTTCATCTCTGCTTTTAAGGGCTTTTACTAAGTGGATTAAACTAATTATCTATATGTTTATATTATATATTATATTTAATCTGTTGTCTAAGTACATAATTGAATTAATATGTAAATACAATATTATATTGTATCAAATTGTAATAATTTCTAATTTAATTTATATAATAATTAATAAATTAGTTAATAAATTATAGAAATAAATACTTAATAAATTATTTTAAAAATAATTAATTAATTTGTTTACAATTTAGATTTTTAAAAGTAAAATGATAATTTGTTTTTGTTTATTTTTTTTTTATAGAAATTTACTAAAAGAATATTTTTGGCAATTGGTTAAGCATTAAATTCATCACCTTGTTTGAATATTTCAATGCAAGTTGATCTTAGTTATCATATACATATTATTATTATTGTTTTTTTTTTTCTATTAATTTCTTTAATTATTTTTAAAATAGAAATAATTTTTTTTTTTTTTGCATTTTTTCATTGAATTTTTTTATTTGTTGTATTTGTTTTTCAAATTAATGAACACGAGATCATTTCTTTTGTTTAAAATAAAAAGAAAAATGTTAATTTTTAATTTGAAAAAATATAAATAAATTACAATGTAATTTAATTTATTTTTAATTAAAATATTTTTTTTTTTTTTTTTGAATTTATGAGAAGTTTTTTCTATTTTTTTTAATTTTTATTATATTTTTCTTAATTGCATCACAAAATTTATGAAGATTTATTTGTTTTCATCTGATTTTGTTTCATTTGAAAAGGCAAAACATTTTTTATATAATTAGTTTAAGTTATAAGAATATTTTTAAAAATTTTAAATATATTTTATTATTGGTAAAAAAAAATTAGATTTGACTTTTGTTTGGTTTTGCATTAAGGTCGCAATTAATTTGTAACTTATATTATATATACTTGTGTATTTACAAAACTATATTTAATTAACTATTTGTTGAAATGTTAGTGTTTTTTCAATTGTTTGCTATTTGCCAAGTCATCATTAGCTGAAAAGACACCATTATAACAATTATTTAAAGTTATAATACCTTATATCCAATAAATTACAATAAATATTAATAATTACAGAATTGTATCTATTGATTATCTAAGACGTTTCTACATATTAAGGTCTAGTACTATCTCATGTACAAATTGTATGTGGAATTCATTAAGATCAATTCTAATAATTAGAATATAATATGTCTCTCCTGTTTTAACATATACCTATGGTATAGACAAGGTTATTAGCCTAAAAGTTTAACAGTAAACATTTAAAAAAAAAAACTAATAAGTAGACCTGTATTATCGAGCTTTTTGAATTTTATTAACTTGGAGATTTGCCTAAGAAAACTGGTACTTATTATTCAAAATTAAAAATGTGTTATTTAACGTATTTTCAAACCTATTTCGAACATGTAAAGTCTTGACCACCGTTTGTCTGCAAGACCACATTTGAAAACCATTATTTTTGAATTATTTTTTAAAAATCATTCGTAAAAATTTCACTATACAAAATTCGGGCTATTAATATTAAAAGCAGTTTATTCTATTTTTAAAATTTCTAAATTAATGCAATATAATTCTATTTTGTAAAATATTTTATAGATTTGAATTGATAATAATTCTTTTTACTGAATATTAACCATTGCACAACATTTAAACGATATTATTAGAATTTTTAATTTCTAAGGTTTTTGAAAACTAAATTTGATCATGTTCAATCAATTATATATAGTTTTGGTTGCAATGACCCAAAATAACTTGGATTTGTGGAGGAATTAAATCAATTTTTCCTCAAATAATTAATATAGGCTATATAAACAACTTCATGCCATGGGGTTCTTACATTTTATTAATATTACATATATCATGAATGATAATATAATATTTTTAGGTTACGACACTATTATTTGATTATACCAATACTATTTATAATATTTATTTAATTATTTTATACTAGGATACTATTATTTTATACTAGCAGTCTGTATTTAGGTTCACAATATTTAAAAAAAAAATTGCATACTTCAGGGAACTTTATTCTCTTTATTCTGTTTAACATGAACTGCGGTGAATTAATTACTTATATACAATAATTAAATATTTTTTTTTTCTAAATTTGATAAATAAAAAAAATTCTTAATTTAAATTCAATTAAATTAAAAATTTATTTTTATTATTTATTTATTAAATATAATATTATAAATTAACCTAATACTCGTAGATACAAACTGAAAATTTTTATTTTATCACGTGATATTCTTTCTCTCACACCCCTCTATATATGTAAATATTTTATTAACATATGTATATATTTACGTAAACGTTTATATACATATTTACATATATAAAATTAAAAAAAGAAAAATTAGGTTGAAGATGATCGTTTAATATATAAGTATATAATATGTATCTATTCTATTATATACATAAAATATTTTTATTAAAAATAATCGGCATCAGGTGTAATATGAAAATATTTTTGTAAATATTTTTATTATAGCCAGAAAAAAAAAAAAAAAAAAATAAATTAACTTTTGTTTATTATAAAATGTTTTATTTTGAAAATTTTTTTTTAGAAATATTAAAACTTACGTACTTATGAATATAAATTGCAAAAAGTAATTAATAATAGAAGAAATTTTATTTGTATACACAACTGTGTCATTATTTTGAATTAATTTCAATATTACGTACAACTTTTTTGAATGTATATAATTAATAAATTTAATTAATATTTATAATTAACATTTATATTAAATACTTATAAATATTAATAAATAATAAAGTATATTTAAAAATAATAAAAAAAAATATATGTATTTAAATTAAATGTATAATATAATAAAATATGATATAAAATGTAAGTATATTTATTAATTTAGTTAAGCTTTTAGTACATAAGTAGTTTTATTTAAGAACATTCTTAAGAAACTAAAATTAAATTAAAGTATCTAAAATTATACCAATAATTTAGAATACAATACAGTCACTTTATTCCGAATATAGTTAAAGATATTGTGTACACCTATTGTAAATTTTAAGGAAAATTGCTTTAGTTTTTAAATTTGACAATTTTTTTTATATACATATTATATTATACTAATATATTATATTCTTATACTTATATATTATAATTACTAACCACACTTTTATAAGAAAACAAAGAAAAAATAAATTTAGACGTTTTCTTTTGAATTTCATAAAAATTGTATGATGCGTCCAAAAATTTTTATTAATTTTCCATGAAAATTGAAATGATTAATGTCTTATACAATAATTTTCTTTTATTGCAAAGAAAGAAAATTTATATTAAAATTAAAAAATTTAATAAATTATATAAATATATATATTTGAATATTTAGTTAATTTTTACCTTAATAAATATATATTTATTTTTAATATTAAAAATATTTTTTAAAATTAAATGGAAATTGGCTATTTTTTTTTAGTGGGAATTTATTTCAATAAAATTTTTTTTCTTTTTTCAAATATTTTAAAATTTTAATTTTTTTCTTTTTTTTTTTTTTTGAAAAGTTTTCTTCTTTGGAAAATCTAATTGCAATCAAAATGAAGTTGATTTTTTAATACACGAGTATAAGTATATATGAATGTTTCAATATAAATTTGTTTTTTTAACATCAAAAACTTTTTAAATTTTATTTTTAATTTAATAATAAAAAAAAAAGAAAAATAAAAAAAATTTTATTTTAATTTTACATATGGTTTACAATGTGCGTTCATATTATACAAAAATATATTTTCCCTTAATTTTCCATGGGAAATTTTTGGTATTATGTTTTTGTTTTTTTGTTTTTTATTTTTCTAATGACATTTGATACCGTTATATATGTTGTACATAAGTTTTGAAATGTATTAAATTACAGTAGATTAAAAATATTATTTGGATCAAAGAATTTAAGAACTTAAATAAATATATATATGTATATATATATATATATGTATGTATAATATTGTTATATGTATAAATATATAAATAACATATGCAAACATATAACGTTTAAATATAAAATAAGTATACATATATGAGTATAGTTCGAGTGTAATAAAGGCCTCTTAAATGCAAAATATAATTTAAAAAATATTTGTAAATTAATTCGATATAATGTAAGATCATCGGGAATAGTAGTATAATAGGGCATAAGCGTTTAAGAGAGTAAATGAGAAGCGTTCTTAAATGGTATCAAAAAATTTTAAATTAAAATTTCAGATAACCTAAATATTTCGATTTATAATGCCATTATTAGCCGAAATATTTTCTCTGGTATATTTGAAAACACTTATTTTTTCGAAGCTTAGTCCCTTTACAAGTCACACGTTTCATTTAATATTATTTTTTGCAATTTTGCACTAAGTACCTTTGTGTATTATATTAAATATTTATTAGAAATGTATTTATTTTTTTATATTCATATCTTTAAAAATTTTAACCCATTGAAGGGCACAAAAAGTTACGTTCTAAGTATATATTAATTATAGAAAAGTTGCAATATTGTAATATTAATTATGTTATAATTGAATTTGATTACATTAGAATTTGATTACATATACATCAAAGTTTTCCCATATCTAGGACCATTCTAAATGGTACAATTTTATATTATTTGTGATATTTACGTCCGTTTTATGTCAGGAAAATATTGAGTATATCCGTTTTTATAAATTATTATATAAAATTGTAAATATTTTAAATAAGATTCGAAATATATAAAAATTTTAAAATAAATAATACATTTGTATAAGAGTTGTGATACGGTTAATATAGCAAACAAAACAAGGGACTAAAAAATTTCAAATTTTGTTAAATGTACGCCTAAAAATATGCTATTTCTTTAAGAATGATTTTAATTTATATCCTGACGCTTTCGATAAATATTTGTAAATCTTTGCAAAATAAAAAATACCCTATAAGTTGAGTAATCAATGTCTTATGTCTTAAAAATGAAAGAAACTGAAGCTTTGTTCCTCATATATTATGTAACTTTAACAAAGTCTAATTCAAAGAGGGGTGAATAAAGGGAAGTAAAATTTTGTGATTTAAAAGAAACTAGTGTCGGAAAGCTCTCAAAATTCGAGGGATTTTTACACTCAAAATATTATTTATATATTTAAATACAAATAATTAAGCCGACACCGACAATTTTGTGACCGGCTTATTCGGAATAATATGATAATATGTAACTATATACACGTAGTCAGATATTTTAATAATTTTACTATAAACGATTGTTAGCCAAATCAATTTTATTTACACTGAAAGTTAGGTAAATTTATAACTATACTAAACTATCGATTAATATAAAACTTCAAGAAATCCCAAAGTCTATATGAATAGAATTACAAAAATACCCAAAATAAAAAAAATATATATATATATTTGTATAATTATTGAGAACGTATGTAACATTAGAATCTAAAAACAAAATAAAGCGAACCAAAAGAAATGGAATACAAAATACTTATATATACTTATATATACTTTGATACACTTTGATATTTATTTATATAAATACATATATATTAAGTATACTAATATATATATATATGTATGTTAATGTAAGATATTTTTAAATAAATATAGAACAGTATTTAGCGTTTTCTTTTCTCTATCTAATTTTTATTTTGTAAATATAAAAAAAATTTCTTTTTTTTTTTTTTTTAATTTTTTGAAAAACAAGTGAAATTTTGTTTTTGAAATTTTTTTTTTGCGTCACCTTTTTTTATTTTTTAGCGTTTTTTTTTTTTTTTTTTAAATAACGAAATATTATATTATGTTAAAAATAAATAATATTTAAGTTAGTGTATAAAATCTTAAATTTTTTTTTAATTAAATTAAGAAATAAAATATGGATAGACTTTGTAGTTTGTTTTTTTTTATTAATAGTTTTAAAAAGAAAATTAATTAATATTTATTTGTATAATTTCAAAAAAATATGAGATTTTGAAATGATGAATTATATATAAATAAAAATATTAATATCTATATATATAAGTTATTGTTTATTTTATTTTGAAAATAAGTTCAAAAATATGATAAAAAAAAAATTTCTAATAAATTTAAGGTGGTAAGATTTATTTAAAAAATTTTGATATAGAATTTCGGTTTTTTTTGGACTGACCCCAACTTATGTGAGTTTTCAGAATTGTATATATATGGAACTTATCAATTAAGTTAATTGATTAAAAAGATAAGAATTTAGTTTCTATTGATAGATTTTTGAATAAATCTAATGAATTTGAAAACGACCCCATTTCACATATAAATACTAGCTAATGGCACTTGTTTTATTTTGAATTTTTATTTAATTTATTTAACTAATATTTCTATATTCTACATTGCTCTAAATATATATAATATTAATTATAATTAATTAGCTGTCACATTATTAGTGGTTTATATAAACTTTTTAGATATTTGTATTAGAAAATTTGACTTAAAATAATAATTAATAATAAAAAAATTGAAGAAATTACTTAAAATAAAATTGGAATGTGATATTTGAGTATAAATAAATATAATTTTAATTATGTTAAAAAACTTTGTTTGAATTAGATTTTTTTTTTAAAGTGTTTTAATATATATTTTATATTTAATGTTTGCTTTAATTTATTTTTGAACATTTTTTGTTTTTTAAACCGAATACTTAAGTATAAAAATTTTCTGGAACTTTGTTGGACCCCAAAACAATTGTAAGGTATTCCTAGTACCTACTTATAGAAATCCAACAAATAATATAATTTAATTATATTCTAATAATTTTTATAAAATTTATAAATTTTAAATATTAAATTTAATTAAATTTCAATTCAAATATTATATATTTAAAATATATTTTATATTTTATTTATTTTATATTTACAAAATATATATATTTTAATTTAACACATATAATTTTATTAATATTATTATATATATGTATTATTACTTAAATATATTTATACTTGTTTTAAAATTAATGGTACATTTTTTTAAATACTTTTTTTTTAATTTTTTTTAGGTGAAAATGACATTGAGAAAATGATCAACCAGCTCAATGAACCCCATCCAGATCATTTACGTTCATCACTTTGTTTATATATATATATTATTAATATATAAGTATTATAATACTTAATATTCTAGAAGTGTATATATACATATTTATTTACATCCAAATACATTTGCATTTTAAAGAAAAACATGTGCGCGCGATATCAATTTGTTATTTTATTTTTTATTTTTAAATGAAAAGCAAGATATAAAATAAATTTTGTTTTTTAAGATATATATATATATATATATATATATATAAAAGAAAAAGAAAATAAAAACGTATTATATATACTATAATGTTTGCATATATATAATTATATTGAATTATATACATATATACATAGTATAGAAAAAGTAAAAAAGAAAACTTTAATTTAATTTTTTTAAACAATATTGTTGGAATTTAAGATAAGGAGTATATATGTATATATATATATATATAAATTAGGACGCGTGTTCTAATTTTTTTTTTTTTGTTTCTTTCAAAATTAAATACAATAAATTAATAAAATATGATTTAATAATAATTAAAAGAAAAATGTTTTCCAATAAATTGCAATAAAATTGGAATTTAAAAATAATTTAAAAACGAAAAAAAATTTAAATAAAATGTTAAGTTAAAAGAAAATTAAATAAATAAATTAAAATATAATAATATTTATAAATAATTAAAAAAATTAATATATTTTATTAAGAAAAAAAATAAAAGTGTATATTATACAAATAAATAATAATTAATTACAAAAAAACAAAAAAAAAAAAATGACCACAAAAGCTTCACCACCTGCTCAACATTCTGCAACAGGCGCATCAAATGTATCAACATCTGTTGTTGGAACATCAGTTGGTTTAGCTGGAGTTAAAATAAAAAAAGAAATACAAACCGATGAAATCAAAGTAAGTTTAAATAATTTAATTTCTTTATTATTTATTTTATATTTTTGATTATATTATAAAAAAAATTTATTAATTTAAAATATTTAATTATACTATTTAATATAAATTAATAATTTTTAAAAACAAATTTTAAAAACTGTTTTGTTTTGTACACATAATTAAAAGAACGGCTGCTGTAAAAATTATCGTATCACACAACTTATTTAATATAATATTATTATACAGAAATAAGTATGTATGTATATTGAAATTATTTTGAACAGGACTCCTTTGCACCTATTTCATTCATACTCGGTTTACAATACTTTTGGAAAATAGAAGCCTTCTGTATAGGTTTATAAAACGAATTTTGTATTACTAATTAATATAAAAAAGCGGAATTTCAAAAGAGGTTATTGATACTGTTGATGTTGCCTTTTTCTTTGCCATTATAACTATATATATATATATATATACATTTTGAAAATTTCTTATAATTTATAAAGTAGATCTTATACTCTATAAATTATAATGAAATACAACTGATAAAAAAATTCTTTGAATTTGTAAAGATCGTGGGACAGCGTATATATACATGTTAGTTAGAGTTTAATAAAAATAAGATTACATTTCAATAAAAAATATCAAATTTCAACTTTTAAAAAAGTTAAAGGGTCAAATATGAAGTGTTAAATTTCAACATTTTAAAAAATCTACAAAAAATAAATAAATGATTATATTTAATTAAAATTTTACAATAATTTGAACTTATAAAAGGTTATTAATTTTGAAAACTAATATTTTTATATTGTGTAAAATTTTGGTAATGATTTATTATAAATGATACAATTTTTTAGTACAATAATTATAGATAGAATACAAGGGATATGAAGGGAAAGGCTTTAATATGTAATCAATTATAAATGTTTATCATAAAATATATACATACAATTGTAACACAATTATAAAATATAATATGTCCTGGTAACCAGAGTTCAGTAGCTGCTACCATTTATAAATGTTAAAATTCATTATAGGATAAAAAAAATTGTATTTTTATAGGAAATTTTAAATCCTGATTATTCAGTACTGAAAAGGTATTGAATTAATACTGATTAGTTCCGTAAATTAATGGAAACAACAATATAGTACAATGTAGAGAGTACACATGTATCCAAAAAAGAGTGTTAACTTCTACTATCATTAGTAATTATATTTAATTGGAGTTAAAACTTAAATAGCGGTAGTTATTGTAACTAAGTAGATACCTTAAATGTTTAAGTTTTTAAATAGTTTTTAACAAATAGTAAAATTAATACTAGAAAGGTTACTGAAACAGAGCAGAAAAGATTATTTATATTCAGCACTGAAAATGTACAGAAAAAGTGTTGGAAAGAACTATTTTTATTCAGTACTGAGAATAAGTGATTATAGTGTCCTGAAAGGAAGTTGAAGAACTGTCAATGTATAAGCGCAAAAGTGATTAATTTTTTCCACACCATTCCTATTAAGTTCCGAAGTACTTCTATTTAGAAGTGCAGAAGTACTTCTGATGGATTTCTGGGTTATCAAAGCGCTCTTACAACATATCATAATGTTATAATTAATTATCTTTTTTTTTTAAGGTTGTTAAGTATGGAAAAAGTAACTATGATACAAAGATTCTATAATTAATTCATTAATTTACAATTGTAAATTTTTCAAATATAATTGCTTAAATATATTATTTACATAAAGTTCTTTGATCTTTAATTAAAAAATTCATATACATATATATATATATATTATATACATATATATACCTATTTGAATATCAGTGAATAAAAAACTTAAAATATTAAATGTCTGTTAAATTATCATATTCCAACTTCAAATGTACACAAATCCTTACATACATATATATATTTCAATTCCTTATAAAAAAAAAAAACACTTTTTTCAAATGTAATTCTCATAAATTTGTTCATGTCCAGTTTTTTTTTTTTTTTTTTTTTTTAAATGTTTAATACTTAAATTACAAGCAACAATTAATAAACAGCTAAACATATAACAATTATAACAACAACAACAACTAAAACAGTAATAAAAATAATAATATACAAACATATTTTTGCCACTGCATATATCTCTCACTTAAAATTAAGTATTAAAGAACTATAAAATGTTATCCTATATAAAAGGCTATAAACTTATTGGTATTTGGTTGTATCTTACATATAATATAAAAAAAAAATGAAAATAAGTGTTATATTCTAAACGAATGAAGAGAAACATAGAATAACATTAACAATAACAACAACAACAACAACAATAACAACAAAGAATTGAAAAAGAAAATTGAAAATATACTGATTACTGATATGAAAAACAGTAATGAAAGCCTACCATGCGATGAAATTTGATAACTAAGATCGCGCGGTTCACAATTGTTTGTTATATGAATTTATTCTTTATTCAAATTGTTGTTGTTATTTTTCATTTCATTTTTGTTTTTATTTTTTTTTATTTTGTCTTAAAGCTAGTAATCAACTCAGTTATCGTGTTCTAATGTTCGCATTTTATTTTATATATATATATACAGGGTGTCCGAGACTCAAGTACGCGCACTACACTCAGTGATTGGGGGCATTAAAACAAACAAAAAATTGTATTGGAGGGGGGGTCTATTGTGGACTTTTTTTCGAGATATGAGGGATTAAAGATTTAAGGAGACTTTTCATAAAAAAATCAATAACTTTTGAACAGCTTACTGTAGAGAGATAAAAAAAAATCCATTTTGTAGAGTAAGTTGTCAGCTTTAATTTTGTGGAATAATGATCCCCATATACCCAACAGTTACAAAGTTATGAATGTTTTTATGAAAAGTCTCTTTAAGTCTTTAATCCCGAACACTCGACACCCTGTATATATGCTGCATTTAAGTTGTAGTTACATATATGTTACATATATATATAGATATTTTGTTTTTAAACTGCGATGATGTTAGTATTTACCACAGTATTAATTTGCAGCTAATCACTGTATCTTTTTTTATATTGTTCTTTTGTAATACATTTTTTTTTTTATTTAACTGTTTGTTTCTTTTTTTTTTCGTAGTTATTTTTGTTTTTAATTTTTTTTTCTTTTTATTTTTTTCGTATTTTGTTATCGTCACACAATTATTGTATTTATGTATCTAACATACTAAATACAAGATACATACTATACATAGTACATATATAGTATTTAGTATCAATAGTACTAAATCTATAATAATAATAAAGACGCGGTATGTATTAAAATAAAAATAAAAAAACAAATAACAAAAACAATTTAACATATCAAATGAAAATTCAAAATTTTTCTATTATACTTTCTTATATACATGCATACATACATTTATGCATATATACTTATATTAAATTAATATATCAATATCCTCATATATCATTCTCTATACAATTTTCATTTGATTTAAATTGAAGAAGTGTGTGTATATTTGTAAATTGTACGTTCTTTTGTATATCATATATATTTTAGGATATATATATATATATAACTTCATAGTTTTAATGTATATAAGTACATATATATTATATCATATATAGTATATAATATGTTATATTATGTTAAACGGTATCAAATTTCTTTTTTACTTATTGGAAGTAAACATACCTATTATAAATAAATAATATAAAAAAAAAACAACATATAACATAAAACGTTAGTAGCGACATTTAGGACACTGAGGACTTTAAAGATAACAACAACAACTACTTACTAGTATAAATTAAAATATGTATAAATAAAAAAATGTGAAAAGAATGAAAATATTTTGTATTTAAATTAGAATAATATTATACGTACTTATATTAAATATATGGATATTCTGCTGATATGCATATGATATTTTATACTTCTATATAAATATGTATGTAAGTATATATATGTTTTTTTATTTACTATTAGTGTAATAATGTTACCTTAATAATATGATATTTGTTGTATACATATGTGTATATAATGAATTTATTAAACAGGATAAAATGTAAATATGATAAAGGTATATAAAATGAAAATGAAAAAAAAAATTGAATAAACATTGTTCGGATATACGTGTACGTGTATAATATAATATGATCTTTAGATAATATCCTATTTCTTTAATTCTAAAATTATATCTACTATTTTTGTTTTTTTATAATTTTTTTTTTATTTTTAATTTATAATTATATAGTTGAAGAATTTTTTAAATGAATAAAACTTATATATTTGTTACATATACCTATAAACATAAATTGTAAATACATATATATTATGTACAATGCTGCTTATGTATAATTTGAAAATATTGCATAATTAAAAAAAAAAAAACAAAAACAAAATAATAATTGAAATAATAAATTAAAAAATATATTCTATTTGTTTTTTTTGTATGTATGTATGTATGTATATTAAAATATAATTTGTAATATGAATTCTTTATGATCAAATTTGAATAATAACGCTAAATATAAAACCAGTAGGTAATGAAAAAAACCAAAGGGTTTTTAAGAAGCTAATTTTTCAAAATAAAAAAATAAAAAAGGGTTGCCAACAATATTCCATTCTTAAGGTAGGGGAAATAGAAAATAAATTTCTTAAAAGACTCATACTGATTTTGTTATGTTAAACTTCCCTCAAAATTTCAAGTTTCTAACTCAAATCATTTGAAGGATATACACCGGGTCAAGAATTTTGCGGAAATATGAGTTTAGCATAATGGTAAATTAATGTGCCTTATGGTAACCCTATAGTATATTGGTGGGATATTTATGTATTTATAAAAACTACTATCGTAAATCATTTTCGGATTAAAAATTTCTATATTAAATTTTTGTTATATAATAATATGGTTATATGGCTTTATATTAGGGGGCTGCAGCTCCGTAACCGGTGGTCGGTTATGCAGAAAAAATTTCTTTCAAGAAATTAATTTGTTTCCAATATCTTTCGGTAATTAGAATTTCTTTTCCTTATTTCAAATGGTTTAAAAGTTTTGTAAAAATGCAGTCGGACGGATTTAGAAACGGACAGTCAGAGGTAACACTTTTAATAGGCACATATTTTTAAAATTTTTTTAAAAATGTGCTAGAAAGATCAAAAATAAAAATTCATTGCATTTTGTTGGACGACATAAAATTGGAGGGATTAAATATTTTTAATATGAAAATTGCAAAATACATTTGTTTTTTGTTTGTATGTGTGCTTGTATTATTTGGAAAAACTGAAAATTTTTTTTGCTGTATTTACATTATAAATGACTGTTAAATACTTATGATATTTTTATTACATTCTTGTATTCTAAGATTATAAGATAAGATTTAGAATTTTTTTTAATAAAATGTTGCGAGTTATTAGAGGTTTTATGGAATTAAAATTGTCGAGTAAATAATAAATATAGAAAAGCTCTCTTATATACTAATTCTAAAACGCTGCAATTACATAATTTATTTTGGCTATTTAACAAAATGTAAACGAGCAAATAAGTAGATGGGATAAGTAGATTCAAAATGTTGTTTTCATGGAAGAATTTTTTTTTGTAGCACTACCCGTTATAGAGCTTCAGCCTTTCTAAGTCTGGAAAAGCCCTATATTTAAATTGTTAAAACAAAAGTTCTGTAAAGAATATTTTCAATTTGGTAAAGTTAACGAGAGCTGCTTTTAAAATATAGATTTAAAAATATATGTAACACAAATACATAGCGTTGCCATATGGTACTTTCTTTTACCGTAATGCAAAACTTAATTTTTGCAAAACTCGTGACCCCTTCACGAGTATACCCGGGAAGCTATTGAAATTTTTTGGAGAAATCTTAAAAATAAGTATGCGTCTTTAGGAAAACTTTTTAGAATATGGTCCTCCATTTATCAGCTGTAATAGGGCAAAATTTTAAAACTTACAATTTTGAAATAATTATTAAATAAGTTTTTAATGGACAAATTTTACCATTATATTTAAAATTTAATTAAAAAAGTAATTATTTATTAAATAATCAGTTAAAAATGCTTCTGTTTTATACATAAAATGTAATGTTTCTAGAAATAGAAGGACATTTACATCATAACTTCATATATTACTATAAATAAAAAATTAACTATAATGTAAGTACAAATAATACACGAAATGATTATAAATTCATATATACTTAATTCTATTCAATAATAACGACATACTTTATATATATATACTTATATTCATTTTTTTCATTTAAATAGTTATTTAATTAAAAAAAAAAAAAAACAAAAAATTAAATATCATATAAATATTTAACTATTTAATAAGTTCATATTACAATAATTTTAAAATGATTTTAATTTATTAAAGGTAAACAAGAGTATAAAATTTCAAATTAAAAAAAAAAAGTTTTTTTTTTTATTAATAAAATGGAAAATGGAAAAAATAACGATATTTTAATATTAATTTGCAGTCGTGTAAAGAACAATGACACAAACAAATTATCTTTTGTATCATATGTAATTTTGAAAATAATATAATACATACAACTTTGTTTTTTTATTATTATTATTACTATTAGTAATACACTATGTAAATATCTAATGATTCGCTCTGATGACTTTTTCTATATTATGTATCATTGTTAAAAATTATTTTTTTTTTTTTTAAATTCCATACTTTTGTGATATTTTTTATTTTATTTTCTAATTCATTAAGTCTTGCAACTCTCAAATAAAATAGGTGTCAATTACAATTTACATATCACATATTTTTTTTCATATATACCTAATATAAAAATAGTATATACTATAGGTGCTATTTAGTTATGCTATATATAGTACATATATAAGTTGAACATGAGTTTTCCATATCATGAGGGTAGATATGTAAAAATGTACAAATATATGTATATGTATACTTGTATAGTTTGAATAATCTAATAAGGAGAGTTGAAATAGATTGTAAAGAATGACAAGAGTTAGTAAACTAGAAAATATTGAATGTTTTGTTGTTTTTTTGTTTTTTTTTTTCTATTAAAAGTAATAAAGTAAATCCATTCATTTAAAAAAAAAAAAATAATAGAATATTATAAAAAAAAAAACTATTCCTCTCTAATGATATTAAAGTAATCTGAGAATGATTAAGGTAAAAAAAAAAAAATATTATTCAGAAAAAACAAAAAAATTAAGTAAGTAAATAAAATTACTGCAGTTTTTTGTTACAAATTAAAAAAAAAAATTAAATATCCGGAAAAATTGCAACAAAGATTGTAATTAAAAAAAAAATTTGCTATTCTTGTTTTTTTTTTTTGTAGTTTTTTTCTATTCAATTTTTCTGAACTACAAAAATATTAAAAAGTTTAAATAAACTTTTAAAAAAAACTTAATTTTAATCCTTAAACAAAAAAGGATTTTAAAAATTAAAGGATTATTAAACAACCCTTAAGATTAATTATGTATGTAATTGTATAAATGGATTTATGAAATTAGAATTACTTAGAATTTATCTTATTATAAAGTTTAATTTTCATATGTAAATAAAATACTGATTTACGATAATGACCTGTTCGGAATTCGATCAAAAGTTCTTTCAATTGAAAGGAGGAAAATTAATTAATCATATTATAACAATTAACCACTATACTGCCGTGCTAAGGAAAAAAGTCGTAAGCGCCAAAAGCGAATTTTCGGGATAATGGAATATTTGACATCAGATAAATTTCTCACAACTTTGTACTAAGAAAAGTTATCACATATCTCGTTGCAAATTCATTTAAAACTAATAACTAATATTTTGCAACTACTTCTAAGTTGCATCTATGTCTAAGCTTTAATAACTTAATAAATCTAGTATTGTTTAGCAAAAATGTCGTATGTCCAAATTAACTATGAACGCCTAATACTATCTTATTTCTTGTAAGTTCAGTAAAATGGTTTTTCTTTATTTAACATATTTGATTTTCAAAAATTCAAAAATAAACATATGTTAAATATACACTAAATATACACATATGCGCAAATATAAAACACTAAAAGTTAAATTATCTAAAACCAAGACAATGTATAGAAACAACTTTCTTTCTTAGGACGGCAGTATAAGTTATTCAGATATTATAAACTTTTAATTTTTATTTTTTTTGCTAACATAATATGGTTCTTAGAAATGACACTTAGAATTGATCTTAATTAATTTCTCATACAATTTAAATAACATTATTTTTTTTTGTAATTTATAAAAATGTATTTCTGTATCTGCGAGTTATATTATTTAATTAAATTTTTTTTGTATATATTTTGAATTTATTTATATTGTTTTATTAATACGTATATGACAAATGGTAGTTGAGTTGATCGAAAACCAGATAAATTTGGGAATTCAAAGTCTGGACCCTCGAATGAGAAGTTGATACCACAATTCTAGTAACTATAGATTTCGAAGCCCTCGATTTAATTCTATATTCTAGAAATTATAAATCTTAAAGCCCTTATATTTGAGAATAGTAATCTAGAATATTTTGAACAAGACCTTGCTAATTTTTTTTAAGATATATTAACTTGTAGATTAATCCGGCATTGCTCATCACGAGAAAAAAGGAAAAGAAGGAAAACTATTAAATAAACAAAAAATATTTAGTTATAACATTTTAACTAAGTATGTAATTATGATATAAGTAAAAAGGATTTAATTGTAACTTATATATGCCCTTCTATACATATGTAATAATAAAATGTTTAAACACTATATTATAAATTATTTTTGAATATATATAGAATGAAAATATGTTTTTATATAGGTAGTAGGTATATGTATAAATTTTTTATAAAATTTATCATGGATATAAAATTTTAAATATAATATTTTTATCTGATAAAATATTTATCCATATTGTATATATATATATATATATATTTTAATATATTCAAAAGTATTTGATTACAAAGTGAAAATAATGATCCGAAAAAAAATAAATAAAGTGCAATATTTAATTTGCATAAAAAATTAAATGAGTATTCGAATTCAAATTCAAAAAAAATTTAAATGGGTAAATGGGTATACCATATAGTTATATTATAGCCATTATTGAAGTTTTAAATTAAGTGTTATAATAAAATTAAAAATAAAAATGAATATAATTTCATTTTATTTTTCTATATATTATTTTTAAATTTCCAAATTATTTATATATATATTTATAAAATTTTATACCCGTATGTATATATGTATGTAATATTTGTGATTGTTTCAGTTTAAATAAATTTGATCTTATTTTTAGTCTTATATATATATTTATATATATACATATATATTTATATATACATATAAATAGCCGATAAACAAACCAACCAACCATTTGAATGTCCATTTTAAATTGAGTGTGACTGTTAAATTAAAAATTGGAATTAAATATTATAATATTTTATATGTATTATTTTATTTTACATTTTTTTTTTATCATTGATTTTCTGATTTTATTTTTGTTTTTTTTTTTCATTTCATTTCATTATTAATGGATCTCTGTAATGTTGTATTAAATTTCACAAAGAATATCATATTTCTCTTATTTTTTATATAAAATTAATTTTGTTTTAAAGTTGGTAATAATAAAAGTTTTTGTGCGTTTTCATTTCCAATTTTTTTTTTATTTTTTTTTTATTTTTTTATATTTATTTGAGTTCGAGTTCGTATTTTTTTTTTTTTTTGACGATTTTGTGATTTAATTTCGGAGGAAAAAATAAAATTTAAAAAATATAGTAACCATGAACGCGTACAAGGTAAAATTTGAAATCGGAATCAAAATTTTTATTTTCTATTTAATTTTATGATTTTTTTTTTTTCCTGCGTGAATTGAAATTTATTTATTTTATTTTATTTTATTTTTATCAGTACCAGGATAATAGTAAATATTGCCTGATATTTTTATAGTCCTTTGCCTATTTGGCATTTGGGCTTCTTAAATTAAATACTTTCTATTTATTTATAACTACTATATTATTTATTTTGTTTATATTATATATTTGTATATTTATATTATATTTGGTCACCATGGGGATTCGTAAAGAAAAATTATTTTTCAATAATTTTTTTTAATTAAATATTGTATGACCTGACCGGGAATCGAACCCAGACCCCCTCGGTTAATAAGCCAAATGCTTACCCACTGCACCACCGAGGCCCCAAATTGAAATATTGAGAACTTAAATTACAAAAAAAAAATCAAGAATAATTTAGGGCAAAAATTATTAAAACAACTGTAAGTTATTAGGAAATTAAAATAAAATTTAATATAAATTTACTTGTTTTTTACAAGTTCATGATACTGGTACAACATTGTTTATCCATGCGCCCATTCTTGCAATATATGTAGGATCCTTTTTTTTTTATTTTTTTGAAGCGCTAACTGTTCAATTGTTACGCTAATAAGCCTGCCTATACCATAGGTACATTCTGGAACAAGGGGTCATATTATACTCGTGTTATTAAAATTGATCTTAATGAGATAGTACTAGGCCTTAAAACATGTAGAAACGTCTTAGATTTTCAGCAGATACAATTCTATTTTTGTTTATATTATAATATTTTGTATTTTACTTATATGGTATTCTATATCTGTGAGTTATATTATTCAATTAAATTATTTGTGTATATTTTGCATTTGTTTATATTGTTATATTAATGAATTTTTTATTAAAGATATATAATTATTAATTATCAATTAAACCATTAATTTGAACCCAATTTTTTTTGTTATTTCACTTTCACTGAAATTCGAACCCGGGCCTTTCACTTGAAAGGTCGGTATTTAAACACTGTGCCCAAAATGAGTTACATGCTACAACTTCTTCTATGTACGCTATGTAAATAGTTTGATAAAGGAATTGCCAGTAGAATATATTCAAGGCGAGATCGTAACAATCTATGAGAGCTTGATTTAACATATTCAAAGATAATATTTTCAAGGAGCTGTAAATGAAATCCAATTACTTAGCATGTTCGAAGCTATTTTAAACAAACATTTAGATCTAGATTATATAGATCAAAAAATATGATATGATCTTAAAAAAGATCAATTTTTGGATCATGTGATCTTTTTTTTTTGATCTGTAATAAGATAAAATCAAAAATTAATCTAAAATCTTAGATAGAATGAAATATTATTTTTTATATCATGCGATCAATTTTTGATCTTTAGTAGATCAGTGATTAGTAGATCAGATCAATTTAATCTGTGATTGAAAACAAATGAAAAAAAAGCTTTAGCTAATTAAATATATATTATATAAATATATATATTAAATATAAAATGGATTTTGTTTAAAGATCTTGTTCTAAAAATTATACTTTAAAACCGATCTGATTACTTAATCAAAAAAAAAATCATTTGATCTACAAAGTAATTTATAAAAGATCGAGTTAATTTTTACGATCTGATCTTTTTTCGGATCTAAATCAGATCATTGATCTTAATCTTTAGATTTTAAAGATAGTTTTAAAGCACTTAACTGGGATAAGGTATTTAAAATGTTCTGATAATTAATGGAAAGATGAAAAAAATAATTATAAAATTATTGCAGCTAATTGGCTTTTTCAATATATTTTAATAAAAACAAAACCTGTTTAATTACCAATTTAACGAATTTTAACCTAGTTTAATCATAATCATAGGCATAGATAGGTATATTTTTAAAGAAATTTGTTACTTCATAACGGAGCTGTGTACTTTTACTGATCTAAGTATTCTTCTATTGAGTAGAGTACTTATAAAAAACTACTAAATTTGATTTTCAGTACATTGCCAAAGTTTGTTATCACATCAGTATCATTATAATTAAATAAATTTGATTTTCTAAAATCTATATTTAAAATTACAAATAAATTAAAATTTATATACATTTATAAATGAAAATTTAAGAATAGAACACCTTATAATTATATGTAATTCACATATATATACAATATTAAAAATGTGAAAATATACTGATAGATATATTTTGTAGATAAAAATGACGAATGATTTTTTTTATTTAATTTTATTATTATTTTTTTTTTAATTCTCATTCATTTCGACTCATGTATCTATTTAGTGGAGCCTTTTTTTCGAATAATTATTCATTTCGTTTTTATGTACAACTATATACATATATATATAAGTAAATAATATTATATTAAATAAATTCATGAGTATTTATTTATTACTTTGTATAAAATGTAATATGAATTTTATTTAAATGTAAAATAAAAAAAATTCAATGCAAAATAATAAAAAAAATATCAAATTTTATACTTTACCTTTAGGATTGAAAATTAACACCTTTTTGTATATTTGATATACTCATATTACATACGTATATTCCATAACCGTTATTATTCAAAAGATATCTAATATACTTATACGAATGTATATATTTTGATAGCTGAAATGAATCATAAATTTTCAGAAAAAAAAAATATATATTAAAAAAATCGTTATTTATAAATTAAAATTTTATACAAAAGTATATAGTACGTACAAAAAACTAAAAGTGTGTGTTTCATAAGTTGAACTTATGAACCTTTTAAAAATAATTTGTATATATACATTTTTAATTATCGAAACATCTCAAATATCCTTCCCTTGCAACTAATTTCATTTTACATACTCAGTTTTTTTAAGTTATACTTAATTTTAAAAATCAATCTTAAATTATTAATAATTAATTGAATCACTGAATACTTATCTAATAAAACCATTTGGCGGTATATTTATTTAGTTTTAGTGTTGGTATTTTTTATATTTAACGCTATATAAAAGATATAACAGTGCCCAGTGGTGTTATGTCCTTTGTAGTTGATTAAGCAGTTATATAAGAGTATATTTATACAGTACACAAATGTATATGTAAATAAGCGTGGTGTATGTTCTTTGGAGTTGATTAAGCAGTGAATTTGAAATTATATTTTAAGTAGTTCAGGTTAAGTTTGGTGGAAATCATTGAAAAATACTACGTGCAACAAAAAAAAACAGTTATACGATACTTCAACACTCTCAAAATACTCGACCGGTTTAAAACTAGTCCTAGAGACTAACCATTACTTTTGCGCGAACGGCTTATGATCTACTGAAATTACAGAACTACGTTATGGTGATCTGAATTTATCGTTAATTCGAGGAGCCTTTAATCCTCTATTTACATTTGAATATAGGAGGAGTTTATACGCTTATAAACATAGAAGTGACCTTCTAAGCGAGTCTTAAGGTTTGTTGCATATTTTTTAATTAATCACTAAAATTAGGAATCTCTTGATCGGTTTTAAGTCGAAAATCCATATGTATCAGGGAGCAATCTTAGTGTTATGTAGCACTTTGCTTTGAAATGTTTGAATTCTCTGAATATGTTTTCGTTTGGCACAGTCCCAAAGTCATATGGCGTACGACCAGATACGCTTAGTTATTTGGTTATATAAAAAAATGTTGTACTCTATTGGCGATTTATTGTATTGGACCCAGGACCCAATACATTTCTCTATATTTGTATTCTAATTACACTTTTTTCTTTTTGATATATGCTCTTTCCATTTTAGCTTAACACTTAATGTCATTCCTACGTATTTTGTCTTGTTTTCAAAATTTTAATGACAATTTTTGATAGGATTTTAAAGATAACGTTACATAACGGAAAGATATATTTAGGATTCAAGACAAGCCTACCATTGGCTTCCACTTTAATTATACCAATTATTAATTTTTAACTTTCTACTGTACATATTCAAATAATTACAAAAATTTTATTTGAATGAAACACTCTATATAATAATAATCATATTTCTTTTGTAATAATATAAATTTATTAAAAATAGAAGGTTATTGAATGTTTAAAATTACACAAAATTATCATTGTATTTTACTTCAATTTATATATATTTTTTATTAATTTTATTTTATTGAATAAATTCTCTTTAATTTAATATGAAAAAAAAAATAAATGAAGAGAGTTTCAAATTTTACAATTGGAATCTTTAAAAAAAAAAAAATTATTCTGTTTATAAATTAAAGAAAAAAGTGAAGAGAATATACGCTAGTGTACATTGTACACTGAACAGTTTATAGATTTGTATAAATAGTGTGTGAATATAATATATATCTAATTAATTTTAGATACGCTAAATAATTTTTTTTTTTTTTTTCATTAAAATTTTCTGGTACTTGTTATTTGACGTCTTTTTTTTTTTTTTTTTTTTTTTTATATTCTATATTTGGAAATTAAGGGTACGAGATCTCAAATTATTTTGTTCATTACTTATTCAAAAAAATTTTGTAAATTGATATTTTCATTTCATTATTCTTTTCTTTTTCTCTGATATTTGAAATGAAAAAAAAAAATTAAAAAAATAAAAACAGGAGGGGTTTTATTTTAAAGTATTAAAATACAAATACATTATAGTATTGTGAAATATAAATCATTTAAGTTTCTGTATATATGTAGAATTTTTATCGAATTATGGTGGCATGTGTAATTTTAAAGGAAATTCATAAAAATTATACATGATTTAAAAGTGTATATCATGATTTAATATTTCAATTGAACTGACAATAATACAATATACATATTTAAAAATTAGTGACAAATTGTATTAAAGATTCCCTTTAAGGTGATAAAAATCAAAAAAATTAATGCAGTCATTGGCGAAGCGTTTAAGATTTAAACCAGATAATTTAAATAAATAATGCAACTAATTACATGTGTTGAATCAATAATATAGAATCCCACATCCTATAGTAAAATGAAGTTTTTTCCTCATTGAAAAATATTTGTTCACTGGTTCAAAAGATTAAACGTTTTTTAAGTGTTAACTATATTCAATATTTATAGTTATAGCATAGATACATGTTGGAACTGGGGGGACATTTTATATTTTTATTATTAGAATTGATAATTAATTTCACATACAATTTAAAACTGACATCGTAGTAGGACTCATAACATTAAAAAATGTTTTAGATTTCCAATAGATGTAATTCTATTTGTTATATATTGTACCTAATAATTTTATTATATAATTTTATTTAATTTGACAGTTATTCTTATATAATCTGACAGTTATTCTTTTATAATATGACAGTTATTTTTACTTGTCCGCTGCAATTATTCAAAAAACTGCTACCAGGCTCTTTTTCTATAACATAAATTTTTCAATAAAACCTGTTCAAAAATTAAAATACACTGTGTTTCATATAATTATGACATATAGTTATTAATAAAAGTATTTTTAAAGAAGTATAACAGTTAGGTGAAAAGGAACAGACGGAAGAAGGGACAGAATGTATCTAATGAATACATTTTCTTTAATTTAAAATTTCTAAAAAAAATGTAATTAATAAGTCTGAAGTTTTTTCATTTATATATATATAATAAATAATGTGTTTAAATATATAGACATATTAAATATATAAACATGCACAATAATTTGATAGAAATAATTGACTTTCATATGCATTTTTTTTTCTACTTCATTTTATTTTTATTGTATTTTGTTTTTGTAATTTTAAAATTTATCCTTTTACTGTACAAAATTATCAAATTTCAAAGAATAAAAATAATTATTTTATTTATTTTCTCTTTCTTATTTTACTGTCTAAATCTATCTCTTTCTTACTTTTAAAATATTTTTAATCAATGTTTGCAATAAAATTTGAACACTCTCACTTACAAATAAATTTGTATATAAGATCTATTACTAAACAAAAAATAAAAGTACTAAATAAATAGAAAAAGATAGAGAAAGAAAATGTTTCATCCTAATTTAATATATATATTTATACAAAAATATAATATTATATGTATATATTTCATATGAAAAACTGTTAAGAAAATCATAAATTAAAAATAAGAATATAATGTTCTCTTACTTTAATATTCAAATAACAATCATATATGCATCAACTATGTATATATATATTTTATATATGTACATACAAATGTGTACAATGCAACCATAATTATTCATTGTCGTTTGTTCAAGGTGAAATATAATACAACACTATCCTATCATTGTTATCATTATCCAGCATCAGCATCAGCAACAGTAACAACAGCATCAATATCAACATCATAAAATATTATAAAAAAAAAAAACAAAAAAAAAAAAAATTGATCCAAAAGATCACAGCACAGGGATCTCATCTTACAAAAAGAGGATCATATTTTGTATGATACTTGTTTTAAAAAGTATGTACATATAAATATACACATGCATATGTATGCATATATTATTGTGTGTCTCATAGCTACAGTTTATGAATTTAAACGGGGTGCGAAATTAATTTTTAGATAAAATTAAAAAAAAAAAAACAAAATTCTCATGTTTATTAAATTATAATCTTTGTCACACATGTGTATGTTTAGGTTCATATTACTTTAATGAACTCATATAACAAGTAATAATTATATATAAAAATAAGTGTTACCACATTGGGCAAAATATATATTATAATAATTTTAAATGGAATATACCTAATTTGAATAATTTCTTCAGAAATATTGAATAAGAAACTTTTAATTAGGTCTAATATCTATCCAATGGTAAAGTCTCGGGTTCCTGGCCTTTCATGTGGAAGGTCTGGGGTTCAATACCCGGTCATATCATATACAATAAAAAAATATCGTAAAATTGTTTAATTATATCGTAATAGTTTATATCGTTATATAAAATAAGATTTAATAAAAATACATAAATAATTCTTCTGTAAGATTATAGATGGCGCACAAAGTTAACATTTGTGCATTCATATTTCATAACCCCTTATACAATAGCTACAGCCGAGTAAGCAACGGCTTAGTGAATATTATGATTAAAGAAACTGAAGCCTAGTTTAAAATAAAAAAAAAAAAAAACTTGGTGAATGCCCTATACTCCTTAAAGGAGTGGAAAAGGAATAAAAAAACAATTAGGTCTAATATTGCTTATTAAATAATTCTTCATAGTTCTCCCAAAACAGTTGTATTTATTTTAAGTTAAAATTTTTCCAACAATCACAATGTTGGTAATACCAGTGTTTCGTACTGCATTTTTTCATTTGATTCAAGATCAAGATTTGCTTTAAAACATGTGAAAACAACGACAACATAACCCATATATTTATGTGGGTCAGGATCAGTGATCACAGATCCTAACCCACAGTGATCCACATAATTTTTTTCAAACCTTGATACTAACGCAGATGAGGAAAACACAGTTATTATATGCCCGATATTATAAGGCTTAAGTTTACGACTTTTGAAAACATATCCTTGACTGGCACAGTTCTTAGGTCTATAAGACAAATAAAAGATCCTTAAAATTTAATCACTGAATTTGTAGATTCTATTTTAAATAAATAATCTTAGGTTGGTAACTCTTATTTAAAAAAAAGAAAATCTTAAATCACATCAGTCAGTTAGTCAAGTTTTAGTCAAGAAATAAAGGAGCATTAAATTTCTTTTTTTTCTATACATTATTACAACACCGATATACCATATACTATGGTATATATATACAGATGAAAATCACTCAAAGATGGTTTATTAAGAAAGGATTTAAAAAATGGTTTTAAAAAAAAAAAAAATACGCAATAAAATCATATTGTAAAAGATACTAATCTTGGTTTTTTAGACTCCGTTTTTTTTTTTTTTTTTTTAAATAATATTGAATGCATTTACACGTATTTTCATGTGATCAAGTTTTTAAATAGTTAAGTGATAAATATATTTTGGGTCAGTTATATTAATATACGAGTGTATCAGGGATCCATAAGATGATGTTTTGAGTTTTTTTTGTAATATAATAAAATTTGATATTAATTTTATCAGGTTTTTTTTTCTTTTAAAATATAACATTTATAATGATGTAAAGTTGTACTCCTGAACAGGAAAGTGGAACATAGTTATATATATATTTTATTTTATTGCTTTAAAACATTTAAAAGGTATATGAGTGTAAATCTTAACTACTAGTGTTTTTATTTTCATATTTCCAGATAAGTATATATGTATAAGTACTTATTATAATATATGTATGAATGAATGTATGAATGTATAAAGGTGATTGGGTTTAGAATTTCAAAGTGTATACAATTTACATGCGTTTCTTGTTTATTTTGTTGGATGCTTTAAGAAGTTTTGCTTTTTACTGATTTTTTTGTTATTGTTTTTTTTTTATTTTGATTATAAACCCGTGTAATATGGAAGTGTGAATTACTATTGGGATGAATAGATAGACGGATGGATGAATATCGTTAAGGATGCGTTCAAGATGTTTTTTTTTAGTTAACTACTTATATGTTTTAATTTTTTTTGTGACATTTTTCTCATAAGAAATTTAATCATCTTTGATAGACTTGTATTATTCAGGAAGAAGAAGCAATTCCATTCAAGTGAGTGATACAATATATTAATATAAAATTGTGTTAGGTGATTTTCCGTTTAGTAATAAATAAGTATATCTATAATTCTTTGCGCGTGTTAAGTATCTTTAGATGGTGTTCAACTGTAAAGAAGGAATGGAAAACCGAAAAAATTGCATAAAAAAAGATGTTAGAATTTAAAGTTATCAAAAAGTAATAAATAACTATTTATTTAGTATATTATAAAGAATGTGAACTAATTAAGAGGATCTGAATAAAAGATTAATAAATACATGTGCTTGTTTTTTTTGTTAGGGTTCATTTAAAATTTTTATTTCGTTATTGATATCCAACAAATTACTCAACGGGTTCGAGTAAATCTCATACAGCTTCTTTTTAACATATTTTGAAAAAATTTTGAGTCCGTCCGTTCGTCTGTCCGTCTGTATGTGCAATAAATTCATAATTTAAAACTTCACTGAAAATTTTGGGACGGGGGAGAAGGGATTTTCAGAATCATCATAAGTTTGCTTAGTAAAAATTCGGGAATCTTCTACATTGAAGGGGTATTAGGACTTAAAAATTAAAAATTTCCTTTATTTTTTAAACCAGTACCTACCTAACTTATTCACCAGTGCATATATTTCCAAAATTGAACTCTAATATTGAAGCTTCAACATTATATTTCGACACTTGTTTTCTTGAGTACATTGAGATTAAAATTTTAAGTAATAATTTCAGTGTTATTCGTAATTTATAATGAATTGATGAAATAACTATAATTTAATTTATTATCAGTTAACTCGAATGGTCAACATTTGCACAAAATATCATTAATTTAGTGTAAAAAGTTCGAAGAGCTTCCATTCAACTTATATATTATTTTTTACATAATTCAAAATCTAATAAGTTGTGTATTTGTTATTTTATCTATAACACAAACGTTCATTCGGGTATCTTAGAGCTGATACAGTCTCTACTACACTCTCCACCGTTTTTTAATAAATTACATATTAAAAAGCTAAAATATTTTTTATTGGGCTTTAGACCAATGGTGTTCTGAGTTTCTTAATTTTATTAATTACAATATAATTATTTATTAAATTAAATTTATGATTAAAAGTTTAATATTAGTTATCGACAAACTTTTATACTTAACTGTTATATTTTATTAATATCTTCTATTGTTGTCCTAGAAGATGGTTGTACCTTTACATAACTTTTAGTTAATAAATTTATTAATACTCGTATTGTAATAATTAAAATTCAATTAAAAATTTTGAAGTACAGTCGCAGAGATTTTTAAATACTTTCAATAAACAGTTCGTATGCTTATTTCTTAATACCTTAAACCTCTTTGACTTATTAAAAAAATTTTTAAAAATTTCTTTTATTTTATTGTTTTTGTTTTTTTTTATTTTCAAAATTAAAATCAAAAAATAATTTGGTATGTCAGTTTTTATTTTTTTTTTTATTTTTTACTTATATTCAATTTTCATTAAATTTTATATCAAGTTCTTGTGTAATTTGAAACAAAGAGTGACGTACATATGTATAACTACATACATAAGTAATACATGTTTATATTGAAAATTTTATTTTTAGACCACATTTTCATTATATTAAGAAAAAAGAACAACAAAAACAAAAACAAAAAAAAAAGAAAATGAAAAATAAAATGAAAAATTTTGAACATGAGTAAATGAGTACATAAGAAAATTAAAACCATCTTTTAAATTCGATATTATATGCCAGGAGCTTTTTTTTTTTTTTAATTTATTTATTTTATTTTGGTTTTTTTTTTTCTTGTTTTTTTATTTTAAATTAAATCATAAAAATGGATGTATTGAAAAAAAACAATACAGGGTGATTTAAAACATTGTTACAATTTTAATTATTTTATGTATTTAATGTTATAATGGAGTATAATTTATTTGATTAATATGTTAGATAATATTAAAGCCTCCCCCCACACATATTCAAAGTTATGGGAAAGTTAATTAACCTTTTCCACATGATTGTGGTTAGGTCTTAGGGTGAATACCTTATTTTTAACGTAATATTTTTTTATACTGATATGAGTTTTAAGGTTTGAAATGTTACATGATCCAAATTATGCTTCTTAAAACAAAGGAACGAAATCTTAATTATATGTATATGTATATAATGTAGGTATTTGCATCCTTTTTTATATTTCCTTTAGAAGTCGTAGATTTTTATTGGGTCGTGCCCATTTTATTGATCTTCTATTCCATAGGGCTAGAAAATCTTATATTTGATGCAAAGAAATTCCATACAAATATACGTACACTTATGGAGAACGGAAATGCATATTTAACATGAATTTTTCATATCCGCTGAAGTCATTTTGAAACTTATTGAAATTCTTTCATTTATTCTTATCTAAGAATAGAACAATCTTTTGTTGCATTTCTATGCCTTTTACTTGTATTTTTTCTATATTTTACAATTTATCAAAAAAAAAAAAACAAAACAAATTTGAGAGCAAACTAAAGTTCTTATAACAACAAAAATCTAGAATTTCATGTTTCAAATTTCACCAACTCATTATATTTTAGTAGAACGAATATTAAACCATCCCCGGTTTCTGTTTTATTGTTTTTCTTTCTTTTTTTTTTGTGTTACTTTACTTACTTACTAAATAATAAAAAAAAAAAAACAAAAACAAAATTTAATACTTTTTCATAAAAGATAGGACAAAATATTATATTCTGTTGTAATAAAGAATTTAAGAATTATATAGTATGTATGTATAAAGTATAGAATAGTAAAAATTTGAGTAATAAATTTAGCTAATATTCTATTCTATATAGATACAATAAAATAGAACATGTATATATATATGTATGCATATCTAAAAATATATGTGTATACGTTTGTACTGTTAAATGTTCAAATATCAAATTTATAAATTTATCATAATATGTATGTATAAGGTGTTCGTTAAAATTAGAAGCCTTCATTCTTAGTTTAAATTTCAAATAAAAAAAAAATAATATTTACCTATAAAATATTTAAAAAAATATGAGTATGAATATATGTGTTTAATAGTTATACATCCTATATTACTATCAGATCATTAGATACTACAAATCAAAGAAAATATACATATAATAGTTTTCATTTTATATACACCTTAACACTTCATTATAAAATTATTACAAAATATTAACAAAAATAAATATAAAATTATTTTAGTTGGAATTTAGAATATTTGACATATGATAAGAAGACCTTGTAGTAATGTCTCATGAAATAATTGTGACAAAATTAATTTCCAGGGATCAATTCTATTAATACGAATATTATATTTCCAAAAAATATTTTCACTTTACTGTTTTATCTATTTTAATACGGAAATGCATATCCAAGTTGGTCCGTAATAAAAGTCTCCAAGAAAAAGTCTCCAATCCTGAAAAAAATAAAAGAAGTCAACTATCCATTTTAATACTCTTAGTCCAAGTAGCTCCATGATAAAAGTCTCCAAAAAAGTCTCCAATCCATCAAAAAATAAAAGATTTCAACTATCCATTTTAAAGTCCTTCGTTCAAGTGGATCTGTAATATATGTCTCCAAGAAAAAGTCTCCGGCCCATCATAAAATAAAAGAAGTCAACTATCCATTTTAATGCCCTTCGTTTAAGTGGATCTGTGATATAAGTTTCCAAGAAAAAATCTCCGACCCATCAAAAAATAAAAGAAGTCAACAAGGTTTCATGGAGACTTTTTTGTTTTTTATGAATTTGAGATTTTTTGAATTAGAGACTTACAATTCTTACAAATTATGTTTTGGAGAGTTTTTACATATGAAAAAAGCAGTCAGAAAAAAACTTAGAAACTATTATGGAAAAAGTTTCCGATTGAACCTTCATTTTTAGGATTAGATACGAAATTCTAAAAAAACATACCCTCTCTGCGCACATATAATCTTAAATATTATTTAAATATTGCGTTAGAGGGAAATATCCTTATTCTAAACTCTCAAATCAATATCCGTTAATAATATATAAATGCACACAGGCTCCTCTCCAAAAATATTAAATTTTGACATTTATTTTGTGGCTTTTTATAAAAACTATATTTTTTGGAAGGTTTTTGGAGGTTTGATATTTTGACTTAAATTTTTTTTAGAGATTTGTTTCACAGAGCCATTCATCCAGCAGTATTGTACTTATAATAAATTAACAAACCAAAACAATGGTTTTATAAATAAAGAAGGGTGGAGTTAATTTTTCAATATTTTAATTTAAAATATTATGTAAATGTATTTCAATTATTTATTTCTATAGTATATAAAATTTAAATATTATTGTCTACTTCTAATAAAACACATACACTAATCATAGGTGAAAATTTATTATGTATAGATAAAAAAAAGTATTGAATGAAGGTTATACATAATATTTAGAAAAAAAAAGGGCTATCTAATATCTATAAGTCTTTTTCTTTCTATATATTTTTCATTGTTTTCTTTTTAGGTTTTTGCTGTTGTTGTTGTTGTTATTAGAAGGATATATGAGGCATTAGATTTTCTTTCATTCTTCAAAGTTGTTTTTTCTTGTTATTCTATACGTTTTTTTTTTTGTTTTGTTTTTGTTGTTTATTAGTCAAAAGGATACGTCATTTTAAACCAAACTTTATACTTTTTTCTTTCTTCCTTCTTGTGTTTTTTTTTTTTGTTTTTTTTTTTTTTGGTTTCGGTTTTCCTTTTCTTAGGAGTTATTATTGTTGAATTTTTTTTTATTATTTTTGTTTTTTTATTATGTTAACTAATAGGTATACACCTAATAATATTCTTATTACAAGCTATTGATGTAATAAACATTTTGGTATATATATATTTACTTTTGTATATGAATTAAAATAAAAAAAAAAAAAATGGAATGTTTCTGACATAAAAGGACAAGCTCATATTCTAAATATATATAATTTAATAAATAATAATTTAATTTATGATAAGTGTATTAATTAAATGTTAAAATTAGAGATCTTTTTCAGATTTACGCGTTATTTAATCCAGTTGTGTGTTATTTAAGATTTAAAAAATATTGTGCAATTAAGTATTTTAAGAATTGCATGTGTCCTGGTTTTTAATTTTAGCTTAGTAATAAAAATAAGAATTACTAATTAACATTGAAAATATTGTAATAAAAATACTTATGTAACAGGACATATTTTAAAACTATTTATATACATAGTTCATACATTTTAAGTTATCTAATTTCTTAATATAATTTTATATTATATTTTAAAAATTGCATTAAAAGTACTTTAAGGACGTTTAAAGCCAAAAACCAACAGTTTATATATATGTATTATTCATTTAAAATTTTGAAACTGTTTGAAGTTCGACTGTTCACAAAAGATTGTATTCGAATTCAAAGTATTGAAGTCTTGTTTTACAGATTTGAGTCGATTCAGCTTAACTCACGTTTGATTGTGTGCATATAGATAGTGCATGTATCCATTTGAGTTCGTAATACATTTATATTCATTCACATTTGAGTCCGCTCATCTTGTGATTGCATTGAATCGCTCATTGCGTGAGCTGTTACACTTGAGTGTACTCAAAATTTGAGTTGTGTAAAGAGTTAAATCAAAATATTAGCTTTTAGCAACTCTGTATTCATGCTTGCGTAAATTCTGGATTTAAGTATTAGTTTGGTCACATTAATGTCCCGTAGGTTAAGACTCAGTCAGTATGTTCGCTCTTCGCATTCGCGTAATACCTTCTAATTTCCTGTAATCTGTCGAATGATGTATTATACCTATTACAAAGAGTTCTACAACTATTAAATTGTTCGAATAGAGTCACTATAAGTCTTATTTAATTTTATTAACAATTGGTTCTTAATGAAAATTATATACATATTTAATTTCTTTTTTTTTTAAATTTAAATTTTTAATTTTGGACTCGTATACTAATATTTATTGTAAGAAAATATCAAATGGATACAAAAGCTTCTATTACTTTATTTTGTACTTTGTTTTTTATTTAATTTTTTTATATTCTTTTTTTGCTATTTTTTTTTTTTAAAAAAAAAAAAAAGAAAAGAATATTGAATATCCTTGATGGTTTAGCTTTCATTTCTTTCATTTAAAATGTTTATATATAAACATACATGCATATTTAAGTGAATAAATATATATGTGTATATACAAGTATTAAGTACGAAGAATATTATATGACTAGTATATTTCCTTTTGGAAAAAAAAAAACAAAAATTAAAAAAAAAAATGATCAATGGATCATATATCATTTCATTTAATGTACAATTTCTTTTATAAACTAAACTTTTTTTTTTATTGTATAATATGTTTATATACTTGTATATACCCTATCTATATATGCAAGTTTAAATATCATGTAAATTGTAATATATGTATTTGTGTAATTGAATGTCATTCATTTCTTGTACTAGAATTTATACTAGTATTCTTTTGTGTAATCGAATATTGATAGCTTAGGATTAAATATCCTTAAAAGATATAAATATATACCTAAGTATACTTATATACTTTTTTTTTATAGTTGTACATAAAAATATATGTATGTATTTCGAATAAAAGAATTATAAACTTATGATGTATAGAAAAAAGTATAATTTTTATTTTGCCGGCCGCCTCTTTCTTTTGTTTTTATTTTTTTGTTACTTTTATTTTTTTTTTTGTATATAGAAGAATGAAAAATGAAGAGAATTTTCTTTAAATAAATTTTCAAACAAACACACACTTATACACAAGTACTTTTAAACTTAATTGAAAGAGTTTTTTGATTAAGTGGAAATGAGTTGAAAAGTTTTTTTTTTTAAATTAAAAAAAAAAAAAAAAAAAGATTTTCAAAGTAAAACTAAGTAAAAGTCAAAAACTTTTAAAAATTAATTTGTTAAAATATATAATTTTAAAAAAAATTGTTAGTAGCTTGTATGCTCAGGAAATTATTAAACTTAATATAACACGTTAGTAAATTTGGATAATATAACATAAAGCAGATTTAGATTGAATAACTGTCTATAGTTTTATAATTATACTGGAACAAACACATATCAGGGCTGCAAATCGACGATTTCTTTAAGATCAAAAACAAGGACGAAAAATTTCTCAATTATTGCACTATTCAAAATCCATTTAAAATAAATATTAGTTCGTATTGAGAGAACTGGGACTTCTATATTAAAATAATAACTTTATATTGAGTTAAGGTGATATTAATGAAACATAATATTAACCCTTTATACCTGAATAATTTTTTAATTAATTAGTATTATACGTTCTAAGAATCTATATTTCATTTTCAAAATTTTAAACTTTTGAACATATTAATTAATAATAATAATATTTATAAACAATAACTTTTAAACACTAAATGAAATATTTAAGTAATAAATTCTAGTACATCTTTCTGGAAGGTGTAGTAGATGAAAAATAAAAATTTAAAAATTATTTTGTAAACTTGTTAAAAATATTCGGTATTTGGTAGAATAAAAACGTAGTAGAAATTATATGAGAAGATTTTTTAATGTAGTAGTAGCAGATTTAATAAATTTGCCCCTTGGTGTAGTAGATCTTCAATTAATAGGAAAAGAAGCACTGATCCATACATGTAAGTTTTAAAACATTTCTAATCAAATATTTACATAAATTATTTTTTAGGAATTTCACATTCACCAAAGTTCAGTCTTTGTTATAATAATTAGCGTATTAAATTTATTCAGATTTAAAGGTGTGTTATATTCAATTTATTTAAATTTCTACACATTTACAAGTACATATATAGATATAATTATAGTTAGAATGTCTATTCTACCATATACAAACATTAGTTTACAATATTAATTTATAATTTGTCTGCATTTTCCAACACCTTTAATGTCGAATTAAATTGCATTTAATTATAGTTATTTTAGATTTAATTTACTGTACATTTTTACTTTTATATAAAAATTTTAAGGTTTATTGTTATATTTTTTATTTACTTTCATTGTATTTTAATATATTTTTGCTGATTATAAGCAAAGAACAAATATAACACATACAATCATACATGTATATAGACTTTAGTTTGTAAAATTCTATTAATTGCGGTAACTTCTTGTTTTTATTTTATTTTTTTATTTTTCTTTGTCTTAAGATTCGGTTACATTTTAAAAAGAGTAAATTTACTTTGTTTATTTCAATTACAAATTATATACTATTTACATATATATATATATAATGTATAATACATTAAATATTTATATTTGCATTTATTTTATATCAACACACAAAATAATATGAATGTTCACATATTAAAAAAAAAAAATTGTTATTTTAAAGTTTTGTAGTGTCAAATTAATTTCTTAATTATTCTTGTTCTATAAATGAATTTTTAAAATTAATGTGAAAATTTTAAGGTTTGATTTTAGCATATTATTAGGAGTTGAAAGTCTAGAAAATATAGACAAAACTACTGGCTCCTAGGGCGTAAGTCTAGGAGGCTAAGGTTCGACAACGGACTGTAGCGCCATAGAAGAAGAAGAAGGGCGTAAGTCTAAATTAACAATATATAATAAAGTTTTAATTTACAACCAAGTAATTAAACCTTTATGGTTATATGGCATTGAATTTAGGGGTTGTGCCAAGCAAACGCATATTAAAAAAATACAAACCTTTCAGAATAAAGTCCTACGTAACATAGTAAGTGCTCCCTGGTATGTACGTAATAGTGACATTCATAGAGATTTACAAATTCCCAAAGTTTTAGATGAAATAAGTACATATGCCATAAAGCATAAAGCTCGTCCAGAAGGGCATATAGATATTGAAGCTTCTCAGTTAATAAATAATCATATTATTACAGGAAGGCTTAAAAGAAAAAGAACTTTACATAATATATTATAAAGTACATATTTCCTAAGGGAAAGTACACAAAACCTATACTCAAACCAAAGATAGCACAAAATTAATGTTAGTCAATTCGACTAGTTTTAATAAGGGCATACACTTCTGCTACGGGGCAGCTTGTATCTTTCGAAGATTCCCACCAGTCCCCATAAAATAAGAAAAAAAAAAAAAAATTAGGATTTGAAAGTGTAGATAAGAAACATAAAATTTTTTAACTTCTAGTTCTAAAAATTTAAAAGTATTAAAATTAATAAAAATTTGTTAAGAATAGTTAGGATAAAGAACTTAGTTAGGATAAGAAATAGAAATTTGTCAAACTTATCTTTTAATCTATAAGGATTTAATGAACTTAAAAGGTTGAACATGGTAAAATCGAGGTACTTTAAGTTCAATTCCGACGCAGGTTAAAAAATTTTAAATTTAAAAAAACTTCCTTTATAAAACACCCATGGCCCACTATGTACTATAAGTACCAAAATATATAATGTAAATATAATAAAATGTATGCGTAGACAAAAGGACATTTTGCTATTCCCAAAACAAGAACAGAAGTACATCTCAAATGTTCTAAGCTACATTAAGGTGGATTATTACAGATGCTTTTTTTCGAGTTTCAAATTATTCATCAAATTTAGACAAGTTTAAAAAACTTAATCAACTTCAAACAATTATATTGAAACTTAAGATACAGGAAATAAAAGGGTTATTATGGCATAGAGCACTTAAATAAAATGTTTCAGATGATCACATTTCGGCCATAATGTTTAAATACATTTAAGGCGTTCTTTCATCAATGTTTTTAAGAGTTAAATGTATAGTAAACTAAACTTTGAAATAAAAAACTATTTATACCTATGTATATAATATCATATAACTAAAAAAAAAATTAATGTATGCAATTGTATAAATTAATGCTTAACTATACTATTTTTATTATATACTGGATATTGATAAAAATCTTTAATATATTTTTATTCATATTTTGAATGAAATGTGAGAACATTTTTGTTATTATTATTCTTCTTCTTTTTTTTTTAAATATTGAAAGACGAATAATTTTCTTTATAAATTATTATGTATGTATATGTAAATATATATGTTCTTTTATTTATATATCATATATATAATATATATATATATATATATATATATATATATATATATATATATTATATATATATATGTTTATATATTTATCATGAAAAGGATATGAAAACAAGAATATAATATGCATTGTGTATTTCTATATCCAGTTATACAAGTATAGTTACTAATATATAGTAAATATTAAATATGATACAATGTTTCGGTCGTCTGTCGGTTTGTCGATGGTTGATCGGTCGGTTCCTTTTTTTTTTTTATTATTTTGTTATTTTTTAATTCGTTATTTTATTGTTCACTATTCACTAACTGAATTTGAATGGATGCTTACCGGAACAAAATAAATTACAACATGCTGTTTTTAATTATGTAGAAATGTAAGTGTAAACTTTAAAAAATTTTATTTTTATTATTATTATTATTTTGATGATTTTTTAAGTAATTTGATACTTTTTTGACATTGATTAAGAAAAAAAAAATTAAAAAATAACGAATATTTTAATGGTTTTTTGTTTTTATTTTTTGGTATTTTTGTTTTTTGGTGATATCAATATCAATTTCATTCGGCGAAAATAACCCAACAACAACAAAAACATAATATGGCTGTGTTTTTTTCTTTTTTTGGGATTTCGTCAAGTTACATTGCACTCTTATTATAATTTAAAAAAGAAAGTCAAATGTATATGTATTTTTAAATGTTCTTTTTTTTTTTTAAATTTTTAAATTTAGACCAAAATATTTGCTTAAAATACGATATGGTATTATTAACTTTAAGAAAAGTTTAGAAGAATTATTTAGTATCGACTTATTAAATTGAATCAAAAATGTTTTAGAAATGTTAATCGTTTTTCAGGTCACAGGTGAACTGTAAGGAAGTTTGAAAATATTGGTAATTAATATTAATTTTTTTCAGTTGTTAAATATATATTGTCGTTTTCTGAAGAGGTATTTGGTCTTTCCAACTAATCAAGTTTTCGTTAATGTGGGTGGAGTCTTTGGGAATATATTTAATAAATTTTTTTGTATACATTTTTTAGGTTTGGGTCTGAAATATCGGTTTAGTAAATCTCGATATAGAAAATCTCGTTTAGAAAATCTCGTTTTTTGAAAATCTCGTTTAAGAAAATCTTGTTTTGGGGATTCTAAGGTTTAACTAGTATCCGCGTAGGACCAAATGACTATATATAAAAGATAGCTGGTGTTGCCAGCTTTAAAAAAATATATAGCTTTAATGGCGCATATTATCCTTTAAGGACGAAAAGGACATTAAAAGTATCCTTGTTATTTTAGTCTATTTTACAAAAACCGTTATAACTAGCGATCTGTTGAATATATATGTATTCAATTCAAGCTGATAATTAAGATGACGGTCTGGAGAATATTTTACCGTTTATTTGATGAAGATAGGTGCTGCCGTTTTGGAGATATTGTAGTTCAAAGTTGAAAATTTTTGCAAAAAAAAAAAATTTTTAACATCCTTTCTCTAAAAACTCATATTTTTAAAAATTTTGCAAAGAAACCCCCTAAATATTTTTACATTTTTAGAAAGCTCTTATTTTTTGCTATAATTTGGGCATACATAAGGTACGTCTATATTAAAGCGTTTAGAAGATATAAGCATTTATGAAATAAAAATTTTTTGTTTTGTAATTTTTTCTGTATAAAAAAAATGTTGATATGTTTTACAATTTTTTCAGCTGTTGATATGTTTACAATTTTTTCAGCCGTACTTTTTAAATTAATTAAATAATTTTATTTTTGAAAAAAAAATTTTAATATGCTATAAATATGTTTCCAGGTATAAAAAAAATTCCAAAAAAAAAACAATTCCAAAAAAAATAATTCCAAAAACAAAATTCCAAAAATCAAAATTTAATGACAAACTATTTTTTAAAAACAGTAATTTTTTACATGCATATTTCAACAAATAAAAATTAAAAAATAGTGGAACCCCCCAAACCCCAAACCCCCGCTAAACAAATTATTGAAACCCTGATTTTGAATCCAACTCTAAAATCCCTCCTAATTCAGAATCTCAATTACACAAATATATAAATATTCTGGAAAAAGCGTATAATCCTGTAATTGTAGCCAACTATAAAATCTCTCCTAATTATTTTTTACATGCATATTTCAACAAATAAAAATTTAAAAAGAGTGGGGGCTGCCGCCCCCAAACCCCCGCTAAACAAATTATTGAAACCTGATTTTAAATCCAACTCTAAAATCCCTCCTAATTCAGAATCTCACGTATACAAATATATAAATATTCTGGAAAAAGCGTATAATCCTGTAATTGTAGCCAACTATAAAATCTCTCCTAATTATTTTTTACATGCATATTTCAACAAATAAAAATTTAAAAATAGTGGGTGCTGCCGCCCCCAAACCCCCGCTAAACAAATTATTGAAACCCTGATTTTAAATCCAATTCTATAATCCATCCTAATTCAGAATCTCACGTATACATATGTATAAATATTCTGGAAAAAGCGTATAATCTGTAATTGTAGCTAACTATAAAATCTATCCTCATATTTTTTACATGCATATTTCAACATATAAAAATTTAAAAATAGTGGGGGCTGTCGCCCCCAAACCCCCGCTAAACAAATTATTGAAACCCTGATTTTGAATCCAACTCTAAAATCCCTCCTAATTTAGAATCTCACGTATACATATGTATAAATATTTTGGAAAAAGCGTATAATCCTGATTTTGTAACAAACTCTAAAATTCTTGCTCGCTAAAGCTATGGAAATATTTTTTGGCAAATTAAATTTATGATAAAAAAAGTATGAAAATGTATTTTTTAATAAAATTGTTGTGTCAGTTTTTCATTCATGTTTTCTGGTGGGGCTATTTGTCAACATATACCATACTTATTATACACCGTTTGAAAGAGTTTCAAAAGACCTTTCTAACAGTATAATAAAAAATACAGGGTGCTTTTGAAAATTTCATAGTTATAGTGGTTTTTTTGAAAGTTCAAAATTTTTTTTTTTTTTTGTTTTAAATTTCCACTTGAAATTGCAATATCTCCAAAACGGCAACACCTATCTTCATCAAATAAACGTTTAAATATTCTCCAGACCGTCATCTTAATTAATAGCTTTGATTGAATATATATATATTGAACAGATCGCTAGATATACCGTTTTTTGTAAAATAGACTAAAATAACAAGGATACTTTTAAATGTCCTTTTCGTCCTTAAAGGATAATATGCGCCATTAAGGCTATATATTTTTTGAAAGCTGGCAACACCAGCTATCTTTTATATTTAGTCATTTGGTCCTACGCGGATACTAGTTAAACCTTAGAATAGCCCTTGTTT
>OY720445.1:40182277-40391451 GCA_963082915.1 Dolichopus griseipennis
ATCCTAACCCACAGTGATCCACATAATTTTTTTCAAACCTTGATACTAACGCAGATGAGAAAAACACAGTTATTATATGCCCAATATTATAAGGCTTCAGTTTACGACTTTTAAAAAGGTATCCTTGACTGGCACATTTCTTAAGTCTATAAGACAAATAAAAGATCCTTAAAATTTGATCACTGAATTTGTAGATTCTATTTTAAATAAATAATCTTAGGTTGGTAACCCTAATTAAAAAAAAAAAGAAAATCTTAAATCACATCAGTCAGTTAGTCAAGTTTTAGTCAAGAAATAAAGGAGCATTAAATTTCTTTTTCTTCTATACATTATTACAACACCGATATACCATATACTGGTATATATATACAGATGAAAATCACTCAAAGATGGTTTATTAAGAAAGGATTTAAAAAATGGTTTTAAAAAAAAATACGCAATAAAATCATATTGTAAAAGATACTAATCTTGGTTTTTTAGATTCCGTTTTTTTTTTTAAATAATATTGAATGCATTTACACGTATTTTCATGTGATCAAGTTTTTAAATAGTTAAGTGATAAATTTATTTTGGGTCAGTTATATTAATATACGAGTGTATCAGGGATCCATAAGATGATGTTTTGAGATTTTTTTTTTTTGTAATATAAAATTCGATATTAATTTTATCAGGTTTTTTTTTCTTTTTAAAATATAACATTTATAATGATGTAAAGTTGTACTCCTGAACAGGAAAGTGGAACATAGTTATATATATATATTTTATTTTATTGCTTTAAAATATTTAAAAGGTATATATGTGTAAATCTTAACTACTAGTGTTTTTATTTTCATATTTCCAGATAAATATATGTATAAGTACCTACTTTTTATAATATGTATGAATGAATGTATGAATGTATAAAGGTGATTGGGTTTAGAATTTCAAAGTGTACACAATTTACATGCGTTTCTTGTTTATTTTGTTGGATGCTTTAAGAAGTTTTGTTTTTTACTGATTTTTTTGTTATTGTTTTTTTTTTATTTTGATTATAAACCCCTGTAATATGGAAGTGTGAATTAATATTGGGATGAATAGATAGACGGATGGATGAATATCGTTAAGGATGCGTTCAAGATGATTTTTTTTAGTTAACTACTTATATGTATTAATTTTTTTTGTGACATTTTTCTCATAAGAAATTTAATCATCTTTGATAGACTTGTATTATTCAGGAAGAAGAAGCAATTCCATCCAAGTAAGTGATACAATATATTAATATAAAATTGTGTTAGGTGATTTTCAGTTTAGTAATAAATAAGTATATCTATAATTCTTTGCGCGTGTTAAGTATCTTTATGGTGTTCAACTGTAAAGAAGGAATGGAAAACCGAAAAAATTCCATAAAAAAGGTGTTAGAATTTATAAATTGAGTTATTAACAAGTAAAAAATACTTAACTACTAACTTAGTATATTATATGTATGTGAACTGGCTCTGAACTGAAAAGTTAATGTTTAAGTCAATTGAGTTGGAAAAAAAGATTAATAAATACATTTGCTTGCTTTTTTTAGGGTTCATTTAAAAATTTTATCTCGTTATTAATATCCAACCAATTGCTCAACGGGTTTGAGTAACTCCCATACAGCTTCTTTTTAACATATTTTGAAAAAAATTTGAGTCCGTCCCTCCGTCCGTCCGTCCGTTCGTCTGTCCGTCTGTATGTGTAATACATTCATAATTTAAACCTTCACTGAAAATTTTGGAAGGGGGGGGGGGGATGGGATTTGATTCTTGAAAATCATTATAAATTTGCTTAGTAAAAATTAGGGGAACATCCTACATTGAAGGGATATTTAGACTTAAAAACTAAAAATTTCGCTTATTTCTTAAACAAGTAACTTATTAACCAGTGCATATATTTCCAAAATTAAACGTTAACATTGAAGCTTCAACATTATATTTCGACACTTGTTTTCTTGAGTACATTGAGCTTAAAACTTATAATGAACTGATGAAATAACTAAATTATAATATTATCAATTAACACTAACGGTCAACATTTCCACAAAATATAATTAGTGTAGTGTAAAAAGTTTGAAGAGCTTCCAACTTATATTTTCTTTTATACATAATTCAAAGTCTAATAAGATGTGTATTTGTTGTGTTATCTATAACACAAATGTTCATGCGTGTAACTTAGAGTTGATACAGTCTCTACTTCACTCTCCCTCGCTTTTTAGTAAATTTCACAATAAAAAGCTAAAATATTTTTTATTGTACTTTAGGCCACTGATGCTCTAAGCTTCTTAATTTGATTAATTACAATATCCTTATTTATTAAATTAAATCTACGTTTAAAAGTTTAATATTTTTTATCGACAAACTTTTATACTTAACTGTTATATTTTATTAATATCTTCTATTGTTGTCCTAGAAGATAGTCCTATGCCTATCTTTAAATAACTTTTAGTTAATAAATTTATTAATATTATAGGTAATAATTAAAATTCAATTAAAAATTTTGAAGTACAGTCGCAGAGATTTTTAAATACTTTCAATAAACAGTTCGTATGCTTATTGCTTAATACCTTAAACCTCTTTGACTTATTAAAAAATTTTTAAAATTTTCTTTTATTTTATTGTTTTTGTTTTTTTTTTATTTTCAAAATTAAAATCAAAAAATAATTTGGTATGTCAGTTTTTATTTTTTTTTTTTTTTTACTTATATTCAATTTTCATTAAATTTTATATCAAGTTCTTGTGTAATTTGAAACAAAGAGTGACGTACATATGTATAACTACATACATAAGTAATACATGTTTATATTGAAAATTTTATTTTTAGACCACATTTTCATTATATTAAGAAAAAAGAACAACAAAAACAAAAACAAAAAAAGAAAATGAAAAATAAAATGAAAAATTTTGAACATGAGTAAATGAGTACATAAGAAAATTAAAACCATCTTTTAAATTCGATATTATATGCCAGGAGCTTTTTTTTTTTTTAATTTATTTATTTTATTTTCGTTTTTTTTTTTCTTGTTTTTTTATTTTAAATTAAATCATAAAAATGGATGTATTGAGAAAAAACAATACAGGGTGATTTAAAACTTTGTTACAATTTTAATTATTTTATATATTTAATTTTATATTTGTATTGTATTAATGGAGTATAATTTATTTAATATATTAGATAATATTTTAAGCCCCCCCCCCCACCCATATTCAAAGTTATGGGAAAGATATTTACCCTTTTCCACATGATTGGGGTTAGGTCTTGGGGTGAATACCCTACTTTTAATGTAATATGTTTTTATACTGATATGAGTTTTAAGGTTTGAAAAGTTTCATGATCCAAAATATGATTCTTAAAACATAGAAACCAATTTATAATTATCTTTATATGCATATGTAGATATTTAGATCCTTTTTTATATTTCCTTTGGAATTCGTAGATTTTTATTAGGTCGTGCTCTTCTAATTCATATTCTATTCCATAGGGCTGGAAAATCTTATATTTAATGCAGAGAAATTTCATACAAATATGTACACTTATGGCGAACGGAAATGCATATTTAACATGACTTTTCATATCCGCTGAAGTCATTTTGAAACTTATTGAAATTCTTTCATTTATTCTTATCTAAGAATAGAACAATCTTTTGTTGCATTTCCATGCCTTTTACTTGTATTTTTTCTATATTTTATAATTTATCAAAAAAAAAAAAAACCAAAAAAAAAAAAACAAATTTGAGAGCAAACTAAAGTTCTTATAACAACAAAAATCTAGAATTTCATGTTTCAAATTTCACCAACTCATTATATTTTAGTAGAACGAATATTAAACCATCCCCGGTTTCTGTTTTTTATTGTTTTTCTGTTTTTTTTTTTGTTTTACTTTACTTACTTACTAAATATTAAATAACATAAAAATATTAAAAATAATAAAAAAAAAACAAAAACAAAATTTAATACTTTTTCATAAAAGATAGGACAAAATATTATATTCTGTTGTAATAAAGAATTTAAGAATTATATAGTATGTATGTATGTATAAAGTATAGAATAGTAAAAATTTGAGTAATAAATTTAGCTAATATTCTATTCTATATAGATACAATAAAATAGAACATTTATACATGTATATAAAATATACGTGCATACGTTTGTACTGTTAAATGTTCAAATATCAAATTTATAAATTTATCATAATATGTATAAGGTGTTCGTTAAAATGAGAAGCCTTCATTCTTAGTTTAAATTTCAAAAAGAAAAAAAATAATATTTACCTATAAAATATTTAAAAAAAAATTGAGTATGAATATATGTGTGTTTAATAGTTATACATCCTATATTATTATCAGATCATTAGATACTACAAATCAAAGAAAATATACATATAACAATTTTCATTATATACACCTTAACACTTCATTATTAAATTATTACAAAATATTAACAAAAATAAATATAAAATTATTTTAGTTGGAAATTGGAATATTTGACATATGATAAGAAGACCTTGTAGTAATGTCTCATGAAATAATTGTGAGGAAATTTATTTCCAGGGATCAGTTTTATTAATAAGAATATTATATTTCCAAAAAATATTCTCACTTTACTGTTTTATCCGTTTTAATACTCTTAGTCCAAGTTGGTCCGTGATAAAAGTCTCCAATCCAATAAAATATAAAAGAAGTCAAAACATTTTAATACCCTTAGTCCAAGTGGGTCCGTAATAAAAGTCTCCAAGAAAAAGTCTCCAACCCATCAAAAAATAAAAGAAGACAACTATCCATTTTAATACCCTTAGTCCATGTAGCTCCGTGATAAAAGTCTCCAAGAAAAAGTCTCCAATCTATGAAAAAATAAAAGAATTCAACAAAGTTTAATGGAGACTTTCTTTTTGTTTTAATGAATTTGAATTTTTTGAATTGGAGACTTACAAATTATGTTTTGGAGAGTTTTTAAATATAAAAGAAGCAACCAAAAAAAATTGGAAACTATTATGAAAAAGTTTCCAATAGAAACTTTATTTTTAGGATTAGATACGAAATTCTAAAAAAACTTACCCCTCTCTGCGCATATATAATCTTAAATATTATTTAAATTTTGCGATAGAGGGAAGTGTTTTGATTCTACGCTCTCAAATCAATATCCTGTAGTGTATCAATTCACACAGGTTTCTCTCCAAAAATATTAAATTTTGACATTTTTTTTTGTGGCTTTTTATAAAGACTATATTTTTTGGAAGGTTTTTGGAGGTTTGATATTTTGAATTAAATTTTTTTTAGAGATTTTTTTCACAGAGCCATTCATCCAGCAGTATTGTACTTATAATAAATTAGCAAACCAAAACAATGGTTTTATAAATAAAGAAGGGTGGAGTTAATTTTTCAATATTTTAATTTAAAATATTATGTAAATGTATTTCAATTATTTATTTCTATAGTAGGACAAAATTTAAATATTATTGTCTACACACTAATCATAGGTGAAACTTTATTATGTATAGATAAATAAAAGTATTGAATAAAGGTTATACATAATATTTAAAAAAAAGGGCTATCTAATATCTATAAAAGTCTTTTTCTTTCTATATATTTCTCATTGTTTTCTTTTTAGGTTTTTGCTGTTGTTATTAGAAGGATATATGAGGCATTAGATTTTCTTTCATTCTTCAAAGTTGTTTTTTCTTGTTATTCTATACGTTTTTTTTTGTTTTGTTTTTGTTGTTTATTAGTCAAAAGGATACGTCATTTTAAACCAAACTTTATACTTTTTCCTTTCTTCCTTCTTGTGTTTTTTTTTTTTGTTTTTTGGTTTCGGTTTTCCTTTTCTTAGGAGTTATTATTGTTGAATTTTTTCTTATTATTTTTTTTTTTTTATTATTATGTTAACTAATAGGTACACCTAATAATATTCTTATTACAAGCTATTGATGTAATAAACATTTTGGTATATATTTACTTTTGTATATGAATTAAAATAAAAAAAAAATGGTATGTTTCTGTCATAAAAGGACAAGCTCATGTTCTTAATATATATAATTTAATAAATAATAATTTAATTTATTATTAGTATATTAATTAAATGTTAAAATTAGAGATCTCTTTTAGATTTACGCGTTATTTAATCCAGTTGTGTGTTATTTAAGATTAAAAAATATTTTAATTAAGCATGTGTCCTGTATTTTAAGAATTTTATTTTAAGAATTGCATGTGTCCTGGTTGTGAATTTTAGCTTTTTTTTTTTTTATTCCTTTTCCACTCCTTTAAGGAGTATAGGGCATTCATCAAGTTATTTTAAACTTGGCTTCAGTTTCTTTTTAATCATAATATTCACTAAGCCGTTGATTACTCGGCTGTAGCTATTGTATAAGGTTATGTACTATGAATGCACAAATGTTAACTTTGTGCGCCATCTATTATCTTACACAAGAATTATTTATATATTTTTATTAAATCTTATTTACGATATAAACTATTACGATATAATTATATAATTTTACGGTATTTTTTTATTAGATATGATCTGATCGGGGTTTGAACCCGAGACCTTCCGCATGAAAGGCGGCGTCTTTACCACTACGCCATTGGTCAGATATGAATTGAGTGAATTTTAGCTTAGTAATAAAAATAAGAATTACTAATTAACATTGAAAATATTGTAATAAAAATACTTATGTAACAGGACATACTTTAAAACTACTCATAAACATAGTTCACACATTTTAAGTTATCTAATTTCTTAATATAATTTTATATTATATTTAAAAAATTGCATTAAAAGTACTTTAAGGACGTTTAAAGCCGAAAACCAACAGTTTATATATATGTATTATTTATTTAAAATTTTGAAACTGTTTTAAGTTCGACTGTTCACAAAAGATTGTATTCGAATTCAAAGTATTGAAGTCTTGTTTTACAGATTTGAGTCGATTCAGCTTAACTCACGTTTGATTGTGCTCAATCTTTCGAGAATATGTATGCATATAGATAAGACATGTATCCATTTGAGTTCCTTCAACATTTGAGTCCATTCATCATTTGAGTCCGGTCAACCTGTGAGCGCATTGAATCATTCATAGCGTAAGCGGCTACTCTTGAGAGAACTGAAAAGTTGAGTTGAGCAAAGAGTTAAGTTAAAATTTGAGCTTTTACCAATTCTGCATTCATGCTCGCGTAAATTCTGGATTTAGGTATTATTTTGGTCATATTAATGTCACATAGGTTCAGACTCAGTAAGTATGGGGTTTCTTCGCATTCGAATAATAAGTTCGAATTTCCTGTAAACTGTCGAATGTTGTATTATATTACAAAGTTCTACAACTATTAAATTGTTCGAATAGAGTCACTATAACTCTTATTTAATTAACAATTGGTTCTTAATGAAAATTATCTATTTAATTTCTTTTTTTTTTAAATTTAAATTTTTAATTTTGGACTCGTATACTAATATTTATTGTAAGAAAATATCAAATGGATACAAAAGCTTCTATTACTTTATTTTGTACTTTGTTTTTTATTTAATTTTTTTATATTTTTTTTTTTGCTATTTTTTTTTTTTAAAAAAAAGAAACGAAAAGAATATTGAATATCCTTGATGGTTTAGCTTTCATTTCTTTTATTTAAAATGTTTATATATAAACATACATGCATATTTAAGTGAATAAATATATATATGTGTATACAAGTATTAAGTACGAAGAATATTATATGACTAGTATATTTCCTTTTGGAAAAAAAAAAAAAAAATGATCAATGGATCATATATCATTTCATTTAATGTACAATTTCTTTTATAAACTAAACTTTTTTTTTTATTGTATAATATGTTTATATACTTGTATATACCCTATCTATATATGCAAGTTTAAATATCATGTAAATTGTAATGTATGTATTTGTGTAATTGAATGTCATTCATTTCTTGTACTAGAATTTATACTAGTATTCTTTTGTGTAATCGAATATTGATAGCTTAGGATTAAATATCCTTAAAAGATATAAATATATACCTAAGTATACTTATATACTTTTTTTTTATAGTTGTACATAAAAATATATGTATATGTATTTCGTATAAAAGAATTATAAACTTATGATGTATAGAAAAAAAGTATAATTTTTATTTTGCCGGCCGCCTCTTTCTTTTGTTTTTATTTTTTTCTTACTTTTATTTTTTTTTTGTGTATAGAAGAATTGAAAATGAAGAGAATTTTCTTTAAATAAATTTTCAAACAAACACATACTTATACACAAGTACTTTTAAACTTAATTGAAAGAGTTTTTTGATTAAGTGGAAATGAGTTGAAAAGTTTTTTTTTTTAAATTAAAAAAAAAAAAAAAAAGATTTTCAAAATAAAACCAAGTAAGAGTCAAAAACTTTTAAAAATTATTTTGTTAAAATATATAATTTTAAAAAAATGGTTAGTGGCTTGTATGCTTAGGAAGTTATTAAACTTAATATAACACGTTAGTATATGAGATTTGGATAATATAACAGAAAGCAGATTTGGATTGTCTATAGTTTTATAATTATACTGGAACAAACACATATCAGGGCTGCAAATCGACGATTGCTTTAAGATCAAAAACAAGGACGAAAAATTTCTCAATTTTTTTATAATTATTAGTTCGTAATGAGAGAACTGGGACTTCCATATTAAAATAACAACTTTATATTTAGTTAAGGTGTTATTAATGAAACATTATATACCTTAAAAATAAATTAAACCTTTGGACCTGTTTAATTTTTTAATTATAGTTAGTATTATAAGTTTTATTTTTATGACAGTCTATTTTTTGCATATTCAAAATTTTAAACTTTTGAACATATTAATTAATAATAATATTTATAAACAATAACTTTTAAACAAATAATATCTAAAGATTTACAAGCAATATAAAATTAATGTTATCATATACAGTGCTCCCGCTAAATGAAATTTTTAAGTAGTAAATTCTAGTACATCTTTCTGGAAGGATGAAAAATAAAATTTTAAAAACTATTTTGTAAACTTGTTAAAAATATTCGGGATTTGGTAAAATAAAAACGTAGTAGAAATTATATGAGAAGATTTTTTAATGTAGTAGTGAAGCAGATTTAAAAAATTTGCCCCTTGGTGTAGTAGATCTTCAATTAATAGGAAAGGAAACACTGATCCATACATGTAAGTTTTAAAACATTTCTAATCAAATATTTACATAAATTATTTTTTAGGAATTTCACATTCACCAAAGTTCACTCTTTGTTATAATAATTAGCGTATTAAATTTATTCAGATTTAAAGGTGTGTTATATTCAATTTATTTAAATTTCTACACATTTACAAGTACATATATAGATATAATTATAGTTAGAATGTCTATTCTACCATATAAAAACATTAGTTTACAATATTAATTTATAATTTGTCTGCATTTTCCAACACCTTTAATGTCGAATTAAATTGCATTTAATTATAGTTATTTTAGATTTAATTTACTGTACATTTTTACTTTTATATAAAAATTTTAAGGTTTATTGTTATATTTTTTATTTACTTTCATTGTATTTTAATATATTTTTGCTGATTATAAGCAAAGAACAAATATAACACATACAATCATACATGGATATAGACTTTAGTTTGTAAAATTCTATTAATTGCGGTAACTTCTTGTTTTTATTTTATTTTTTTATTTTTCTTTGTCTTAAGATTCGGTTACATTTTAAAAAGAGTAAATTTACTTTGTTTATTTCAATTACAAATTATATACTATTTACATATATATATATAATGTATAATACATTAAATATTTATATTTGCATTTATTTTATATCAACACACAAAATAATATGAATGTTCACATATTAAAAAAAAAAATTGTTATTTTAAAGTTTTGTAGTGTCAAATTAATTTCTTAATTATTCTTGTTCTATAAATGAATTTTTAAAATTAATGTGAAAATTTTAAGGTTTGATTTTAGCATATTATTAGGAGTTGAAAATCTAGAAAATATAGACAAAATTACTGGCTCCGAGGGCGTAAGTCTAGGAGGCCAAGGTTCGACAACGGACTGTAGCGCCATAGAAGAAGAAGAAGGGCCTAAGTCTAAATTAACAATATATAATAAAGTTTTAATTTACAACCAAGTAATTAAACCTATATGGTTATATGGCATTCAACTTTGGGGTTGTGCCAAGCAAACGCATATTAAAAAAATACAAACCTTTCAGAATAAAGTCCTACGTAACATAGTAAGTGCTCCCTGGTATGTACGTAATAATGACATTAATAGAGATTTACACATTCCCAAAGTTATAGATGAAATAAGTAGATATGCCATAAAGCATAAAGCTCGTATAGAAGGGTATATAAATATTGAAGCTGCTCAGTTAATAAATAATCAGATTATTACAGGAAGAATTAAAAGAAAAGGACCTGTATTATAAAGTACAGATTTTCTAAGGGAAAGTACACAAAACCTATACTCAAACCAAAGATAGCAAAAAATTAATGGTTAGTCATTTCGACTAGTTTTAATAAGCGAAGGGTGTGGTTTTGCTCGGTAAGAATTCGGCATACACTTCTGCTACGAGGCAGTTTGTATCTTTCGAAGATTCCCACCAATCCACATAAAACAAAAAAAAAAAAAAAAAATTAGGAGTTGAAATATAAGAAATATACGGTTTTTTAACTTCTAATTTTAAAAATTTTATAAAGTATTAAAATTAATAAAAATTTGTTAAGAATAGTTAGGATAATAGAAATGGAAATTTGTGAAACTTATCCTTTATTATATAAGGATCTAATGAAGTTAAAATATTGAACAAGGTTAAACTGAGGTACTGCAAGTTCAATTCCGACACAAGTTACAAAATTTTACATTTAAAAAAAATTATATTCCTTTATAAAACACTCATGACCCACTATGTACTATAAGTACCAATAAGTACCAAAATATATAACGTAAATATAATAAAATGTATGCGTAGACAAAAGGACATTTTGCTATTCCCAAAACAAAAACAGAAGTACATCTCAAATGTTCTAAGCTACATTAAGGTGGATTATTACAGATGATGTTTTTCAAGTTCCATCCCAATTCTTCATTAAAGTTCGACAAGTTTTTAAAAAAAAACTAACTTAAGTTCAAACAACTATATTGAAACTTATAAGAGACAAGAAATAAAAGGGTAATTGTGGCATAGAACACTAAAATAAAATGTTTCAGATGATCACATTTCGGCCATAATGTTTAAATACATTTAAGGCGTTCTTTCATCAATGTTTTTAAGAGTTAAATTTATCGTAAACTAAACTATGAAATAAAAAACTATTTATACCTATGTATATAATATCATATAACTAAAAAAAAAACATAATGTATGCAATTGTATAAATTAATGATTAAGTATACTATTTTTATTATATACTGGATATTGATAAAAATCTTTATATTTTTTTATTCATATTTTGAATGAAATGTGAGAACATTTTTGTTTTTATTCTTCTTTTTTTTTTTTTAAATATTGAAAGACGAATAATTTTCTTTATAAATTATTATGTATATGTGTATATATGTTTTTTTATTTATATATTCATATATATATATATATATTTATCATGAAAAGGATATGAAAACAAGAATATAATATGCATTGTGTATTTCTATATCCAGTATACAAGTATAGTTACTAATATGTAGTAAATATTAAAAATGATACAATGTTTCGGTCGTCTGTCGGTTTGTCGATAGTTGATCGGCCGGTTCCTTTTTTTTTTTTTATTCTTTTAATTCGTTATTTTATTGTTCACTATTCACTAACTGAATTTGAATGGATGCTTACCGAAACAAAATAAATACAACATGCTGTTTTTAATTATGTAGAAATGTAAGTGTAAACTTTAAAAAATTTTATTTTTTATTATTATTATTATTATTTTGATGATTTTTGAAGTAATTTGATACTTTTTTGACATTGATTAAGAAAAAAAAACTAAAAAATAACGAATATTTTAATGGTTTTTTTTTTATTTTTTTTTTATTTTTTTTGGTATTTTTGTTATTTGGTGATATCAATATCAATTTCATTCGGCGAAAATAACCCAACAACAACAAAAACATAATATGGCTTTTTTTTTGGGATTTCGTCAAGTTACATTGCACTCTTAAAATAATTTAAAAAAAAGAAAGTCAAATATATATATGTATTTTTAAATGTTTTTTTTTTTTTTAATTTTTAAATTTAGTCCAAAATATTTGATTAAAATACGATATGGTATTATTAACTTTAAGAAAAGTTTAGAAGAATTAGTTAGTATCGATTATTAAATTGAATCAAAAATATTTTAAAAATGTTAATCGTTTTTCAGGTCACAGGTGTATTGTAAGGAAGTTTGAAAATATTGGTAATTAATATTACTTTTTTTCAGTTGTTAAATATATGTTTTCGCTTTCTGAAGAGGTATTTGGTCTTTCCAACTAATCAAGTTTTCCTTAATGTGGAGTCTTTAGGAATATATGTTATAAATTCTTTTGTATACATGTTTTAGGGTTGGATCTGAAATCTCGATTTAGTAAATCTCGATTTAGAAAATCTCGTTTAGAAAATCTCATTTTTTGAAAATCTCGTTTTAGAAAATCTTGTTTTTAGAAAATCACTTTTTTAATATTCTGGAAAAAGCTGATAATTCCTTAAAAACCAGATTTTTCAATTAAAAAAGAGATTTTCTTAAAAAGTGAGATTTTTCAATAAAAAAGAGATTTTCTTAAACGAAATTTTCTAAAAACGAGATTTTCTAAAAACGAGATTTAAAAAACAAGATTTACTAAACCGAGATTATGGAACGCTCCCTATTTTTTAATATATCGTTAAAGCCTGCAATTAATATAAAATATATATATCATTCCGTAAGCCAGAATTTTTATTTTGAAATAGCGCGAAAATTTTAAGCTAAATTTTCATAAGCTATACCGTAATTTATGGGTTGAGATAGGCTGGGAGTCGGAAGAAATATAATCGTGTCTGTAAGGTTATATCTTCATAGATATATTGATATATTACTTTAGCAATGATCACACGGTTGATTACGAGATTACACGTACAGGTCAATCTAGTTTAAATTTAATATTGCAATACTTATTTGGATACAACAATATGTATGTATATAGTACGTATTGACGGTGTCTCAGTGTATAATATACTTCCACGTGCTTTGTATACTCTATTAATTCCCATAAACGATATATTATATGTTATTCGAGGAATTTATTGAGGACAAAAAATGCAAAGGATTTGCGAAATGTGAATAATGAACGGCAAAAAATATTTAATTTCTTTTTTTATTTTTTAATTTCAAAAATTTTCAGTCACTTTATTATATTAATGATTGCGTGTCCAATTTTATCTTCTTGTTTTATACTCTTTTTTTTTGATATATAATTTTTTATATTTTTAATTTTCCTTTGAAATCCAATACTTAAGTTAATGATGGTGATGATATTAAAAAAAAAAAATAATATTTTTAAATATTTTAGTCTTTATTTATTTAATTTGTTTTTTTTTTTAACATTTTTAATGCAATATCCATTGGTTAGAAAATTGGTTATGAGCTGGGTTATTGGGTATTGTTATTGCTTATATTTTAGCTACCTGTATTTAAATATTTGAATTTATCTATACGTTTAATTTTTTTATAGTTGAATTTGATTTTTTTTTTTTTTAAACATTTTAAAGGTGTGTGTTGTTGGTAATACGGTGTTTTTTTCATATTTTTTTTTTTTGGGTAATGGTTCAGTAACATCAGAAGTCAGTAACACTTTTGAGAAATTTAAAAAAAAATACATAAATTGATATTTGAGATTTTTTTTTTTTGTAACTTTTATTAAAAATGATAGTTAGTTAAGGTGTTGAATCAATTATTTTTATACTTGAAAATAAAAAATAAAAATAATTATATATATATAAACATAATAATGAATCATTTATAAAAATGTTTACATATATATATATAAAATAAATGGCCTCAAACTACTAATTATTTATAATTTGTAATAATCAATATTCAAATCGCTGAATTAAATAATGTATTTTAAACCTATGAAATCTATAAGTAGGCAATAATTAAAAGGACCAAATTTTTTATTTCAATAACGAAAAATCCTTTAATATTGAATTTAGTTTAATTTATGGATATAACAGTAAATGCCCTTTTTTAATCAGAACAGGTATTAAAACTATTAAACTAATTATTAAAAACTTTATTCAATGTTGTATCCTATTGAATTTTTACAATGACATAGTGATCCCCCAGCTATGTAATCCTTTCCAAATAATTGTTTTAAATAATAATAAAGGTGAGACAAATTTTATGGAAGTATTTAATTAAGTTGAATAAAGTTAGTAATTATTAAGGAAGTATATAATTAAGTTGAATAAAGTTAGTAATAGTTAAAGTAGTTAAAAATAAAAAAAACCTGAAAACTAAATTAAGTTAAAATAATATCTCAAAATTACCAAATAGTTTTATTTTTAATTATCTTAGAAAACTTTTTTCTCTAAAAAGATACTTTTTTTTAATAAATTACATAAAAATGATGGTTACATAATCTCAATAACTTTGGTGGGTGTAATATAACAATCATAATCTAATTTTGAAACAATAATACGTATTTTTATTAAACGCACTTTATCATTATTAATTATAATTTTATTATTGTTATAACACTTATATTTTACAATTAAACACCGAACTAAACAATAGGTAGAGATATCTAATTATTATATTATCCCATTGGTTATACCACCAACCACTTCCTTTTTGGAATCTTTGGATTTTTAATTAAATTACACTATATATAGATATTCATTAAGTATTTTTGAAATTAAAAAAAAAAAAAAAATTCAAAATAAATGAGTATAAAAAAAAATGAATAAAATATTTAATACAATTCCCCAATAGCTATATATAATAATATACAGTAGATGTTCAAATTGATGACATGTTTTTTAAAAGTATATGAATTAAATTTTTATAGATAACAGTTTTCAGTACTTATTATTAATTTTAGTATATAAATAGTTTGCAGGATATAAGTGTCACTATATTAGAAACTTAATTTACAACATTCTTTATATTTACAATTTTTTAATTAGTTTAAATGGGGTCGTTCTATTAAAATTAAGTTTCATAGTAATTTTAGTTTTTAAAATGTAAGATACTGGATTAACTTATCAATTTAACAATTAACTTATCAATGTTTGTTTTCAATACATGCCATTTAAATGAAAAGCAGCTTGTCTATTTTTTAGAACTTTAACTAAAATGTATAATTTAACCAGTGTATTTTATAGAAATAGATGCACTTTATAGAACCCTATTTCACCGATAGCTCAGTGGTAAAGTGGCGGCTTTTGAATCGAAAAGTCTCGGGTTCAAATTTCGGATTTAGTAAAAAAATATACACTATACTAAAATAATTTAATTAGAAGTCAAAATGTCTATTAATCCAAGGATATTAGGCAATATTTACTATTGTCTTGTATTACAAATAAATAAATAAATATAGAATCCTATATTCTTCAAGGATTCTGCAGGATTCTTAAAGGTTTGATTCTAATGGGTAATTAAATGCTTTTTAAACGAAAGATTACGAGTTCGAGCTATACGTTCAATTTCATAAGAGTCGCGTCTTTATTTCATATAATAACTACATTCATATTCTTAAAGGATTCTACAGGATTCTTATAGGTATTGCCAAATTAATGCTGCAGTAATTTTTGATTGACTTATAAAATTATATAAGATTTTATATTCAATTACATTTCACATGAAGTTCTATTATTCGAGAACTTACTGTATGTATTAATAAAACAAAAGTAAAATAAAATGAAAACAATAAACAAGAATTAATCATTTATTCACCAAAAATAAAATAAAAAAAAAAGAAGTGTTCAAGAATAATTGCGAGATTCTTTTTTTTTTATGGTTTTGAATCTAAATAATAAAAAACAAAAAAAAAAAAAAACAAATAAATGAGTACAAGAAATGAAATTGGAATTAATCAGCAAACCGATACCTTAGAAACTGGCCATACTTACTATATACAAAATATATATGTATATAGTTATATAGATATTTCGTATTTAATACTTGTTATATATAGTACATTTTTAAATATTTATATATACATATATATATATAAGAATATTTTATTATATGATATAATAAAAATTATACCAAACCCAGGTGTAATATTATATTTTCTTCTTTATAAAAAGTAATATTTCGCAATCAGATACTTTCAGATTTTATTTTGGTTTATTTTTTTTTGTTTTGTTTTTTTTTTTATATTTATTTTTGCCTTCAAAACTCAAATTTCCATAAATAAAATTCTAAGGTATGTAAATAAATACATTTTTACACACATATATATACATTAAAAAACAAATATAAATAAAATTAATTTTTTAAGTAAAATTTGCAAAATAAAAGACTAACTTAAAGGTATGTACGATAAACCCTCTGTTTCACCTCCTTTGTATGCACTACAGGATTTTATCTTAAGATACAGAAAACAGAAAAAAAAAATTTTGAAAAAAAGAAATGGGGTGGTAACTAGTAATTTAAAAAAAAGGGTTTAAAAAATAGAAAAAATATTGAAAAGAATAATTAGTAAAACAAGTAAGAAATTAATAATAAATGTATTAAATTGTATCTGAGTTTATATGAATATGTTTATTTAAGATTAATATGTATATTTACATTGTAATCAATGTAACAAAGCTTCTGAAAATAAAAACAAAATAATAAAATGTATAATAAAAATTGTTGAATAATCTGTAATATAGTAAATTTATAATTTAAAATAATTTTTACAAATATTTTTTTTTGTTAAATTTATTCCAATGTTAACTAAAATTCAAATTTTCGGAGATTTGAATGGGTGATTCCCGAATTCCAAATTCTAGACTTCAGAATTTTTTTTTGTGTGATACATTGAGATTAACCTATTTATGTTTAATCATCATCATTTAATATAGTAATCGGCTCATTCGGTCACAAAATTTCGGGTCGTGTCTCAATTATTTTTTTTAATTATAAACATTTATAATAATTTGAGTGGGAAAATTGCTTAAATTTTGAGTGTTACACGACACTAGGTATTATATAAAACTTTTTTGACTAATACCAATTCTAGAATTTCTAGTAAGGGCCAAATTATATATCACAAATGCTTAGGTTCTTAGATTAGGATTTTTGTCTAGTTAATAATTAGCAAGTTCCATGCCTTTTAAAACATTGATTTAATTAAAACTTGTATTAATTTTCGAACAGGTTTTTGAACTTAGCTTAAATTAAATTTTAATTTTTGTGATTCGATATGTTTGACTTAATCTTAATTTTATTTTTGTATACAAGTATTTAATTATAATATCTTCGAGTATATTTCTAGTTTTCTAATCTATATAGGTTCTTTTAAAACTTTTTTAAATTTTTTTTTTAATTTTTATCTAAAATAAATGTATATATATATAATAAATATACACTTCATATCCGTATATATACTAATGAAAATTAACTTGTTCCATAAATTTTGTATTTTGTTTTTGAATTGTCGAAATTTGATCTTTTGAAATTTATATTTAATATATATTTATATATATAAATAACAAAAATAAAATATAGAATAAGATAATAATTTTTCATGTACTATACTTTAAAATATCTTAGGAATTTTTTTAACCAAAATAAATTCTAATTATTTGAAAATAGAAAAAATTAGGCAGTAGATAAAATGAGTAGTTTTTTGGAAGCCTTAATGGGAAATTTAAAAAAAAATGCTACTAAATGTCTTAATTAATAATTATTAATATATTTTCTATTGCTTATCATATTTAGATTGAAAAAAAATGTAGAAGAACTTCAAATATATAGCTATAGGCCACTTCTGAGTTTTAAAGGTTTAGAGCTAAAGTAATTTTTCACAAAATAGTCAATTTTAATTAATTAAATCTATATCTTAGATAATAATTTTATTAATATCTCTCAAAATTAGTGAGGGTTTTGTAAATTAATGGACGATGTAAAAATATGTAGTAGGACCGGAGTTTTTTTTTTAAAGTTAATATTGGTCCCGAAATCCGCAAGTCTTTCTATAAAAAGGTTGTTTAAAATTGCAAATTGTTTAATGATTTCTAACTATAATATACACTTTTTTAAGCCATTTATTACTGAGCGATGTTTTTTCGACTTTAAGACATGAACTTTCGACTTTCGACTTTGAGTCTTGAACTAAACCTTACGGTGAGATCTGTGATACAAATGTACAGTTTGGTTAAGAGGATGGGGCCATTGAAGAATTTTGTCATTTGGGTTGAGTATATTTCGAATTGTTGGATTATGGGGGAAAGGGAAATTTGGATGGATATTTAGAAAAAACATGTTAATGTTCTTCTTAAATTTAGATTTAGTTCTTCTAAATCATACACATATACATTATCAATTTTGGGGAACACATTTGGTGGAATATGGTTCCATAAACATGACAAAAGAATTTCCATAAGCCGTTTTGTGCCATTTGATTGGCTCAACTATGTAGGCATGAGCATCTGCTGCCCCCTTGTTTCTCAATGGAAAATCTTTAGTGTAAGTCTCGTTGGAAACTTAACAGGTGTTCGCCCCAACAAGGTAGTTACCATAAAACAAGATCAGTGACTATATTGTACGACGATAGCTAAATGGAGTAAGCGTTAAGGTGATACTGCGATCATTTATAAAACGAATAGCTCTGTTTTGCACTTAAATAAGATATTTTTATAATATTCAAAAAAAATTTAACAATTTTTTAAACAAACGTACCAGCGGATAAAATAAAACTAAAAAATAAATTTAAAAAAAAAATTATCTATTTTTTAAAATGTGCTAAAATAAAAACAAAATTTTAATTGTTTTAAGAAGAATTATGTATTTTCAACTTAAAATTCCATTGTTTTGTATTTGTATCTTATACATTATCTAATGTATAATATCTATTTAGATATATTATTTTAAATTAAAACCACTAAGATCATTTTAAAGCCGCAACTATTTCGCTACTTTTTATTTAAAGTTTTGTTTTTATTTAGTTGCGCATACTTTAAAAATGTTTTATATGAAAAAATTTCCAATTTCAATGTCAAAAATTACTCAAAATTAATTTTATTTTTTTTCTTGGTCTTTGGTTTTAACATTTTTTATTTTTTCTTTTTTTTACATTTTAATGATGTGGTGCGGGTTAAATAACTTAAAATTATATGCAAAAAAAATAAAAAATTAAAAATAAAAAAAAAACAAATTAAAAACCAAAAATTTAAATAATAAAAGAAACATAAATAAAAAAATTATATCGAATTTAAACAGCAAAAAGACGAAAGAATTATTGCATATCAAATTACAAAAAATATCAAATTTCTGATTTAACTTTAAATAAATTTATCTTTGTGTTTTTTTTTGAACAAAATTCATTTTTTACAAAAGTAAAATTACTACAAAAAAAAAAAATTGTTTAACAATTTCAAATGCCGGTTTACCTTCGCATGTTTGTTTTATAAATGGAAAGAAATACTTTAAATTTATATTTTATTAGGTCACATTTTAATTATTAAGTTAAAAATAAATTCTTTGACAATTCCATTAAAGCTGTATTTATATTAAAATACTATAAAGTAACATTTAATAAACATAATAGTAATTTAAATACACTACAATATGGGCCTTAAGTATAGTGTTATTCTTAAAGTTTGTATAGTTCCACCAATTTGTTTTTAGAACAAACATTAAACTGCAATTAGCATTGTACATTTTAGGAAGATTTTTAAAAACTATCGCAGGAACTCATGTAGGAGTATTTTACAGTTTTTTTGGAAGTGAACCTTAGCAGTGAAATTGTTAGTAGATTTCACTGAAAATTCAATACAATAAAGGAACAATCTTCTGCGTTTTTAATGAAATTGATTTGGTTACTTTGGGCAAATACTTTAGCAAGTTACACAATAAGTGGCAGAGAATTCGTGCAAGGTTTACTTAAAAAAAAGTACAAATTCCTTAATCATCATTATTAAATTAATATATCTTATATAATTATATTTTTACTTCATAAGATATGTGCCCAAAAACATAAATTTTTTTTTATAGGTTCAGGCACATTTTTTAAGATTTGAATGTATTTTAACAGCAAGGTCTAATATCTTACAATTTTACTTAAAAAGAACTATGATTTTTTTAATGACCATCTTAAAACGTAAACCTTCAGGCCCGTTGTGTACCCACTTTTAATACTTTCTAACAATTTAGAAGTAATATTATTTTGGTATCCATGGGAGTTTGTAAAAAGAAATAATTTTTCAGTCATTTTTTTAAATCGAATTTGCAGTGTCTCGATTACTAAGCCAAATACTTACCCACTAACTCACCAAGGCCCCTTATAATATTTATATATATTAAAATATATTATAGTATTAATTATAATATTTTATTTAAATTCGACCTACAACATAAGAATAGAACTAGAAAGTCTTTGCAAGTCTATAAATATAGAACTAAAAATTTTTATTAATTATATGTCTAACTTTTAACCTTTGAGAAAATTCAAATTATGAAACAGTGTTAATTTGATTATTAATTACAAAAATAATGGTTTAAAATATTAATGATTTTAATATAAATTAAAAAATTTAAATTTACAAATTTAACGAAATAAAATTGTCAAACTAATTTTCTTTTTAAAATTTTTGGCGGAAAAATCCGTGTATAACATGTGTATATCAATCATATTTCTACAAAATTTTTAATTAAATATTATTATCATTATTATTTTACTGAATGGCCCAGTGGTTAAATCGCCAACCTCTCATTTAGAATGTCGTATGTTAAATATTAGAAAAAGGGTTTATGTTTTTATCCAGGTTTTCGTTAATTTCATTAGTGTTTTTTTGAAATTCATATTTGGGTTCAAATTAATGTCAAAAAAGACATAATTATTACATCAATAACTAATAAAAATTGTGAAAACATAACTACTTAATTGTATACAATAAATTTCAATTTATACTTATAACTCACAGATAGGCAAAAAACCCATATAGTTAAAAAATTTTTTTTGTTATCTTGTTTGTTATGTTAATGTTAATAAATATTTAAGTATTACAATATAATATAAATAAATTAAAATATGTATTTATATTAAGTCGAAAAATAAAGAATCTAACAAAGCATCTTACATGTGATTAAGTCCTATAATAATGTCAGAGGAAGTGCTCAATTGTGGGTGAATTTATTTAATTTAATTCAAATAAAAGGAGCAGTATTTACCTAACATATTCCATCATCGCTGTATTATACGTTATATTGCCATTTTGCCACTCTATACGTATCCATAGCATACAACAGATGGACCCTAGTACTTAAACAATTAGTAGCCACGCAGAGTTTAAAAATTAAAAAAAAAAAACAAAATCTATTTATATTTTTTTTTTGTAACTTAAGAATTGTGGAGGCAGATTTTCATATTTTTTTTTTTTCAATATTTGAAATTAATATTTTATGAAACAAAAAAAAAAAAAAAAAAAAATAGATCATCACAAATTTATTTTTTAATTTTTTTTTTTTTAAAAAATCGTCCTTGAAGCCTAAATTTTATTTACAAAATTTTTAAAAAGACAAAAACAAAAAAAAAAATTCAATATGTAGGTGATAATGAAGGTGAAATACCGAAAAGAACATAATTTATAATTTACTATTTATAATATTTTAATTATGTTAAGAATTTTTAAATATACATAAAATATATTGAAATATTTGAATAAAAAATTATATGTTATCGAAAATATATTTAACATATGGATAATGAACTTTATTAAACTTAGAGTTTTAAAAACTTTGCTCTTCTCATATAAAACCTTTTTATAAGAATTGATAGGGCTGCAAAAGTATGTGTTTCTAAAATGAAAAGTTGTTATACGAGTTACAATATATATTTTGAAAAATGTTTTCATAAGGCTTTAATTAGATTGAACTAGCTTTAATTTCAAAATGCTTATATGATTTAGAGTATTTTTTTAACTTTTAAGTTTATTAAGGTTTTTTAATAAAATTATCTTAAAAGGGACTTTTAAAAGATCATACAGGGTGCTTAAAGTTGTAAGTCAAAATAATTGAATGAATTCAGAATAAGTTTTTAATATACATATATATTATATAGTATATTTATATTTATATAGTATACTTATCCCTATTTTTTATATTCCTATCCCAAGTCAACTTATCCGTATTTATTATATATTCCTATCCCAATTTATTATATTCTATATTTATTTTCCATTTGTTCCTATATTATTATTTTGTACCATCAAGAGATTAAAAGTGAGTAGAGCTCTACGGAAACAAAAGTTTCCTCTACCAAATGTGTTTACACGAGAGTGCAACTCTACAGAAAATTCACTCAGAGATTCACACAGAGCTGTAGATTTTTCTCTAGCAACTGTTTATACGATATCCGTATTTTTTGTAAATGGTAGGTTTGTGGTAGAGCAAAAAATAGAATATTCTATTAGTTTATATGTTTGGTCCCTGGTCCAAACATATTCACTGCCACTTCTAGTGTTTTTTTAAAACTCATTTTTCTTTTATTAAATTTTTAAAATTTATTTAATTAATTTATTTATTTCAAAAATTGGAGTATAATTAATTAAAACATGTTTCTTTAATCATTAAATTTATTCACTTAGCTTAAATTCAAGAACAAACTCATATTAAATAATTTGAATTTTTAATTTTAAATTTAAAATTACAAAAAGGAGGTACTTCAAAATAAATATTTGACTTATTTTGATTAATTTATTGATAAGGAAACCAGTTTTTATTATTTACCAATTTAGCAAATTATTTACCATTGATTACTTATATAGATACATACATCATACTTTAATAACAATATAATATGCAAAAATACATTTTTTAATAAAATGCAAATTCATTTAATTCTTAAATTACTAAAAAAAAAAATTCATTAGGAAATAATTATAATAAGTTTTCTAATTATATTGTCAAGTATATCAAAAATGAAAATGATGTAAAGTTAGTCATTTTAAATAAACATATGTTGTTGTTATTTTTTGTTTTTTTTTTTTTGTTTTTTTGAGAAATTAGAGGACAAAGAAAACTTTCATAAAAATTAACATGAAAAAGAAAATTATATATTTTCTTTTCGAAATATTTTTTTATTTTTTTTCAAAAAAAAAAAAAAAAAAACAACAATTTTTTTGACATTGTGATATTGATAATTGTCATACATATTTTCTTTTGATGTTATATCAAATTTAGGTTATAGTTAAAGGATTATTATAATTTTCTTCTATATAGGTGTATTAAAAAACAAAAACAAAAACAAAAAAAATATGAATTGCAAAGTTTTTCAGTGACAGATTTATAAACTAAAAGTCTAATTTGAGAGTTTACGTAAGAGCATATAGTTTTTTGTTTTTCGTTATTTTAGTTTTACGTAAAAATTAGTTGTATTTTATGTATTAATAAATTAAATACTTTTATATATATATATATATATATATATGTGTGTATATTTGTAAAATAATATTAAGAGCTTGGATATATGTTAAATAAATGATAAAAACACTGGCGCAAATACCTTATTATTAATTTAGATATATTTAATATATTTTTAACCATATATACATAATAAGTACATACTGATATATTTTTTTGTAGAAGCGTTCCATAATCTCAGAAAATCTTTTTTTTAAAACTCGTTTTATAGAAAATCCTGTTTTTTATTAAAAAATCTCGCTTTTTAAGAAAATCTCTTTTTTCTGGTTTTTAATGATTTTTGAGTTGGATACGAAATTAGAATTATCAGCTTTTTCCAGAATACAAAAAAAGGGATTTTCTGAAACGAAATTTTCTAAAAACGAGATTTTCTAAACGAGATTTTCTAAACGAGATTTTCTAAAACGAGATTTTCTAAAACGAGATTTACTAAACCGAGATTTCAGACCCAACCCATTTTTTGTACCTCAATATTTAAAATGCTTAAAATTCCTAAATGGAATAAAGTCTTAACCAAAGAAATAATACATGTTGCGGCAACATGTTCCTTTAAGCTTCTTCTGATTTATAGTAAATAATTAAATTTTTTAAGTACATCGACATTAAAAATTTTAATCTATAGTATTCTTTCTAATTTGATTGTAGCACAGTTATATTTTATCATTTTGTTGCAATAAAGTTCTTTGGCCCTTGATTGCTTTTAATATTTTGCTCATATTATATATAACAGCTTTACATAATAAAATTGAAGAAAATTAAAAAAAAAGAAAAACGGATTAATTTAAAAATGGAAAATTTCAAAACTTTGTATCTGTAGATTTTTAAAACTTTGTAAGCATCTGTATATTTTATATACTAAGCAATGTGGTTATTTTATTACAAAATTTTTATTTATAAAATATCTAATGAATTAATTCATTTAATTCTCAATTTTTATTTTTAAAATGCAAAATTATTACATCTTTTTATGATCACATTTTCTTTCATACCAAAATATTGACCTACAATTTAAAAGAAAAATTAAAAATAAGAAAAAAAAAAAAAATACCAATATTAAAAACATAAAAACAAAATTTTTCAAAATAGGATATTAATAGATTTTTTTAATTTAATTTTTGAATTTTTTATTTGATTTTTGTTTATTTTTTTATATGACCTCAAAAAAAAAAAAAAAAAAACTGAATCAAAAATTTGAAAAGTTTTTCAAATAATATTTACAAATTAATAATTCCTTTTAATATATATTACATGTATAGAGATAGACTATTTGAGCTATGTATATATAAATATTTATAATTTAATGTGTGTAGGTATAATAAAAAAAAATTTTTAAAAATATAGAAAAATTTTAAATATTTTTACACGTGGTACCATAAATACATATACATTAAGTTCAATGGACTTTTTTTTTTTTTTTTGAATGAAGTGTCCTTAGTTTAGTATATTATAACCGTTGATTATTTAAGATATCGTTTACTGTTACCGAAATTTGATTATCAGAATATTATAGTTTTTTTTTTTATTTAACCTGCTTTATTCTTAGAGTATTCAAAATGTTTTTAAGACCAGAAAAGATGTTGAGATGTTAAGATGTACATGTATTATATTCCCTTTTCTAAAAAGGTGCAAATAGGCTAATTTTAAAACGAATTGTAACCCTAAAAAGGACTACAATTTAGACCTGGACCTAATTCTCCAGACCTAATTTGTTTAGATCTGGATCCATTTTTATTTACGCGCTTGAGTATCTAAATACAAACACAATTTTTAACATTTTAAACTCTAGACTAGAGAAATATTATGCAGTAGCGTGTTTTTAAGTGTTAACATGTCAAATAACAATTAGCCTGCTAGGTTTATGGTAGGTAAATGTTGAAACAATGGGGATATATATTATATTCTCATTATTAGAATTGATCTTAATGAATTCATCATATAATCCAAACAAAAGATAGTATTACGACTTATAACATGTAGAACTATCTTATATTTTCTTAGATACAGTTGTACAGTACAGTTTATATGTTGTATACTGTAAAAATGTTTTGAATTGAGTCATAAGGTTTTTCAGGATCTGCGAGTTGTATTATTCAATTAAATTACTTTTTTAAATTTTGTATTTCTTTATAATATTTTGTAAATTTTATTGGTCTAAATTAGTGGAAATTAGTGAATCAGATTTACAGCTCTGTTGCAGCTAGATTTATCTTAAAAATAAAATTTCAAATCTTCTACAGTGTATTATTTATCTTAAGTTTAAAATTACTTAATTTAACAAAAATAATTTTCAAAAAACTTTAACATAAAATAAACGGACAAACGATCGGTCAAATTAAAAAACAAAAGCTAATATTTTTATGTGACACGGTGCTTAAAATTAAGACGATGACAAAATCAAAAAAAATTTAACACGATTTTAAATCTTCCAATTTAAAAATAGTTTTGTTTTCATTTTTATTTGTATCTATATTTTTGGAACAATTTTATGTGTTATGTTACTTATTTAGTACGTAATTATTATATTGTGGCACATAATTTGTATAGTTTCTATTGCCCTCCTACTGAATTTAGTGATGAAAATAAAAATTTTAATGTTTTACAACTACTCGTATAAAAATAAAAATTGTATATAAACTTAATAAAGGGTTATGAATAGTAAAAAATTTCATTTAGAATGTTGTTTCAGTAAATCCAGATTCATTTAGGGCATTTTTGTTCTGGAACCTATTATTTTATACTTATCTATCACTTATCAAATAATCAAATTTTTGACAAATTTTTGTTGCACTAAAACCATGTTTGACAACTACCCAATGAAGTTTGATCAGTAAAAAACAGCCATTTATAAAAATATTATTATTTGATTAGTGGTAAGACTAATAAGTATTTGGTGCAATAGGGCTCAGTATTTATCTACTGCGCACATAATTCAATTAAAAACGAGGAAGATTATAGTTGCCCTTGTCAACTTTTAGATACCCGTGCATACCCACTATAGTGTATAAAATAAACCGTAATTTACTTCCCTTATACATTTAACTCATTACTCCATAATTTTGACGTAAAAAAAAAAAAAAAAAAATGGCCCACCTAAAAATTCCGATGGTCCGAGTGATGTCCAACTTTGCCAACTAACTTGCCCTATTACTTTACCTGCCCAATTTTAATTTTAACCTTGTAGCTTCATTAGATCCACAGTTATTGAATCGCAAACTTTGTATGGCAGCCCCCCAAAATGGGGCCGTAACATTTTGAAACTTCATATAAGTGCTCGATTCATTATATAAATAACCGTGTGTAATTTTTATCGTCGTAGTATAATTAGTTTTGAAGAAATTCATATTGGTGCAAATAAGTTGTATGGCAGCCCCCCGAAAATGGGGCCCTAACATTTTGAAACTTCATATAAGTGCTCGATTCATTATATAACTAACCGTGGGTAATTTTCAGCCTCGTAGTATAATTAGTTTTAAAGAAATTCATATTGGTGCAAAGAAGTTGTTTGGCAGCCCCCCGAAAATGGGGCCCTAACATTTTGTAACTTTATATAAGTGCTCGATTCAGTATATAACTAACCGTGTGTAATTTTCATCCGCGTAGTATAATTAGTTTTGAAGAAATTCATATTGGTGCAAAGAAGTTGTATGGCAGCCCCCCGAAAATGGGGCCCTAACATTTTGAAACTTCATATAAGTGCCGGAGTCATTATAAAACTAACTGTGTGTAATTTTCATCCCCGTAGTATAATTAGTTTTGAAGAAATTCATATTGGTGCAAAAAAGTTGTATGGCAGCTCCCCGAAGCCTTGGTCCGATTTTAACCAAAAACAATAGGGAACCTAGAAATTGTCTAAAAATGACTTTGTGTGAATTTCAAGACTCTAGCCCTTTTAGTTTTTGAGTTATCGTGCTGACACACGGACGGACGGACGGACGGACGGACGGACAGACACACATAGCTAGATCGACTCATTTTTCGATTCTGAGCCGATACGTACCCTTGACACTATATCTAGCTCGTCTAGATCGATGCGTTACAAACGGAGGAGCAAATCTAATATACCCGATGTCATATATGTATGCACGGGTATAAATATTAAAGGGGAAAACAAATAAGTTTATAGAAGTCTAATAAAAGTTAATAATATAATTATTATATTCAATCAGGAATACAATCCTCCCGAACTAATGTGACCAATAATATAAAAAATTAGTAGAATGCTTGACTCTATCTGTTTTCGTTTTTAATTACAAGTAATAATAAAAATTTTTTTATTATTTTAATATTATAATTAGTTATATATATATATATTATTATAAATTTTATAAAACAAAACTATTATTAATGGACTATAATATTTGATTTATATTCTCCATAATATACAATATATAATAATTTTAACAATTTAGTTGACATTTGCTTTGATAGATTATGCAAACAAATACAAAAACCAAAAAAACAAATTACAAATTAAATAAAATAAATTTTATTTATTTTGATATAAAGGCGTGTTAGTTACACATCATTTAAATAATATACCATAATATTATATTTAAGAAAATAATTTATTTGGGTAGTAGATTTTTTTTTATAATTTGTATATAATACCCCAATCTATTGACCCTCCTTTAACTAATCCGATAAATCGGGATCATCCCGAAATATAACACCTGTAAAGTCAACTTACTTTATTACTTATTCAAAATTTTCATATGTTACATGTCTTATAAAATATCGTTACTCATATTTTGAATGTGCCTTAAATGACATTTTAAATGTCAAAAATTTTGTCAGATCAATATAATTTTTGAACTGTTTCATCTTATTCATCTCATATTTGTTCCACTGAGAAAGTGTTCAACTCATATTCTGAATACAGATTTGATTTGTAAGCAAGTAGAGATTTATAAAACTTTTGACAAATATAGGTCAATATATGGATACTTTACTGTATAAAATAAAAAATAAATATGAAATATGAAATTTTAATTTTTAAATATTTTTGATTTATGAATGTGAGGGAAATTTCAGTAAAATTTATATTATGAATATTAAAACAAAAATACAAATTATGTTTAAAATCCAAAAAATAAAAAAAAAGATAAATAGTTTACAAATAAAAGTTTGTTTTTCTTCACTTTTATGATGAAATTTTAAATTTAGTCCAATGATTTTAATTTGATTGCAATTCCAAAAATATTTAAAATTAAAAACTTTCATAACAATAAAAAACAATCTATTTCTAAAAATTAATACTCCTCCCAGTCGCGTTTGAAGGATTCCACAAACATAAAAAACTTCCATAATGATTAATATTTAGCAAGGGGGGAATCCTCAATCTAAAATCTATTATAGTTCAGGATTGAATCATAATTTTCTTTCATTCAACCCAAAGTTTATTAAAGTCCCAGGGTATTTTGTTCAGTTCGTCCAAAAGTTGTCTCTATTTTTGGAACTTCTTGACTCAATATGGATTTTAAAAAACCAAAGTATATACATATGTATATAATTTTGTAAATTTTAATTTTTCAAATTTATTAACAAAATTTTCTTTTTATAATTTCAGGATTTTGCTGAAACTGCAATGAATGAACTATTAGGATGGTATGGTTATGATAATGTTGATCGTTTAGATTTATCAACAAAAGCTTCAAGACTGATGGTAGCTTCATTACAAAATAATAGTAATAATAGTCGTAATGATATATTAAATGGTAGCAAAAATAATAGTATACGAGAAGATAGTACAACATCAGATCATGAAAGTTCAAGAGAAGATGATTCAAAAAGTCCATGTTCGACAAAAACTAGTGAAAAAATTGGTAAGTAAAAAAAGGAGCTTAACTATGTTAAGCTAAGAATTCAATCACATATATTAAGTATATCTATAGTAAAAATTTTTCAAGCAGTATTGACATTATCGGTAGTGAGGATATCGGTCTTTAAGACTTTGTTTCGGTTGGTGGCTTCCTTGGTTTTGAAACCATTATCAGTTCCGTTAGGCATTCCCAGCGTTAGGCATATATTACGGTTTTATACAAACATTTAATATTTTTTTTAATATCAGGTTAGCTTTTCCAGGACGTTATTTTAATATTGTTGATATAATAAGATAAAACCTTATATGGCTTTAGTAATTTAATTCCTTAGAAAATTTCTAAAATAAAAGCTTGCAAATGGCTTTTAAACTTATATATTATAGGTATAATGCCTTATGTAAAATATGACTATGAACTATGTCCTCCCCAAAAACTACTTAATAGTACATCTACTCATTTTAAAAGTACTTTTTAAATTTAAATGCAAAAATGGAAAAAAAGAGAATGGTTAGTCTTCAATGTACAGGGCAAGCGTTGCTTTATTTCCGATTATTCGCTTTTCCAATTGACCATGTCGCATTGAATTATTATAGACCTCTATTGATGTATTAATTATTTTAATTCCATTATTACTTTAAAGAAAAGAAAATAGAAAATAGAAAATGTAAAGTATTACGCAACCTTTATCATTTTACCATGACATTATCAGTAATACTTATTGAAAAAATTTTTTTTTTAATTTATTGTAAATGTAAACTGCATATTTTTTTTTCATTTCTTTCTTCTATTCTTGCAGCGAAAGGGTTTATTACAGTTAAATAAAAAAAAAATCAATGTAAAACTTTTTTTTCAACTATATTTTAGTTTTTTTTCACATAGGTACCATTAGTCTCTTTTTTATATTATTTTTTAATTTTCCTTTTGTGCTTTTACTTTCAACTACGATTACGTAGTTTTTGTAAAAGTATTGTAATCGTTTTTAAATAGAAACATTTTTATTGAAAAGTTTTTATTTTTACTCATATTTAATACTGGCAAAATATTGTCAGTTTAGACTCTGGAGTAAACAGTGTATAAACTTATCAGTATGAAAGCACTATTAGGGCTAAGTGTATTTTAACTGTATTTGAAATTTTAAATTAAATATTAGTTATGGCTTTTAATAATGATTCTTTTAAAATAATTTTACTATCCAAAGGTGTTTTAAGTCAAATAACTCCTATCTTTTATAAATTAAAATTAGCGCCTAAATGTAGCCAATGTCAAAATGCCAAATAGGCAAAGGACAGAAAATATCAGGCAATATTTATATTGTCCTTGTATTACTCTTTAATAAATAAATAAATGTAGCCAAAATGAGCAAGTCTTAGAACCGAAAGTGATCTTTTTCAGACGATTTACCGTGTTATATTTTGGTAATGAATGGTATTTGAATGGTATGAGTTCGTTTTTGGACATTTTAAATATTTTAATGTTGAAATTAAAAAGTTGAAACAATCAAGTGCTAGAAGCTCTACAAAACCTACCTTTACATTATTTGAAAGATTTTTCTTTATGGCTTGCTTAATTAAAGGATTAGTTATGTTAGAGTGTAATATTTGAAATCTTCAAACGAAACCATTCTACTTTTGTGCTATGCTTCTTAAATTAGAATAAGAACAAATTGGCTTAGAAAAGTTTGTTAAAATAAAATTCTTTCTATTTCTAAAATATTATGATATTTTTCTTAAAATGCTTAGAACATGTCATTCAAGAGTTTTGCCGGAGCTAGTGAATAATTTAAAACAAAACCTAGAAGTTCAAATATTTCAAAAATGATTCTGAAAGAAGCTTCACCATCCCTTCTTTACAATGCTTTTGGCAGTTTTGGACTTGGGTCTCTAAAATGTTTGCATTCTTGTGCAAAGTACTTACCTCCTAATCAAAATATAATAGTTTCAAAGCGATTTTTGAATTTAAAAGCTTTATAAAATAAATTTATTAACTTACCATTTATACAATTGTAATAACGGTAATATACTTAGTTTCCGGTAAATGAAAAAGTTAAAAACATGACAATATTTTTTTTTTTTTGAAATAACTATTATTTTGTTTTATCATCATTATCATTTTATAACTTGATCCGATCCAAATATACTTATTAATATAGGAACAAAAAAAAAATTATTTTTTTTTTAATTCTCTTATTCGTGAATAGAAATATTGTTAGAAATGGATGAAAAAAGACTATAAAATATATTCTATGTTCTATTAAAATACTCTATAATACGGATTCAATATATACACATAATACCTTATTATTGGAGAAAAACTAGATCGTAGTATAAAAGTATATATATATAGTAAATGGTATATTTGTATAATTTTATTAGTTCATCTAATTAAATTTAATATCTTTTAAAAAATTAATATGCAAAAAAAAAAAAAAAAAAAATAAACGCATATAATTATGAATATATAAACGTATAATCAGTGATTATAAGAAAATTAAATAAAATCATAATAATGTAATTTAAGTTTAGTCCATGATAAAATAAAATGTAATAAAATAAGTAAAATAATAATTAAATGAAGAGCACTAGTACATAATATTTTTCATTACCAATAAAGGCTTTTTAAAAAAAAATTAAACTCTTCAATTAAAAAATTGGTAATAATTATTTATATATTTATATATAAACAATTCCGTACTATATACAATGTGATAAACGAGTGATTCAGCCTTTCTTTTTTAAGTTTTGGGAGGTAAATATGTCATATAATGATATAAACTATAATATTATATTTATTATATTTTTATATTAATTTTTAAAAAAAATATTAAATTTAATTAGATGAACTAATAAACCGGAACGGGTATACCATTTAATATATACTTTTATACTACCATTTAGTTTTTCTCCAATAATAAGGTATTTTGTATATACCTATATATTGAATCGTATTATAGAGTATTTCATTAGAACATAGTATTTATTTTATAGTTTTTTATCCATCCAACCAGGGTTTGAATTCGAGACTCTTTAATTGAAAGGCCGATGTCCTAACTACTATGCCACCGGTCGGAATAATAAAATAAATATTGAGAAGATCGCTAGCAATAAAAATAATCTAAACAAATTTAAGTGCTGATATTCATTTGGATTTTTGAAATATCGAGGGCTAGGAATCGTTAAATATAAACACGAGATTAAAAGGTGTCCTTTACTTTTTATATTTAATTTAAATTTAATTTTTATATTTAAATCTACTTTATTGACCCCTTTTTGATTCCGATAATTTTAGGATAAAACGAGAAAGATTATAGTTGCCCTTTTTAATTTTTTAGATACTCGTACGAACACCGTTGTGATGTTTACAATAAAACAAATCATAAATTTTCTGATGTTATTGATTCAAAAAAACAAAAAATAAAAAAATAGGGGGATTTTAAGGTTTTAGTGGCCCAAATGACTCCGCGTAGGAACAAATGAGTATACATAAAAGATAGCTGGTGTTGCCAAAAATTTTCAACTTTGAACTACAATAACTTTTGACAATAAAATTTGAACCAAAATGGCAGCACCTATCGTCATCAAATAAACGGTAAAATATTCTCCAGACCGTTATCTTAATTAATAGCTTTAATTGAATATATGTATTTTGAAAAGATCGATAAATATAACGGTTTTAGTAAAATAGACTAAAATAACAAGGATACTTTCAAATGTCCTTTTCGTCCTTAAAGGATAATATGCGCCATTAAACCTATATATTTTTTGAAAGCTGGCAACACCAACTTTTAAATACAGTAATTTCGTTCTACGCAGATACTGCTAAAACCTTAGAAAAGCCAAAAATAGATTTGGTTCGAATAATAGTAAACTAATGTATTTACCCTAATTCTCAACTTGCCAATTTTTTATTTTAATTTCGTAGCCCGATTAATTTCAGTGCAATGAGGTTGATAATATTAATAGTATGGTAACTTCCTAACAATGTGGCCCAAATATTTTAAAATTTAGCTAAAGTGGTAATTAGTACAATCACATATGTATAAGCGGGGTTCTAAAAACCTTGTTACTTTACCTCCTAAAGTTATTAATTTCGAAGATATTCCAATTAGTTTTAAAAATTTTAATGACAGCTACCCGCAACGTCGCAACATACAGAAATTGAAAGTTTATTAAATAGTTTAGGATAGTTATATATTAAAAGTTAGTAATTGTTTATTTGTATTTTTGTTTTAATTTATATATTTTAATATATTGTACATGTTATAAAAATGCATACAAATTAATATATGTATAAGTATTAAAATATTTTCTAAATTTTTTAGAAAATAAAAATAATACAAAATTATATATTTTATGGAAATTTCATATTATTCAGCATTCTTTTGTTTTATTTTTATAAATAAAAGTTTCCTTTAATGTGTATTAGATTTCAAAGTTTAATAAAAGTTTTAAGGAATTATATTTATATATGTATGCAATTGTATAGCAAAAAAATATGTTAATATGCATAAATATCCTTTTTATTGACTTTTTTGCATCCCTGATAAAATTAAGAAAAAGGATTTTATTTTAAAAGAAAAATCAAAACTAAGCTAAAGATACATAGTTAGATATAGAGGTATCACATATTTATATTGTAAATAATAGCAATTTACAAATTTTATTACTAATAAATTTTATATGGTGGTTTTTTTGGACTTTATATTGATTCTTCAATATAAAAATCTTAAAAATAAATAATACTTATGCCATAAATGTTTTTTGTACTGTACTTAACCACTGTACTTTATTTAGGAAATATATGTATATATGTATATATAAATATTCAATATTATATAATTCTACAATTTATAGCATATTAGACGGAGGATCGCTTCTCAAAAATTGTATTGTAAAATATTAATTATAAAATAGTATTATTATTATTATTCTACTGGGCAACCTAAAACACAAAGCTGGAATATAATCGTACAGATATGATGATGAAAAACTAATACCATTTGACTCAACGAATTTATTATGTATCCATTTTGCTCCTTTAAGGAGTATACCAGGATTCACTTAGTCGCTTATTTTACATATTAAACTAAGCTTAAATTTTTGAATTTCTATAACTGAATTTCTTGAATAATTTTAATATTTTCTAAGCCGTTGGTTTCTCAGTGGTAGCTAGTGCACAAGATTATGCAGCACAAATATTTTTTGTACTCTCTCTCAAAATTGAAAGAAGAGTTTTTTTCATCTTCAAAACGGGTAAGGACGCTCAATAAATTATATAAATGAGAAATGTTTAAAAGTTATAGGTCAGAAAGAGATCCCAATTGAGAGAGATCCAAAATGAATCACGATCCAAATTGGCACCCAATCCCGAAATATAGTGATCTATAACAGTAATATTTAGATCAATAATTATGACGCACTGCATGAAAATCAATAATTTTTGAAAGAATATAATTCGAGATTAAGCCATAGAACCTCAAAGAAAGATTAGCTTCTCGAATATATGTCCGAGTATGTAATATAAATAATGAGAAATTTATTTTAATTAGTTTTACTTTAAGTTTAATACTTGTTGTGACCCAAATTTAATCTAAAACCATTAATAGTTTTTTATATTTTGTATACTATAAATTAAGAAACCATTTAAATTTTTAATTAAAACATGATATTAAAGTTCTAATCCAAAAAATGAAAAAAAAATTAAATTACAAATAGTTATTAAAAATTTAAATAATAAAAACAAAAATAAATAAATAAAATAAAATAAGAAAATTAGAAAACTATTTACAAAGGATTCATAAAAAGATATCAAATATAAAATTGATTAAGTATTAGAATATTGTATATAGTATGAAGAGTATAAAGTTTTTCTAAGAGTATCTTTTTATTATAATTTTTGTTTTTTTGTTTCTTTATTTTAATTTCTTTTGTGTTTCAAAAAACCCTTTTTTTCATTTTTACTATAATCTAAACTTACTTTACTAATAATATTTTACTTTTATCATAAAAATGTTTAATACAATATTAAATTTCAAATCAAAATATTTAAAATGAATATTATACATAATATATATCCATTATTTCAAACATTGTATGGTTTTAAAGTACTAAGTGTCCAAATATGAAATGAAAAAAATTTAGATTTGTAGTATTTGGCAAAACTTTTAGAGATATTAAATATGGTTTTATTTTATTAAAATAACTAATATTGGTAATACAGTATTGTTCAAATAATTAAATATGAAATTAATTTAATTAAATTCAAATAATTAAATATGATAATTATGATTATATGTAATAATATAATTCACCATAAATTATAAACTAACTGACTATCGATTTAGTGATGCAGGCAGTTCTATAACATTTATTTAATTTTGTAGTCTAGTGCTTACCATTTAAGAGTTTTTGAAATTAGGTGAATAGTATTAAAATTAAAGGCATAGTATTACAAAATTCCTCTTAATTAGCTGCTTGGTAAGTTAGACTCATTTTTTTTTACGAGGGAATAGAAAGCAAAGCAAAGAGACCTCTGGTGATACCAATGTATAGTTTGGTTATAAGGATAGGAATTTTGAAGGATTTTGGGTAAAGATATTAAGGATTGTTATAAACGATCAATAATTTCAAAACATTCTGTATCTAAGAAATAACTATAGAGTTTTTCCTTGATGTTGTCTATATACACTATAGTACAATGGAGATTCGTTCACATATCATTTTTTTTAATAATAAAAATTCAATTTATTCAAAAATTTACAATGAAGTAATTTTTAAAGTATTTCGATTTTGGATACATATATCTTGAGAACTTTTGTCCAAAATGATATAAGATATTATTAAAATTTTGAAGAAAAAAAAAAAAAACAATATTTTAAAATTGAATTAAATTAAATTTAATATTTGATATCTTTGATAAAGTTTAATGTCTTATGAAGAGAAACAAAAAACTTTTATAAACTCTTAATTTTATTTAATTTACTTTTAAAAATATTTTTTTAATTCATTTTTTTTTTTTTTTTAATTTAAAATTTAGAATTTCAAATTGAAAAACCAAAATTTCTAAATAAATAATATTATAATATTAATAAAATATATTGTGTTTGTATTTATATAACTTAAACGAAGCATCATTAAAAAAGTAAAATAAAATATTTAATTAAAAGTTAACACAAATTTATAATTTTAAATAATAAAACTTAAAAATTTTTATTTTAGAAATAACATGCGGTTGGTGTCATCGTATTGTACCAGATAGTTCACCTGAATTTTTACGTGCACCGGATGGACCACGTTATTGTTCAGAAGCATGTTTTGCCCAGTCACGTCGAGCTTCATTTAAACGTGCTAAACAATGTGATTGGTGTCGTCATATCAGACATGCTGTTAGTTATGTTGATTTTCAGGATGGTGCATCACAATTACAATTTTGTTCTGATAAATGTTTAAATCAATATAAAATGCAAATATTTTGTAAGGAAACTCAAGCTCATTTAGATATGAATCCACATTTAAAAGAAAAAGGTTGTGATTCAACAAATAGTGCTAATTTAATAACACCAGATTTATGGTTGAAAAATTGTCGTAGTCGTTCAGCGTCACCACAGACAGATGGAGGTGGTGGTGGTGGCGTTCCTGGTGCTAGTGCTGGTGGAGGTTGTTGTGGATCTGGTTCAAGATCTCCAACGCCATCATTAACAAGTGCAATATCAATAACACCAATTGGTAATATAAATAATGGAAATCAAAATAATTCAAAATCTGATCATAATATTAGATTGAGTAACAACAACACCAATGTACAACAACAACAACAACAACAACAACAACAACAGCAACAACAACAACAACATCAAAATCATAAACCTATAATATCAGTAGCACCGGTTTCAAAATTAATGTCTAAGCAGCATTCAATTCCAATAGGAAATTCTATTATGGGAAATAATAGACAATCGCCAAAGCATTCTAGCAGAAAAAAGCGAAATATTAGATTACAAAATCATAATAATACTAATAACAATAATAATAATAACAGTAATAATAACAATAACAGTAATAATAATAGTATTAGTAATAATAATAACAATAATAATAATAACAATAATAGTCATAATTTATTAGGTTCAAATAACAGTTCAAGCATAAATAAATCAAAAATTTTATTGAATAGTTTAAGTCAATCTGATCGAATTGTAAAACAACAGCAAATTACATCATTTCCAAATGTTCAAGATTTACGCTTAAATGTACCACCAATTTCACCAGTCGATCGATCACAATCAGTTCATAGTCATCATTCATCCCAATCTCAACAGCAAAACCACCAACAACAACAACAACAGCAACAGCTTCCTCAAATACGTCCAAATTTTCCACCCCATGGTTATTTTGCATCCGGAGGAGGAAATAATTTTCCTCAACTTCCACCAAGATTACCATTTCCACCACCACCCGGTCATCATATTCCTCCTCCACCACCGCATTTAAGAGGTTCACTCCATCCATCATCTCATCCATCATTACAAAATTTAATTCAACCACTACCAGAACCATCATTAAATCCTTTATCAGCTTTATTAGGTGGAACACCACCTGTTACAATAATGGTTCCGTATCCTATTATTATACCATTACCAATACCAATACCTATTCCTCTACCAATAACTGATTTTATTAAAGCGGCGGCATTGGCTTCAAAAGATATTAAACCATCTTATTCACCACAACAATCATCATCAACTTCATCAAACATATTATTACGAAATAATGATTCTTGTAGTCTACATGACAATGAAAAAAATGAAAAATCTAATGATGACAATTATACAAAAACCCACGATTTATTAGAAATTACAATACAAAAACATGATGAAATGTTAAATGATTTAAATCGTATTTCTGATTCAGAAACACCCTCCGATACTGTATTATCTAATTCAAATGTTAAAGATTTAGATGATAATTCAATAACTAATTCAGATGAACCTTTAGATTTTACAAAATCAAAAATTGTTGAAACAACAAATGAATTACATAAAAATAAATTAAAAAATAATAATAAAAACTCGAATAATGAAATCGAAATTGAAAATGATAAAGAAATTAATGAAACAACAGAAACTGTAATACAACAAATAATACCAGATGATGAAGATTTACAATTGGATGATAATGCAAAACAAAAAGTTCCAAAATTTAAAATAACACGATTACATACAAGACGAAATAATAATAATAACAATAATAATAATAACAATAATAGTAATAGTAATAACAATAATAATAATACAGTTTCATCTAGTTCAACTAATATAGATCAAACACCACTTATTAGAGTATCTGAAAGTAATAAAGAATCTTCAGAGTGTAGTCGTCCATTAAGAAAACGAAAACGTGTCATTGATTGTGATTATAATATTCGAAATCCAAAGGATGACGATGTTAATGATAATAGTGCTAGTCCCAAATTAAAAAAATAAATAAATAAAAACCTTCATAAAACTAATTAGAAACCATTTTTTTAAAAAAAATATTATATAATTTAATAAATAAACATAAATACAATATATTTAGTTTTCCTTTTCGTTAATTCTAATAATATCCATTTAAATTTAAAAATTTTAATTTTGTTTATTTTATAGATATGTATATTATTATTTTTTTCAATTGTATGTAACTAATTTATTTTAATTATTTTTTATTTTATAAGACAAAAAAATAAAAGAATTTATTTATAAAAATAAAATGAAAGTTTTGCATTTAATATTTTTTTAAAAAATAGGTTTTTGAAATAAATCGCAGATACACCACGTTTTTTTAATAATAATATCTTGAAGACTGGGTAATCTTAATAAAAACTTAGTCCTTCGATATGATTTAAAACACGAAAAAATTATTTAGCTGAATTTCTCTTTAATTTATCAATCTAAGATGTTGAGTTTTGGTAAAAATTAACGTATTTTAAATTGATTACGACCACCTGCAAAAATACAAAAGAATTGGTTTAAAGTAAAATTTATTTTATTATACACATAAACTTTATTTTTACTTTATTGTAGATGTGATCGTGTACAGACTACATGTCTATTGTAAAAAGGAAACTTTTTAACAATAAAGCAAAAAGGCAATAAGAAGAGGTACAATTAAAATTCCACTAAACTGGGAAGATGAATCAAGCAGAAGCATAACAGAAAGATTAGAGTTTAGAAAAAGATTAAATTTATTTTTTATATGAAAAATATATATTTTAAACTTTTCTCTTTTATTTAAATTTAACATTTGTACATTTTTCACATAGCTTTAATGAGTTTTAACATGAAAAGAAATTATATAAAGTACTTACTGCATCACTCTTAATTTTTTAAATGATTGTATATATATTTAGAGTATTTTATATATATATACATATACGTCTAAAAATAAATATAATTGTAATTAAATGCAAATTTTAATTGTAAAAAATAAAATGTTAAAATTTTGGGAGATTATCAGCCTCACATTTTCTATTTAAAAGTCAATTTATTTTCTTGTTCTTCTTTTATTTCAATATGATTTATGTTATAATATATAACTACATATTAATTATATAAGTCCCATAAAGAAATTTGTCCATCAACGCCACCTGCAGCCATTATGTTAGCATTCCACGTTGAAACTTTTCCAGATGAAAATGAAATATCCATAACACCACCATTTTTATGTTCTGTTAAAACAGCTAAAGGTCTTAAACTTTTCCATGAAAAAATTCTAACACGACCATCCCAACCACCAGTTACAAATACTTTTTGATCTGAACGAATTTTCACACAATTTATACCAGGATTTTTAATATTTACTTGACTCATTAGTTTCAAATCAAAATTTTGCCGTGGTTGATATGATATTATATCTATTTTGTCACCAGCTGAACCACATATTCCACGATTAGTATGAGGATCATAATCAACTGCCATGGGGAAATCACTAATTTTGAGTGTACTTAATACATTATTAGAACGTATATCCCATGTTAATAGATCACCCGATTCATACCCGGCTACAATATAATCTTGACCATTTTTATTAATAGCTTTTAAACAAGCTACATGTCCTAATTTCATATCAACATTAGTTGGTTGTAAATTATTTATTTCTTCAGTACTGTTATTATTTAAATGAATAAAACCTATTTTATTTTCATCTTTTGGATATACAAGTAATTCTCTACTTTGAATATAATCGCATCGACAAAATGCTTCATGATTTGTTTCATAATTTTTTTTTAAATCATATCCAGTATTTGTTAAATTCCAACATTTTATATTTCCTCCCTTTTCTTGTGTAAATAAATTATCTTCACTATGATAAAGATAAGTAATTGGATTTGAACCGGCTTCAAAATTGAGAAATGGGCGATTTGTCTAAAAATAGAAATTTGATAAATGGTGTTGGAATGGTGAAATTGGTGTTAACCAAATTTACTTGTAAATCCCATAAGAAAATAGTTCCTTTTATAGTACCAGCTAAAATTCTTTCATTTTGATGAAAGCAAATACTATTTACAGCACCCATATCTGCACATCTTAATATAAAAACAGGATCTTTAAAATAAATTAAAAGAATAATATAGATATGTTTTTAAATTCCTTAAAAAGGAAATTCAATTTAACAAAAAAAAAACTAACCTGGAGGAAGCACAGCCATTCTACAAAAATTTAATTATCTGTTTTCAGTTTAGTGTTAATGACTTCTCATACCACTTAATTCCAAGTTATTTATGAATAATTTAGAAATTATTTTATCTAATGAAGTGTTATTTCTCAAAAGTAATCATTTAATCAAAAATCAAAATATAAACAGCTGATTTAAAAAATAAATGCTAGATGTCATTTGTTGTATTATTTTATAATACAGAACTGCCATATGTATTTAAACTTTTTGTATGTAGAAAATATATAGGATTTTATTTTTTTATTTTTTAAAGTGTCAGAGATAACTTAATTAGGTGAATTATAATCAAGATAAATTATAAACTATCATTAAAGAATGCTTTTAAAGTTATATAAAAAAAAAACCTTCTTGTTAACACATTTATTAATTAATAAATAGTGGTTAAAATAGGAACTAAATAGTGGTTCTGGTCTTGGATAAAAAAGGAATTTTCATAAATAATTAATGTATAACAGATAAAATAATAAAAGCTTCAACTAATAACCAATAGGTAGAGCTGAAAACGTTTTGTTATTTTTTTTTGTTTTAATTCTAGAAACACTTGTATTTATAAAAGACATGTAACGCAACATAAAAAAAATGTTACATAAGATTATATATATAAATTCTGATAAGATATAAAGCATATATTTTACTACATATTAATATTTTTATCTTACCGTTATAAGAAAAAGTACAACAGGTTTTTTTAAAATAAAAAAACCTTTAATTATATCTGATTATATCTTAGAAAAGTTAATAAAAAATAATTTGGCGGTTAAGAGGCTCATTAAGACCATAATTAATTTAATAAAAAATTGTTTAATCTCCGGTAAACCTAAAAACTATTACCAGATATTACCTAATATAATTTTTGGTAAATTTGAATTTTTTGGATTACGAATAAATTTGAAATATGTAATTATATAAATGTATACAAGTTTGTATAAAGTTTTATTATTATTATAACAGTTATAAACTTTTATTAAAATTTTTAACTTTTTTAGTTTAAATGCTTCATTAAACATTTAATAACAAAGGTTAAGCCTCATTGCTTTCGTTATATGTTTTATATGAACGGATGTTTATTTTAATCTGTTTTAATGTTTAATAACTCCTAAAAAAGAACAATATTAAATCTTAATTTAGTACAGAGAGAAACCTGAATAAATGTTTGTTCGAAAGTAATTTACATATAAATATTATAATTAACTAATAAATGTTAAAATTTAATGAACTTAATATTTTGTTTATTTTAAATTGTTTTAATAATTTTATGTTACCTTATTACGTATAATTAATTTAATATGACACCCTACATTAAAATAACTTAGAAAATACTAAAGTATAGGTACTAAGTGTAAAAAAAAAATACTAAGTGTCCAAAATATAGATTACTATTAGAGTACCATTGACGATATCAGAAGGTTTTGAATGAAATATGTAAAATATCTTGCCATTAAATGGAATCTAACACTATAAATCTATGAAGAATAGGCCTTAAAACTTATATACAAATCACAGACATTTTATAGTTTCAATTATATATCTCAAATATTTTTTATTATATATAGTTACATATTATGTTTAATAATCTAGGTAAAAAATTTTACATTTTAAGTTACTTTTATTTTTTTCTACCTTATTTAACACTCAGATTTTTATTGCTGGATACCATATAAATGTATTAATTTGTGTCATAACGATTTAATTATTAAATTAAACTTATAACATTTACCAAGTTATAACCCTGGATTAATTTAAAAAAAAGTTGAATATAGAATTAAGTGAATATATACAATACATAATTTTAATGTAATTAATTTAAATCCTTTTTAGTTTTTAATTATTTGGAATTAAACATATAATATTAATATTTTAAACAATTCACAAGTTTCTATGTTATGTAATTATATTTTAGAACCGTTTAATATTTTTTCTGAAATATGTAGGTGGAAAAAATTGTGAAGAGATTTCTGTAAAGTAATCGAGATATTTAATTAAAGAAAAGTATTAAGTTATTAAAGTACATTCTTATTTAATAGAATATAAGAAGTTTATTTTCTAATTATGAACTGATTTCCTATGATGTTTTATTTATTGTATTTAAATACCACAAGTGGTTTAGTGCAATTTAAGGTACTTTAAATTTTTAAATAATTTGCAGTTTTAGAACATCGAATAAGATCTTTAAAGTGTATCAATTGAAGACGGATTTATTAGACGGAAATATTTGATGTATTATAGCAGATTATTAGAAATTATATTCTGATTAGTTACTTATTTGATTGAATTAGTAGAAAAAAATCTTGCATTTCTTTTTATTTTTACAGTTTACTTTTTTTGCACCCCTAAAAATCCATAAAAAATGGAAAATCCTCTACCTAAGGAAAATTGCATATAAAAATGAAAAACTTATCATTTTAGATTTTATTAAATTTACTAAACACAGAAATATTTTTTAGTACCTATGTAGTAAAATAAAATTGTATAAAAATTGTTAATTTATTTTCGCCTCAAAGTGTGCAATTTTTCTTTTTTTTACCTAAATTTTAATCAGCCTGAAAGTAGTCTTTAAAATTTGTTTTATTATTTAAAAAAATTGCTTTCTGTGAATTTAAGTTCCTGGGTGCCTGGTAATTTTCTCTTGCGAATTTTTTTCAATTTTTTTTTAAATAACAATTTATTTAGTTTTTATGAAAGTGTTATTATTTTTTTGAAGTTTTTAAAGTTTTTAATTGTTATAAGAACGGCATTCTACATTAATTTTTTTTTTACATTTTAAAATAAAATAAATGCCTAAGAAATTCAACGGTGATCTGAATTAAGGCCCTGCAAAATAAAGCCCCTGAGGTATTATTTCCCGTTTAATAAAAAATAGTGCCCAGGCGTCTTTTTTCTTATACTAATTTTATTCTCTCCCATTTAATGAGAAATAACGCCCCAGGGGCCTTATTTCACAGGGCCTTAATTCAGGTCACCAATTCAACGATTCAATTTGAAATTTCTGAACTGAATTTAAAATTCTTTAAAATCTTATATGTAGTTTATACAAATTGATCTATTCAATAATTTTGGGAAAATTTTAAATTTAGAAGAGTTCGAACAAGGAATAATTAATGTGTATGCAGTGTAACCTTTTTGTCCATCGTATACTTATGAATAGTTTAATTAGTAATTAAATTACTAATTAGTATTATGTATTCAAACTAAGTTTTTGAATAGGAAATCATGGAATATGTAGATATCAAGCTAAAATTAAAGATTTTGTACAAATTTCAAATCCGTTAAAGTCCCGGAAGGGTTTCTAAAGTATAAACCTTAAAAAACTTGAAATTCGTAAATTAATTGTATATTCAGGGCTAAATGGTAGAAATAATAAACGTTCGTTAAGTTCTTTAGATTCAAGTTACATTAGATATTATTTTTAAATTACAATAATTAATTTTAGAATTTTATCAACATAAGTTTTTTAGCCTTAAAAAAGGCTATTCAAAATGCCTTTTAGAAAATGCTTTACAATTCATTGCACTACACCATTATATTAATAAGAAAAAGGTACTATGCTTGATGATTATGAACAAATATTATATTGAGACAAGGTTAAATTGTAAGATTGAGATTTCTAGCTATATGGAGGAGTTATGAACAAATAATGAAAATTAATTTATTTTCATTTTGATAACACATAACGATAACTCACATGAGTAACACCCTTCCTTTCGTTATTTATTTAAATTAGAATATAATTTCATCATTTTTGTTGGAATGTGTCATAAACTCCCCATTTGGTCATTTTTATTTTATAAATCATTTAATAAGTTAATAGTCTTTTAAATACCTGAACAAAGACAACAAAAAAATATACAAAATGCTGCGGACTGTATTAAATTTTCTTTTTATTTTTTTGGTTTAAAATTTTACAGTATTATAACTGTTAAAAAAATCCTATGCTATCCTCAGGATCTCCAAAACATTAAAAACGTGTTAGTAATAATGTATTTAGGGATTAAAAATAAAAATTTTCTGGTGTGATATAAAAGATGTAAAAAGAAAGACTAAAAAAGAAAATAAAAAATTAAAAAAACAGTGTTAAACTTACTCATAATTTGCACCATGGGATTGTCCAAAAAAAAAAAAACCAAAATGAAAGAGAAAGAAAATGATGCTGAAATTTAATTCTTAATAAAAATTAAAAAAAAAATAAGACATAATATTAAAAGTATATCCCTAAAGTAAGTGTTGAAAATAAATATATATATATTTAGAAAAGAAAAAAAAAATTATATAATAAAAAACATATTAAAGCGACATCTATATTCTAAATGTTGTGTCAATTTTTAAGAATAATAAAAATAAAAAAAAAAAAGTAGGATTAAAGTAAAAAGAACATCGTCTATCTTTTTTTTCACAGTTTTTATTTTTTTATATATGTATTTAGAATCTATATGTAAAATATATAATATATTTATATTGTTGTTTATTATGTAGTCTACTATGTGAGATTATATATTATAAAGTCTTAAAAGGGGGTTACCCAATATAAATTTACTCCTACAGAAAAAGTGTAGTATCTATGTGTACAAATATGGCCACAGGGGACAGAGTATCTTATATCATGTCACATAGCGCAGAATTCTCTATTTTTTTGTAAGCTCAAACACTGAGTTCAAAGACTGATCAGTTTTAGTCTTTTTAATCTATACATACAGAGCCTTTGGTTTGATTTTTCAAAATTTTAAACTCCTTAAAGTAGTATAGTATAGTGTATTTACAAATTAATTAAGACTAGACTTCTGTTTCTTTACACGATATATTCACTAAGCCGTTGATTACTCGACTGTAGATATTATATAAGATTATGAAAGCACAAATTTTAATTTTGTACGCCATCTATTATCTTACATAAAAGTTATATATATATATATATATATATATATATATATATGTAATCTTAACTTATATTAAAATATAATTATACAATTTAACAATATTTTTGGTTATTAGATATGTTCTGGCCGGGATTTAAACCCGAAACCTTCTCCTTGATAGATCTTCATCTAAAAATCGACGCCTTTAGTCAGAATTTAAGAATTCTTTAAATGTTCATTTGTTCGTAATTTAATAAAAAAAAAATAATTAATTTTTATTTATTCTTAAAAAATGCATAAGTAATGGACAATTAAAATTAAAATTATTAATTATTTTTATTATGGTATAAAAATGTTAGCAGTATAAATCAAATGTGTTTCTTACTATGTTAAACTTGTATATTTAAGTGTATAAAGAAAAAAAGAAAAAAAAAATTAATAAATTAAATTTTTTAATTCATAAAAAAAATTTGTTAATGACTCTCTTGTGCATGACATTAATCTTACAATTTAAAAGATTATGAATTTTTTATTCTATCTAATAATTAATTTGAATGAAATTAAATTTTTTTTTTAAAATAAAATAATTAAGCACTAGATGTCTTTGACTATTAAGATTTTTGAAATTTTAATTATTCCTTTTATTATCTAATATCTTAACACTTAGTTCCTAAGTGATTCATAAAAAATGGGTCGAATAATTAACTTAACTACCTGACTACAATAACTTTTGTAAAAAAAGAACTTCGTTCTTAAAGTTCTAAAAATTAAAAAAATTTTATTTGAAATTTATTAGTTGTATAAAGAAGATCAGAGAAATCTTCTTATATTTAATTTTAATGTTGACCAAATGAAATGTGATGAAGGTGTGGGAAGAGAAATTAAAAGTTATATTTGGTATTTAGGAAATAATTTTCGATATTTTCAGATTTATTATTGAGGAAGAGGTCATATTTTACACCTCTACCAATAAAAGAATACACAAAATCAATTTAAACATTTTCTATGATCACCTGAAATTCAAAAAGTTATTTAGGAATAGAAAATTATAAAGATTTCATTGCAAGATATCTGTTAAAATAATTTTAAACTAACAGTTGACATGCATTAGTGTAAATATTGTGTAAGCACCTATTAAATATTAAGAAGTCGATATTGAGGCAAATAACTTTTATTTAAATTCACTTGATGTCCATATATTTAGTCAATAACTTATAAATATTATTATTATTCAATAAAATATATATATATATGTACAAAATATTTTATATATAATTTTATAAATATAATAAAGTTTTATTCAAAATATCAACAAATTACATTGGTCTGGTAACAAAGAAATTGTAAAAATTCAAAATCAAATAGTCTGCAGTCTATAGAATATAAAAAAATGTTTATTTTTTTTTTTAGAAAAGAGGTAAGTAAAAACTTTTCATTTTGTAATTTTTTATACTTGACATTTCTATTTTAGTTTAATTTTCCATATGATTGAATTTGATGTGTTTTGTGATATGGAGTCAATTACATAAAATATAACGAAGGTATAAAGTACATTCAAACACATATATTTTGACTTTCGATTCAAAATTTTATCAGTGCATGTCAGCATATTGCAAACAAATTTAAAACATTCAAATATACTGAACTTAATATTTATATTAAATTTATTTTTGTTTTTAATCATACATATACAGTATATAACTATTCAATGATTTTCAGTTTTTACTAAAAAGAAGGTTATATTCTGAGCTATTATTCTGAGAGCTTATAATTTTGATATGTACAATGGTGTTAAGGTAATTTTGTAATAGAATATGAATCATTTACGGGTGAGGTTCTATAAAATATGTATAATCATATTAAATAAAAACTATATAGATTTTTTTAATGTATCTACCTATTAGTGTAAAGTGAATTTTTTTTGAGCTTTACTCCTTTTTTTATATGAGTAAAGCTCATATAAAAGAAGGAGTTGTATGGCAGCTACTCGAACCCTCCGCAGTAGACCAACCAAATTTTGCAGTAACTTTGGCCATTACACTAAAATTTTTTTTGCAAAATTTCAGACACCCAGCTTCATCAGGTGTAGTATAAAGCTCATATAAAAGAAGAAGTTGTATGGCAGCTACTCGAACCCTCTGCAGTAGACCAACCAAATTTTGCAGTAACTTTGGCCATTACACTAAATTATTTTTTGCAAAATTTCAGACACACAGCTTCCATAGGTATAGAGTAATGGTCATATAAAATTAGAAGTTATATGGCAGGTACTCGAACCCGTGAACCAAAATGGTTGCATTTCAATAGCGCTTCCGGTTTTTGCATAAAAACGAATTTGTGAAAATTTCATAATCCTAGCTCCTTTATTTTTTGAGTTATCGTGATGACGGACGGCTAAATCGATACATGGCTAAATCGATTTATTTTTCGATTCTGATCCGATCCATACACTTGAGTCTATATCTACCCCCCCTCCTTCTCTGCGTCACAAAAGTAATGGAAAATTTATTATACCCTTGGACTATATAGTCATACGGGTATAAATACTTGTCCAATAGAAACTGAAATTAATAGAAAGCAAACATTATTTATTTTCATTTTAAAAATTGATTCGATTTGAAAATCAATTCAGTCCAAATAAAATCTAAAAATCGATAAAATAATTTCCAAAAACCTTAAAATTCACTAAGCGCCCAGAAACTGAAATTAATAGACAGCAAACATTATTTATTTTTATTTAAAACGTTTATTCTATTTGAAAATCAATTCAGTCTAAATAAAAACCGAAAAATCGATAAAATAATTTCCAAAACCCTTAAAATTCACTAGGCGCCCAGGAACTGAAATTAATAGAAAGCAAACATTATTTATTTTTACTTAAAACGTTTATTCTATTTGAAAATCAATTCAGTCTAAATAAAAACCGAAAAATCGATAAAATAATTTCCAAAACCCTTAAAATTCACTAGGCGCCCAGAAACTGAAATTAATAGAAAGCAAACATTATTTATTTTTATTTTAAAAATTGATTGTATTTGAAAATCAATTCAGTCCAAATGAACCCCAAAAAATCGATTAAACAATTTCCAAAAACCTTAAAATTCACTAGGCACCCAGAAACTGAAATTAATAGAAAGCAAACATTATTAATTTCATTTAAAAAATTGATTCTATTTGAAAATCAATTCAGTCCAAATAAAATCTAAAAATCGATAAAATAATTTCCAAAAACCTTTAAATTCACTAGGCTGCCAGAAACTTACATTAATAGAAGGCAAACAATATTTTTTTTTATTTAAAAAATGGATTCGGTTTAAAAATCAATTCAGTCCAAATAAAAATCAAAAAATCAATAAAATAATTTCCAAAAACCTTAAAATTCACTAGGCGCCCAGAAACTGAAATTAATAGAAAGCAAACATTATTTATTTTTATTTAAAACGTTTATTCTATTTGAAAATCAATTCAGTCTAAATAAAAACCGAAAAATCGATAAAATAATTTCCAAAACCCTTAAAATTCACTAGGCGCACAGAAACTAAAATTAATAGAAGGCAAACATTATTTATTTACATTTAAAAAATTGATTCGATTTGCAATTCAATTCAGTCCAAATAAAAACGAAAATCGATAAAATAATTTCCAAAAACATTTAAATTCACTAGGCTCCCAGAAACTTAAATTAATAGAAGGCAAACATTAATTTTTTTTATTTAAAAAATTGATTCCATTTGAAAATCAATTCAGTCCAAATAAAAACCGAAAAATCGATAAAATAATTTCTAAAACCCTTAAAATTCACTAGGCGCCCAGAAACTGAAATTAATAGAAAGCAAACATTATTAATTTTTATTTTAAAAATTGATTGTATTTGAAAATCAATTCAGTCCAAATGAAAACCAAAAAATCGATTAAACAATTTCCAAAAACCTTAAAATTCACTAGGCACCCAGAAACAGAAATTAATAGAAAGCAAACATTATTAATTTCACTTAAAAAATTGATTCTATTTGAAAATCAATTCAGTCCAAATAAAAAACGAAAATCGATAAAATAATTTCCAAAAACATTTAAATTCACTAGGCTCCCAGAAACTTAAATTAATAGAAGGCAAACATTAATTTTTTTTATTTAAAAAATTGATTCTATTTGAAAATTAATTCAGTCCAAATAAAATCTAAAAATCGATAAAATAATTTCCAAAAACCTTAAAATTCACTAGGCGCCAAGAAACTGAAATTAATAGAAAGCAAACATTATTTATTTTTATTTAAAAAATTGATTCTATTTGAAAATCAATTCAGTCCAAATAAAAACTGAAAAATCGATAAAATAATTTCCAAAAACCTTAAAATTTACTGGGCGCCCAGAAACTGAAATTAATAGAAAGCAAACATTATTTATTTTTATTAAAAAAGTTTATTCTATTTGAAAATCAATTCAGTCCAAATAAAAACTGAAAAATCGATAAAATAATTTCCAAAAACCTTAACATTCACTAGGCGCCCAGAAACTGAAATTAATAGAAAGCAAACATTATTAATTTCATTTAAAAAATTGATTCTATTTGAAAATCAATTCAGTCCAAATAAAATCTAAAAATCGATAAAATAACTTCCAAAAACCTTAAAATTCACTAGGCGCCCAGAAACTGAAATTAATAGACAGCAAACATTATTTATTTTTATTTAAAACGTTTATTCTATTTGAAAATCAATTCAGTCTAAATAAAAACCGAAAAATCGATAAAATAATTTCCAAAACCCTTAAAATTCACTAGGCGCCAAGAAACTGAAATTAATAGAAAGCAAACATTATTTATTTTTATTTAAAAAATGGATTCGGTTCAAAAATCAATTCAGTCCAAATAAAAATCAAAAAATCAATAAAATAATTTCCAAAAACCTTAAAATTCACTAGGCGCCCAGAAACTGAAATTAATAGAAAGCAAACATTATTTATTTTTATTTAATAAATTGATTCCATTTGAAAATCAATTCAGTCCAAATAAAAACCGAAAAATCGATAAAATAATTTCCAAAACCCTTAAAATTCACTAGGCGCCCAGAAACTGAAATTAATAGAAAGCAAACATTATTTATTTTTATTTAATAAATTGATTCCATTTGAAAATCAATTCAGTCCAAATGAAAACCAAAAAATCGATTAAACAATTTCCAAAAACCTTAAAATTCACTAGGCGCCAAGAAACTGAAATTAATAGAAAGCAAACATTATTTATTTTTATTTAAACAAGTGATGAAAAAAACCGAGGGTTTTTAAAAAAGCACATTTTCAAAATTATATTGTATTACATACTGAGTTTAACTTTGGAAATATATACCGTGGTGACTAAGTTACTGCTTACTTTTAAAATTTACTGCTAACAATAAATTTTTTATTTAAAAGTTCTAATAGCCCTTCAATGGGGAAGGTTGCCAAATTTCTCAAGAATCTAACTTCAACTCCCCCCCCCCTATCCTCTAATTTTTTAGGTTCTAGGAATTAAATTGTGAATTACACAAAAATTTGGAATTTTACTTAGAATTTTATTATCTAAGCAAAAATGGGTAAAACTGAAAGACACTTTCTTCAATTTAAGGAACCCCTTTTAAATTTAAGAAAAACCTTTAACATATGTTAAAATATAATGTTGGACCTTTAAATTTTGTATATTAATAAAAAAAAAATTGGACAGGTATTCAAGTTACAGGTGCTTAAATATAGCATAATTTCAATTTTCGGGTCCTTATAGCTCTTAAACAGGGGGCTTGACAAAAAAATTTTGTGAACTGACTCCCACTATTTTTTTAGGATCTAACTTCTCCCAAAATTTCAAGATCCTAGCTTGAACCGTTTAGAAGATATGTGGGGCCAAAAATTTTGCAAAAATTGAGTTTTATATAATGGTGAATTTTAGTACCGTATGGCAACCCTATACATTTAGGCAACATATTTTTGTAAAGTCTATAAAAGCAGCTCTCTAATACCCTTTTTCGATTGAAAATAAACCTAACAGAACCCTTGTTATATCAATTTAAATATAGGGCTTTTTTGGAAATTTCAGGGGCTGTAACTTCGTCACCCTTCAAAATTAAAAAAAAACCTTTGACACATGTTGAAATATAGTTATAGGGCTTTGAATTTTGTCTATCACTAAAAAAAAATTTGGACAGGTTTTCAAGTTACAGGGGTTTAAAAATAGCAAAATTTCAATTTTCGAGCCCTTATAGCTCCTAAATAGGGGGCTTGACAAAAAAATTTTGTTAACCGACTCCTACTAATTTCTGAGTATCTAACTTCTCCCAAAATTTCAAGATCCTAGCTTGAACCGTTCAGAAGATATGTGTAGCCAAAAATTTTGCGAAAATTGAGTTTTGCGTAATGTTAAATTTTTGTACCGTATGGCAACCCTAAACATTTGCCTTTTAAAAATTTATAAAGTTTATGAAACCAGCTATCATTTGCCGTTTTCAGATTGAAAATATGTGTAACAGAACTCTTGTTATAACAATTTAAATATAGGGCTTTTTCCAACTTTGGGGGGCTGTAGCCCCGTAACAGGTGGGGCTACAGAAAAAAATTCTTCTACGAAATTATTTTTTTTGCAAAAACTACCCATGGTTAAAATTTCTTTACTCTATTTCAAACGGTGTAAAAGTTTTTGTAAACATACGGACGGACAGACGGACAGACGGACAGACGGACAGACGGACAGACGGACAGACAGACGGACGGACAGAGTGAAGCTATATAGGCACATTTTTACAAAATTTTTTGAAAATGTGCTAAAAATTGATTCTATTTGAAAATCAATTCAGTCCAAATAAAAAACAAAAAATCTATAAAATAATTTCCAAAAACCTTAAAATTTACTGGGCGCCCAGAAACTAAAATTAATAGAAAGCAAACATTATTTATTTTTATTAAAAAAGTTTATTCTATTTGAAAATCAATTCAGTCCAAATAAAAACTGAAAAATCGATAAAATAATTTCAAAAACCTTAACATTCACTAGGCGCCCAGAAACTGAAATTAATAGAAAGCAAACATTATTAATTTCATTTAAAAAATTGATTCTATTTGAAAATCAATTCAGTCCAAATAAAATCTAAAAATCGATAAAATAACTTCCAAAAACCTTAAAATTCACTAGGCACCCAGAAACTGAAATTAATAGACAGCAAACATTATTTATTTTTATTTAAAACGTTTATTCTATTTGAAAATCAATTCAGTCTAAATAAAAACCGAAAAATCGATAAAATAATTTCCAAAACCCTTAAAATTCATTAGGCGCCAAGAAACTGAAATTAATAGAAAGCAAACATTATTTATTTTTATTTAAAAAATGGATTCGGTTCAAAAATCAATTCAGTCCAAATAAAAATCAAAAAATCAATAAAATAATTTCCAAAAACCTTAAAATTCACTAGGCGCCCAGAAACTGAAATTAATAGAAAGCAAACATTATTTATTTTTATTTAAAAATTGATTCCATTTGAAAATCAATTCAGTCCAAATAAAAACCGAAAAATCGATAAAATAATTTCCAAAACCCTTAAAATTCACTAGGCGCCCAGAAACTGAAATTAATAGAAGGCAAACATTATTTATTTACTTTTAAAAAATTGATTCGATTTGAAATTCAATTCAGTCCAAATAAAAATAAAAAAATCGATAAAATAATTTCCAAAAACTTTAAAATTCACTAGACGCCCAGAAACTGAAATTAATAGAAAGCAAACATTATTTATTTTTATTTAATAAATTGATTCCATTTGAAAATCAATTCAGTCCAAATAAAAACCGAAAAATCGATAAAATAATTTCCAAAACCCTTAAAATTCACTAGGCGCCCAGAAACTGAAATTAATAGAAAGCAAACATTATTTATTTTTATTTTAAAAATTTATTGTATTTGAAAATCAATTCAGTCCAAATGAAAACCAAAAAATCGAATAAACAATTTCCAAAAACCTTAAAATTCACTAGGCACCCAGAAACTGAAATTAATAGAAAGTAAACATAATTAATTTCATTTAAAAAATTGATTCCATTTGAAAATCAATTCAGTCCAAATAAAAATCAAAAAATCGATAAAATAATTTCCAAAAACTTTGAAATTCACTAGGCGCCCAGAAACTGAAATTAATAGAAAGCAAACATTATTTATTTACATTTAAAAAATTTATTCTATTTAAAAACGAGGAAGATTATAGTTGCCCTTGTCAACTTTTAGATACCCGTGCATACACACTATGGTGTATAAAATAAACCGTAATATACTTATACATTTAACTCATTACTCCATAATTTTGACGTAAAAAAAAAAAAAAAAAAATTAACAAAAAAAAAAAAAAATCACCAAAAAAAAACAAAATTTTCATTCATTGTCCCATAACTTTAGCTTAAAAAAAAAAAAAAAGAAAAAAACAAAAAAAAAACAAAAAAAAAAAAAATGGCCCACCCTAAAATTCCGATGGTCCGAGTGATGTCCAACTTTGCCAACTAACTTGCCCTATTACTTTACCTGCCCAATTTTAATTTTAACCTTGTAGCTTCATTAGATTCGCAGTTATTGAATCGAAAACTTTGTATGGCAGCCCCCCAAAATGGGGCCGTAACATTTTGAAACTTCATATAAGTGCTCGATTCATTATATAAATAACCGTGTGTAATTTTTATCGTCGTAGTATAATTAGTTTTGAAGAAATTCATATTGGTGCAAATAAGTTGTATGGCAGCCCCCCGAAAATGGGGCCCTAAAATTTGAAACTTCATATAAGTGCTCGATTCATTATATAACTAACCGTGTGTAATTTTCAGCCTCGTAGTGTAATTAGTTTTGAAGAAATTCATATTGGTGCAAAGAAGTTGTATGGCAGTCCCCCGAAAATGGGGCCCTAACATTTTGAAACTTCATATAAGTGCTCGATTCATTATATAACTAACCGTGTGTAATTTTCATCCGCGTAGTATAATTAGTTTTGAAGAAATTTATATTAGTGCAAAGAAGTTGTATGGCAGCCCCCCGAAAATGGGGCCCTAACATTTTGAAACTTCATATGTCCTAACGTCTACATTTTGAAACTTAACATTTTGAAACTTCATGACAGACACACATAGCTAGATCGACTAATTTTTCGATTCTGAGCCGATACGTACCCTTGACACTATATCTAGCTCGTCTAGATCGATGCGTTACAAACGGAGGAGCAAATCTAATATACCCGATGTTCATATATATATGCACGGGTATAATCAATTCAGTCCAAATAAAAATCAAAAAATCGATAAAATAATTTCCAAAAACCTTAAAATTCACTAGGCGCCCAGAAACTTAAATTAATAGAAGGCAAACATTATTTATTTACATTTAAAAAATTGATTCTATTTGAAAATCAATTCAGTCCAAATAAAAAACGAAAATCGATAAAATAATTTCCAAAAACCTTTAAATTCACTAGGCGCCCAGAAACTGAAATTAATAGAAAGCAAATATTATTTATTTTTATTTACAAAATTGATTCTATTTGAAAATCAATTCAGTCCAAATAAAAAACGAAAATCGATAAAATAATTTCCAAAAACCTTTAAATTCACTAGGCGCCCAGAAACTAAAATTAATAGAAAGCAAATATTATTTATTTTTATTTACAAAATTGATTCTATTTGCAATTCAATTCAGTCCAAATAAAAACCGAAAAATCGATAAAATAATTTCCAAAAACCTTAAAAATAACTGGGCGCCCAGAAACTGAAATTAATAGAAAGCAAACATTATTTATTTTTATTTTAAAAATTGATTGTATTTGAAAATCAATTCAGTCCAAATGAAAACCAAAAAATCGATTAAACAATTTCCAAAAACCTCAAAATTCACTAGGCGCCCAGAAACTGAAATTAATAGAAAGCAAACATTATTTATTTTTATTTTAAAAATTGATTGTATTTGAAAATCAATTCAGTCCAAATAAAAATCAAAAAATCGATAAAATAATTTCCAAAAACCTTAAAATTCACTAGGCGCCCAGAAACTTAAATTAATAGAAGGCAAACATTATTTTTTTCATTTAAAAAATTGATTCTATTTGCAATTCAATTCAGTCCAAATAAAAACCGAAAAATCGATAAAATAATTTCCAAAAACCTTAAAAATAACTGGGCGCCCAGAAACTGAAATTAATAGAAAGCAAACATTATTTCTTTTTATTTTAAAAATTGATTGTATTTGAAAATCAATTCAGTCCAAATGAAAACCAAAAAATCGATTAAACAATTTCCAAAAACCTTAAAATTCACTAGGCACCCAGAAACTGAAATTAATAGAAAGCAAAGGTTATTTATTTTTATTTACAAAATTGATTCTATTTGAAAATCAATTCAGTCCAAATATAAATCAAAAAATCGATAAAATAATTTCCAAAAACCTTAAAATTCACTAAGCGCCCAGAACTTAAATTAATAGAAGGCAAACTTTATTTTTTTTTCATTTAAAAAATTGATTCTATTTGAAAACCAATTCAGTCCAAATAAAATCTAAAAATCGATAAAATAACTTCCAAAAACCTTAAAAATCACTAGGCGCCCAGAAACTGAAATTAATAGAAAGCAGACATTATTTATTTTTATTAAAAAAATTTATTCTATTTGAAAATTAATTCAGTCCAAATAAAATCTAAAAATCGATAAAATAATTTCCAAAAACCTTAAAATTCACTAGGCTCCCAGAAACTGAAATTAATAGAAAGCAAACATTATTTATTTTTATTTAAAAAGTTTATTCTATTTGAAAATCAATTCAGTCCAAATAAAAACCGAAAAATCGATAAAATAATTTCCAAAACCCTTAAAATTCACTAGACGCCCAGAAACTGAAATTAAGAGAAAGCAAACATTATTTATTTTCATATAAAAAATTCATTCTATTTGAAAACCAACACAGTCTAAATAAAAACTGAAAAATTGATAAAATAATTTCCAAAACCCTTAAAATTCACTAGGCACCCAGAAACAGAAATTAATAGAAAGCAAACATTATTAATTTCACTTAAAAAATTGATTCTATTTGAAAATCAATTCAGTCCAAATAAAATCCAAAAATCGATAAAATAATTTCCAAAACCCTTAAAATTCACTAGGCGCCCAGAAACTGAAATTAAGAGAAAGCAAACATTATTTATTTTTATTTTAAAAATTGATTGTATTTGAAAATCAATTCAGTCCAAATAAAAATCAAAAAATCGATAAAATAATTTCCAAAACCCTTAAAAATCACTAGGCGCCCAGAAACTGAAATTAATAGAAAGCAAACATTATTAATTTCACTTAAAAAATTGATTCTATTTGAAAATCAATTCAGTCCAAATAAAATCCAAAAATCGATAAAATAATTTCCAAAACCCTTAAAATTCACTAGGCGCCCAGAAACTGAAATTAAGAGAAAGCAAACATTATTTATTTTTATTTAAAAAGTTTATTCTATTTGAAAATCAATTCAGTCCAAATAAAAATCAAAAAATCTATAAATTAATTTCCAAAAACCTTAAAAATCACTAGGCGCCCAGAAACTGAAATTAATAGAAAGCAAATGTTATTTATTTTTATTTAAAAAGTTTATTCTATTTGAAAATCAATTCAGTCCAAATAAAAACCGAAAAATCGATAAAATAATTTCCAAAACCCTTAAAATTCACTAGGCGCCCAGAAACTGAAATTAAGAGAAAGCAAACATTATTTATTTTTATTTTAAAAATTGATTGTATTTGAAAATCAATTCAGTCCAAATAAAAATCAAAAATCGATAAAATAATTTCCAAAACCCTTAAAATTCACTAGGCGCCCAGAAACTGAAATTAATAGAAAGCAAACATTATTTATTTTTATTTAAAAAGTTTATTCTATTTGATAATCAATTCAGTCCAAATAAAAATCAAAAAATCTATAAATTAATTTCCAAAAACCTTAAAAATCACTAGGCGCCCAGAAACTGAAATTAATAGAAAGCAAATGTTATTTATTTTCATTTAAAAAATTTATTCTATTTGAAAATCAATTCAGTCTGAATAAAAACCGAAAAATCGATAAAATAATTTCCAAAACCCTTAAAATTCACTAGGCGCCAAGAAACTGAAATTAATAGAAAGCAAACATTATTAATTTTTATTTTAAAAATTGATTGTATTTGAAAATCAATTCAGTCCAAATAAAAATGAAAAAATCGATAAAATAATTTCCAAAAACCTTAAAATTCACTAGGCGCCCAGAAACTGAAATTAATTAAAAGTAAACATTATTTATTTTCATTTAAAAAAGTGATTCTATTTGAAAATCAATTCAGTCCAAATGAAAAACGAAAATCGATAAAATAATTTCCAAAAACCTTTAAATTCACTAGGCGCCCAGAAACTGAAATTAATAGAAAGCAAACATTATTTATTTTTATTTAAAAAATTGATTCTATTTGAAAACCAATTCAGTCCAAATAAAATCTAAAAATCGATAAAATAATTTCCAAAAACCTTAAAAATAACTAGGCGCCCAGAAACTGAAATTAATAGAAAGCAAACATTATTTATTTTCATTTAAAAAAGTGATTCTATTTGAAAATCAATTCAGTCCAAATAAAAATCAAAAAATCGATAAAATAATTTCCAAAAACCTTAAAATTCACTAGGCGCCCAGAAACTTAAATTAATAGAAGGCAAACATTATTTATTTACATTTAAAAAATTGATTCGATTTGCAATTCAATTCAGTCCAAATAAAAACCGAAAAATCGATAAAATAATTTCCAAAAACTTTGAAATTCACTAGGCGCCCAGAAACTGAAATTAATAGAAAGCAAACATTATTTATTTTTATTTTAAAAATTGATTGTATTTGAAAATCAATTCAGTCCAAATAAAAATGAAAAAATCGATAAAATAATTTCCAAAAACCTTAAAATTCACTAGGCGCCCAGAAACTTAAATTAATAGAAGGCAAACATTATTTTTTTCATTTGAAAAATTGATTCTATTTGAAAACCAATTCAGTCCAAATAAAATCTAAAAATCGATAAAATAATTTCCAAAAACCTTAAAAATAACTGGGCGCCCAGAACTTAAATTAATAGAAAGCAAACATTATTTATTTTTATTTTAAAAATTGATTGTATTTGAAAATCAATGCAGTCCAAATGAAAAACAAAAAATCGATTAAACAATTTCCAAAAACCTTAAAATTCACTAGGCACCCAGAAACTGAAATCAATAAAAAGCAAAGGTTATTTATTTTTATTTACAAAATTGATTCTATTTGAAAATCAATTCAGTCCAAATATAAATCAAAAAATCGATAAAATAATTTCCAAAAACCTTAAAATTCACTAAGCGCCCAGAACTTAAATTAATAGAAGGCAAACATTATTTTTTTTTCATTTAAAAAATTGATTCTATTTGAAAACCAATTCAGTCCAAATAAAATCTAAAAATCGATAAAATAATTTCCAAAAGCCTTAAAAATCACTAGGCGCCCAGAAACTGAAATTAATAGAAAGCAGACATTATTTATTTTTATTAAAAAAATTTATTCTATTTGAAAATTAATTCAGTCCAAATAAAATCTAAAAATCGATAAAATAATTTCCAAAAACCTTAAAATTCACTAGGCTCCCAGAAACTGAAATTAATAGAAAGCAAACATTATTTATTTTTATTTTAAAAGTTTATTCTATTTGAAAATCAATTCAGTCCAAATAAAAACCGAAAAATCGATAAAATAATTTCCAAAACCCTTAAAATTCACTAGGCGCCCAGAAACTGAAATTAAGAGAAAGCAAACATTATTTATTTTTATTTTAAAAATTGATTGTATTTGAAAATCAATTCAGTCCAAATAAAAATCAAAAAATCGATAAAATAATTTCTAAAATCCTTAAAATTCACTAGGCGCCCAGAAACTGAAATTAATAGAAAGCAAACATTATTTATTTTTATTTAAAAAGTTTATTCTATTTGAAAATCAATTCAGTCCAAATAAAAATCAAACAATCTATAAATTAATTTCCAAAAACCTTAAAAATCACTAGGCGCCCAGAAACTGAAATTAATAGAAAGCAAATGTTATTTATTTTTATTTAAAAAATTTATTCTATTTGAAAATCAATTCAGTCCAAATAAAAACCGAAAAATCGATAAAATAATTTCCAAAACCCTTAAAATTCACTAGGCGCCCAGAAACTGAAATTAAGAGAAAGCAAACATTATTTATTTTCATATAAAAAATTCATTCTATTTGAAAACCAACACAGTCTAAATAAAAACTGAAAAATTGATAAAATAATTTCCAAAACCCTTAAAATTCACTAGGCGCCCAGAAACTGAAATTAAGAGAAAGCAAACATTATTTATTTTTATTTTAAAAATTGTATTTGAAAATCAATTCAGTCTAAATAAAAACCGAAAAATCGATAAAATAATTTCCAAAACCCTTTAAATTCACTAGACGCCAAGAAACTGAAATTAATAGAAAGCAAACATTATTTATTTTTATTTAAAAAATGGATTCGGTTCAAAAATCAATTCAGTCCAAATAAAAATCAAAAAATCGATAAAATAATTTCCAAAAACCTTAAAATTCACTAGGCGCCCAGAACCTGAAATTAATAGAAAGCAAACATTATTTATTTTCATTTAAAAAATTGATTCTATTTGAAAATCAATTCAGTCCAAATAAAAACCGAAAAATCGATAAAATAATTTCCAAAAACCTTAACATTCACTAGGCGCCCAGAAACTGAAATTAATAGAAAGCAAACATTATTAATTTCATTTAAAAAATTGATTCTATTTGAAAATCAATTCAGTCCAAATAAAATCTAAAAATCGATAAAAAAATTTCCAAAAACCTAAAAAAATTCACTGGGCGCCCAGAAACTGAAATAAATAGAAAGCAAGCATTATTTATTTTTATTTGAAACGTTTATTCTATTTGAAAATCAATTCAGTCTAAATAAAAACCGAAAAATCGATAAAATAATTTCCAAAACCCTTAAAATTCACTAGGCGCCCAGAAACTGAAATTAATAGAAGGCAAACATCATTTATTTACTTTTAAAAAATTGATTCGATTTGAAATTCAATTCAGTCCAAATAAAAATAAAAAAATCGATAAAATAATTTCCAAAAACTTTAAAATTCACTAGGCGCCCAGAAACTGAAATTAATAGAAAGTAAACATTATTTATTTTTATTTAAAAAATTGATTCCATTTGAAAATCAATTCAGTCCAAATAAAAACCGAAAAATCGATAAAATTATTTCCAAAACCTTTGAAATTCACTAGGCGCCCAGAAACTGAAATTAATAGAAAGCAAATATTATTTATTTTTATTTTAAAAATTGATTGTATTTGAAAATCAATTCAGTCCAAATGAAAACCAAAAAATCGATTAAACAATTTCCAAAAACCTTAAAATTCACTAGGCACCCAGAAACTGAAATTAATAGAAAGTAAACATAATTAATTTCATTTAAAAAATTGATTCCATTCGAAAATCAATTCAGTCCAAATAAAAAGCGAAAAATCTATAAAATAATTTCCAAAACCCTTAAAATTCACTAGGCGCCCAGAAACTGAAATTAATAGAAAGCAAACATTATTTATTTTTATTTTAAAAATTGATTGTATTTGAAAATCAATTCAGTCCAAATAAAGATCAAAAAATCGATAAAATAATTTCCAAAAACCTTAAAATTCACTAGGTGCCCAGAAACTTAAATTAATAGAAGGCAAACATTATTTTTTTTCATTTAAAAAATTGATTCTATTCGAAAACCAATTCAATCCAAATAAAATCTAAAAATCGATAAAATAATTTCCAAAAACCTTAAAAATCACTAGGCGCCCAGAAACTGAAATTAATAGAAAGCAAACATTATTTATTTTTATTTACAAAATTGATTCTATTTGAAAATCAATTCAGTCCAAATAAAAATCAAAAAATCGATAAAATAATTTTCAAAAACCTTAAAATTCACTAGGCGCCCATAAACTTAAATTAATAGAAGGCAAACATTATTTATTTACATTTAAAAAATTGATTCGATTTGCAATTCAATTCAGTCCAAATAAAAATAAAAAAATCGATAAAATAATTTCCAAAAACTTTAAAATTCACTAGGCGCCCAGAAACTGAAATTAATAGAAAGTAAACATTAATTTTTTTCATGTAAAAAATTGATTCTATTTGAAAATCAATTCAGTCCAAATTAAAATCAAAAAATCGATAAAATAATTTCCAAAAACCTTAAAATTCACTAGGCGCCCAGAAACTGAAATTAATAGAAAGCAAACATTAATTTTTTTTATTTTAAAAATTGATTGTATTTGAAAATCAATTCAGTCCAAATTAAAATCAAAAAATCGATAAAATAATTTCCAAAAACCTTAAAATTCACTAGGCGCCCAGAAACTGAAAGCAAAAACCTTAAAATTCACTAGGAGCGCAGAAACTGAAATTAATAGAAAGCAAACATTATTTATTTTCATTTAAAATATTGATTCTATTTGAAAATCAATTCAGTCCAAATAAAAATCAAAAAATCTATAAAATAATTTCCAAAAACCTTAAAATTCACTAGGCGCCCAGAAACTGAAATTAACAGAAAGCAAATATTATTTATTTTTATTTAAAATATTCATTCTATTTGAAAACCAACTCAGTACAAATAAAAATCAAAAAATCGATAAAATAATTTCCAAAAACCATAAAACTCACTAGGCGCCCAGAAATTGGAATTAATAGAAAGCAAACATTATTTATTTTTATTTAAAAAATTGATTCTATTTGAAAATCAATTCAGTCCAAATAAAAATAAAAAAATCTATAAAATAATTTCCAAAAACCTTAAAATTCACTAGGTGCCCAGAAACTGAAATTAATAGAGAGCAAACATTATTTATTTTCATTTAAAAAAGTGATTCTATTTGAAAATCAATTCAGTCCAAATAAAAATTTAAAAATCGATAAAATAATTTGCAAAAACCTTAAAATTCACTAGGCGCCCAGAAACTGAAATTAATAGAAAGCAAACATTATTTATTTTCATTTAAAAAATTTATTCTATTTGAAAATCAATTCAGTCCAAATAAAAATCAAAAAATCTATAAAATAATTTCCAAAAACCTTAAAATTCACTAGGCGCCCAGAAACTGATATTAATAGAAAGGAAACATTATTTATTTTCCTTTAAAAAAGTGATTCTATTTGAAAATCAATTCAGTCCAAATAAAAATCGATAAAATAATTTCCAAAAACCTTAAAATTCACTAGACGCCCAGAAACTGAAATCAATAGAGAGCAAACATTATTTATTTTCATTTAAAAAAACTTGATTCTATTTGAAAATCAATTCAGTCCAAATAAAAATCTAAAAATCGATAAAATAATTTCCAAAAACCTTAAAATTCACTAGGCGCCCAGAAACTTAAATTAATAGAAGGCAAACATTATTTTTTTCATTTAAAAAATTGATTCTATTTGCAATTCAATTCAGTCCAAATAAAAACCGAAAAATCGATAAAATAATTTCCAAAAACCTTAAAAATAACTGGGCGCCCAGAAACTGAAATTAATAGAAAGCAAACATTATTTATTTTTATTTTAAAAATTGATTGTATTTGAAAATCAATTCAGTCCAAATGAAAACCAAAAAATCGATTAAACAATTTCCAAAAACCTTAAAATTCACTAGGCACCCAGAAACTGAAATTAATAGAAAGCAAAGGTTATTTATTTTTATTTACAAAATTGATTCTATTTGAAAATCAATTCAGTCCAAATATAAATCAAAAAATCGATAAAATAATTTCCAAAAACCTTAAAATTCACTAAGCGCCCAGAACTTAAATTAATAGAAGGCAAACTTTATTTTTTTTTCATTTAAAAAATTGATTCTATTTGAAAACCAATTCAGTCCAAATAAAATCTAAAAATCGATAAAATAACTTCCAAAAACCTTAAAAATCACTAGGCGCCCAGAAACTGAAATTAATAGAAAGCAGACATTATTTATTTTTATTAAAAAAATTTATTCTATTTGAAAATTAATTCAGTCCAAATAAAATCTAAAAATCGATAAAATAATTTCCAAAAACCTTAAAATTCACTAGGCTCCCAGAAACTGAAATTAATAGAAAGCAAACATTATTTATTTTTATTTTAAAAGTTTATTCTATTTGAAAATCAATTCAGTCCAAATAAAAACCGAAAAATCGATAAAATAATTTCTAAAACCCTTAAAATTCACTAGGCGCCCAGAAACTGAAATTAAGAGAAAGCAAACATTATTTAGTTTTATTTTAAAAATTGATTGTATTTGAAAATCAATTCAGTCCAAATAAAAATCAAAAAATCGATAAAATAATTTCCAAAACCCTTAAAATTCACTAGGCGCCCAGAAACTGAAATTAATAGAAAGCAAACTTTATTTATTTTTATTTAAAAAGTTTATTCTATTTGAAAATCAATTCAGTCCAAATAAAAATCAAAAAATCTATAAATTAATTTCCAAAAACCTTAAAAATCACTAGGCGCCCAGAAACTGAAATTAATAGAAAGCAAATGTTATTTATTTTTATTTAAAAAATTTATTCTATTTGAAAATCAATTCAGTCCAAATAAAAACCGAAAAATCGATAAAATAATTTCCAAAACCCTTAAAATTCACTAGACGCCCAGAAACTGAAATTAAGAGAAAGCAAACATTATTTATTTTCATATAAAAAATTCATTCTATTTGAAAACCAACACAGTCTAAATAAAAACTGAAAAATTGATAAAATAATTTCCAAAACCCTTAAAATTCACTAGGCACCCAGAAACAGAAATTAATAGAAAGCAAACATTATTAATTTCACTTAAAAAATTGATTCTATTTGAAAATCAATTCAGTCCAAATAAAATCCAAAAATCGATAAAATAATTTCCAAAACCCTTAAAATTCACTAGGCGCCCAGAAACTGAAATTAAGAGAAAGCAAACATTATTTATTTTTATTTTAAAAATTGATTGTATTTGAAAATCAATTCAGTCCAAATAAAAATCAAAAAATCGATAAAATAATTTCCAAAACCCTTAAAAATCACTAGGCGCCCAGAAACTGAAATTAATAGAAAGCAAACATTATTAATTTCACTTAAAAAATTGATTCTATTTGAAAATCAATTCAGTCCAAATAAAATCCAAAAATCGATAAAATAATTTCCAAAACCCTTAAAATTCACTAGGCGCCCAGAAACTGAAATTAAGAGAAAGCAAACATTATTTATTTTTATTTAAAAAGTTTATTCTATTTGAAAATCAATTCAGTCCAAATAAAAATCAAAAAATCTATAAATTAATTTCCAAAAACCTTAAAAATCAGTAGGCGCCCAGAAACTGAAATTAATAGAAAGCAAATGTTATTTATTTTTATTTAAAAAGTTTATTCTATTTGAAAATCAATTCAGTCCAAATAAAAACCGAAAAATCGATAAAATAATTTCCAAAACCCTTAAAATTCACTAGGCGCCCAGAAACTGAAATTAAGAGAAAGCAAACATTATTTATTTTTATTTTAAAAATTGATTGTATTTGAAAATCAATTCAGTCCAAATAAAAATCAAAAATCGATAAAATAATTTCCAAAACCCTTAAAATTCACTAGGCGCCCAGAAACTGAAATTAATAGAAAGCAAACATTATTTATTTTTATTTAAAAAGTTTATTCTATTTGATAATCAATTCAGTCCAAATAAAAATCAAAAAATCTATAAATTAATTTCCAAAAACCTTAAAAATCACTAGGCGCCCAGAAACTGAAATTAATAGAAAGCAAATGTTATTTATTTTCATTTAAAAAATTTATTCTATTTGAAAATCAATTCAGTCTGAATAAAAACCGAAAAATCGATAAAATAATTTCCAAAACCCTTAAAATTCACTAGGCGCCAAGAAACTGAAATTAATAGAAAGCAAACATTATTTATTTTTATTTAAAAAATGGATTCGGTTCAAAAATCAATTCAGTCCAAATAAAAATCAAAAAATCAATAAAATAATTTCCAAAAACCTTAAAATTCACTAGGCGCCCAGAAACTGAAATTAATAGAAAGCAAACACTATTTATTTTTATTTAAAAATTGATTCCATTTGAAAATCAATTCAGTCCAAATAAAAACCGAAAAATCGATAAAATAATTTCCAAAACCCTTAAAATTCACTAGGCGCCCAGAAACTGAAATTAATAGAAGGCAAACATTATTTATTTACTTTTAAAAAATTGATTCGATTTGAAATTCAATTCAGTCCAAATAAAAATAAAAAAATCGATAAAATAATTTCCAAAAACTTTAAAATTCACTAGGCGCCCAGAAACTGAAATTAATAGAAAGCAAACATTATTTATTTTTATTTAATAAATTGATTCCATTTGAAAATCAATTCAGTCCAAATAAAAACCGAAAAATCGATAAAATAATTTCCAAAACCCTTAAAATTCACTAGGCGCCCAGAAACTGAAATTAATAGAAAGCAAACATTATCTATTTTTATTTTAAAAAATGATTGTATTTGAAAATCAATTCAGTCCAAATGAAAACCAAAAAATCGATTAAAATATTTCCAAAAACCTTAAAATTCACTAGGCACCCAGAAACTGAAATTAATAGAAAGTAAACATAATTAATTTCATTTAAAAAATTGATTCTATTTGAAAATCAATTCAGTCCAAATAAAAATCAAAAAATCGATAAAATAATTTTCAAAAACCTTAAAATTCACTAGGCGCCCATAAACTTAAATTAATAGAAGGCAAACATTATTTATTTACATTTAAAAAATTGATTCGATTTGCAATTCAATTCAGTCCAAATAAAAATAAAAAAATCGATAAAATAATTTCCAAAAACTTTAAAATTCACTAGGCGCACAGAAACTGAAATTAATCGAAAGTAAACATTATTTATTTTTATTTAAAAAATTGATTCCATTCGAAAATCAATTCAGTCCAAATAAAAAGCGAAAAATCGATAAAATAATTTCCAAAACCCTTAAAATTCACTAGGCGCCCAGAAACTGAAATTAATAGAAAGCAAACATTATTTATTTTTATTTTAAAAATTGATTGTATTTGAAAATCAATTCAGTCCAAATAAAAATCAAAAAATCGATAAAATAATTTCCAAAAACCTTAAAATTCACTAGGCGCCCAGAAACTTAAATTAATAGAAGGCAAACATTATTTTTTTTCATTTAAAAAATTGATTCTATTTGAAAATCAATTCAGTCCAAATAAAATCTAAAAATCGATAAAATAATTTCCAAAAACCTTAAAATTCACTAGGCGCCCAGAAACTTAAATTAATATAAGGCAAACATTATTTATTTACATTTAAAAAATTGATTCTATTTGAAAATCAATTCAGTCCAAGTAAAAATCAAAAAATCGATAAAATAATTTCCAAAAACCTTAAAATTCAATAGGCGCCCAGAAACTTAAATTAATAGAAGGCAAACATTATTTTTTTTCATTTAAAAAATTGATTGTATTTGAAAATCAATTCAGTCCAAATAAAAATCAAAAAATCGATAAAATAATTTCCAAAACCCTTAAAATTCACTAGGCGCCCGCCCAGAAACTGAAATTAATAGAAAGCAAACATTATTTATTTACATTTAAAAAATTTATTCTATTTGAAAATCAATTCAGTCCAAGTAAAAATCAAAAAATCGATAAAATAATTTCCAAAAACCTTAAAATTCACTAGGCGCCCAGAAACTTAAATTAATATAAGGCAAACATTATTTATTTACATTTAAAAAATTGATTCTATTTGAAAATCAATTCAGTCCAAATAAAAAACGAAAATCGATAAAATAATTTCCAAAAACCTTTAAATTCACTAGGCGCCCAGAAACTGAAATTAATAGAAAGCAAACATTATTTATTTTTATTTACAAAATTGATTCTATTTGAAAATCAATTCAGTCCAAATAAAAATCAAAAAATCGATAAAATAATTTCCAAAAACCTTAAAATTCACTAGGCGCCCAGAAACTTAAATTAATAGAAGGCAAACATTATTTATTTACATTTAAAAAATTGATTCTATTTGAAAATCAATTCAGTCCAAATGAAAAACGAAAATCGATAAAATAATTTCCAAAAACCTTTAAATTCACTAGGCGCCCAGAAACTGAAATTAATAGAAAGCAAACATTATTTATTTTTATTTAAAAAATTGATTCTATTTGAAAACCAATTCAGTCCAAATAAAATCTAAAAATCGATAAAATAATTTCCAAAAACCTTAAAAATAACTAGGCGCCCAGAAACTGAAATTAATAGAAAGCAAACATTATTTATTTACATTTAAAAAATTTATTCTATTTGAAAATCAATTCAGTACAAATAAAAATCAAAAAATCGATAAAATAATTTCCAAAAACCTTAAAATTCACTAGGCGCCCAGAAACTTAAATTAATAGAAGGCAAACATTATTTATTTACATTTAAAAAATTTATTCTATTTGAAAATCAATTCAGTCCAAATAAAAAACGAAAATCGATAAAATAATTTCCAAAAACCTTTAAATTCACTAGGCGCCCAGAAACTGAAATTAATAGAAAGCAAACATTATTTATTTTTATTTACAAAATTGATTTTATTTGAAAATCAATTCAGTCCAAATAAAAATCAAAAAATCGATAAAATAATTTCCCAAAACCTTAAAATTCACTAGGCGCCCAGAAACTTAAATTAATAGAAGGCAAACATTATTTATTTACATTTAAAAAATTGATTCGATTTGCAATTCAATTCAGTCCAAATAAAAACCGAAAAATCGATAAAATAATTTCCAAAAACTTTGAAATTCACTAGGCGCCCAGAAACCGAAATTAATAGAAAGCAAACATTATTTCTTTTTATTTTAAAAATTGATTGTATTTGAAAATCAATTCAGTCCAAATAAAAATGAAAAAATCGATAAAATAATTTCCAAAAACCTTAAAATTCACTAGGCGCCCAGAAACTTAAATTAATAGAAGGCAAACATTATTTTTTTCATTTGAAAAATTGATTCTATTTGAAAACCAATTCAGTCCAAATAAAATCTAAAAATCGATAAAATAATTTCCAAAAACCTTAAAAATAACTGGGCGCCCAGAACTTAAATTAATAGAAAGCAAACATTATTTATTTTTATTTTAAAAATTGATTGTATTTGAAAATCAATTCAGTCCAAATGAAAACCAAAAAATCGATTAAACAATTTCCAAAAACCTTAAAATTCACTAGGCACCCAGAAACTGAAATCAATAAAAAGCAAAGGTTATTTATTTTTATTTACAAAATTGATTCTATTTGAAAATCAATTCAGTCCAAATATAAATCAAAAAATCGATAAAATAATTTCCAAAAACCTTAAAATTCACTAAGCGCCCAGAACTTAAATTAATAGAAAGCAAACATTATTTATTTTTATTTACAAAATTGATTCTATTTGAAAATCAATTCAGTCCAAATAAAAATCAAAAAATCGATAAAATAATTTCCAAAAACCTTTAAATTCACTAGGCGCCCAGAAACTGAAATTAATAGAAAGCAAACATTATTTATTTTTATTTAAAAAATTGATTCTATTTGAAAACCAATTCAGTCCAAATAAAATCTAAAAATCGATAAAATAATTTCCAAAAACCTTAAAAATAACTAGGCGCCCAGAAACTGAAATTAATAGAAAGCAAACATTATTTATTTACATTTAAAAAATTTATTCTATTTGAAAATGAATTCAGTCCAAATAAAATCTAAAAATCGATAAAATAATTTCCAAAAACCTTAAAAATAACTGGGCGCCCAGAACTTAAATTAATAGAAAGCAAACATTATTTATTTTTATTTTAAAAATTGATTGTATTTGAAAATCAATTCAGTCCAAATGAAAACCAAAAAATCGATTAAACAATTTCCAAAAACCTTAAAATTCACTAGGCACCCAGAAACTGAAATCAATAAAAAGCAAAGGTTATTTATTTTTATTTACAAAATTGATTCTATTTGAAAATCAATTCAGTCCAAATATAAATCAAAAAATCGATAAAATAATTTCCAAAAACCTTAAAATTCACTAAGCGCCCAGAACTTAAATTAATAGAAAGCAAACATTATTTATTTTTATTTACAAAATTGATTCTATTTGAAAATCAATTCAGTCCAAATAAAAATCAAAAAATCGATAAAATAATTTCCAAAAACCTTAAAATTCACTAGGCGCCCAGAAACTGAAATTAATAGAAAGCAAACATTATTTATTTTTATTTAAAAAATTGATTCTATTTGAAAACCAATTCAGTCCAAATAAAATCTAAAAATCGATAAAATAATTTCCAAAAACCTTTAAATTCACTAGGCGCCCAGAAACTGAAATTAATAGAAAGCAAACATTATTTATTTTTATTTACAAAATTGATTTTATTTGAAAATCAATTCAGTCCAAATAAAAATCAAAAAATCGATAAAATAATTTCCCAAAACCTTAAAATTCACTAGGCGCCCAGAAACTTAAATTAATAGAAGGCAAACATTATTTATTTACATTTAAAAAATTGATTCGATTTGCAATTCAATTCAGTCCAAATAAAAACCGAAAAATCGATAAAATAATTTCCAAAAACTTTGAAATTCACTAGGCGCCCAGAAACTGAAATTAATAGAAAGCAAACATTATTTCTTTTTATTTTAAAAATTGATTGTATTTGAAAATCAATTCAGTCCAAATAAAAATGAAAAAATCGATAAAATAATTTCCAAAAACCTTAAAATTCACTAGGCGCCCAGAAACTTAAATTAATAGAAGGCAAACATTATTTTTTTCATTTGAAAAATTGATTCTATTTGAAAACCAATTCAGTCCAAATAAAATCTAAAAATCGATAAAATAATTTCCAAAAACCTTAAAAATAACTGGGCGCCCAGAACTTAAATTAATAGAAAGCAAACATTATTTATTTTTATTTTAAAAATTGATTGTATTTGAAAATCAATTCAGTCCAAATGAAAACCAAAAAATCGATTAAACAATTTCCAAAAACCTTAAAATTCACTAGGCACCCAGAAACTGAAATCAATAAAAAGCAAAGGTTATTTATTTTTATTTACAAAATTGATTCTATTTGAAAATCAATTCAGTCCAAATATAAATCAAAAAATCGATAAAATAATTTCCAAAAACCTTAAAATTCACTAAGCGCCCAGAACTTAAATTAATAGAAAGCAAACATTATTTATTTTTATTTACAAAATTGATTCTATTTGAAAATCAATTCAGTCCAAATAAAAATCAAAAAATCGATAAAATAATTTCCAAAAACCTTTAAATTCACTAGGCGCCCAGAAACTGAAATTAATAGAAAGCAAACATTATTTATTTTTATTTACAAAATTGATTCTATTTGAAAATCAATTCAGTCCAAATAAAAATCAAAAAATCGATAAAATAATTTCCAAAAACCTTAAAATTCACTAGGCGCCCAGAAACTGAAATTAATAGAAAGCAAACATTATTTATTTTTATTTAAAAAATTGATTCTATTTGAAAACCAATTCAGTCCAAATAAAATCTAAAAATCGATAAAATAATTTCCAAAAACCTTAAAAATAACTAGGCGCCCAGAAACTGAAATTAATAGAAAGCAAACATTATTTATTTACATTTAAAAAATTTATTCTATTTGAAAATCAATTCAGTCCAAATAAAAATCAAAAAATCGATAAAATAATTTCCAAAAACCTTAAAATTCACTAGGCGCCCAGAAACTTAAATTAATAGAAGGCAAACATTATTTATTTACATTTAAAAAATTGATTCTATTTGAAAATCAATTCAGTCCAAATGAAAAACGAAAATCGATAAAATAATTTCCAAAAACCTTTAAATTCACTAGGCGCCCAGAAACTGAAATTAATAGAAAGCAAACATTATTTATTTTTATTTAAAAAATTGATTCTATTTGAAAACCAATTCAGTCCAAATAAAATCTAAAAATCGATAAAATAATTTCCAAAAACCTTAAAAATAACTAGGCGCCCAGAAACTGAAATTAATAGAAAGCAAACATTATTTATTTACATTTAAAAAATTGATTCTATTTGAAAATCAATTCAGTCCAAATGAAAAACGAAAATCGATAAAATAATTTCCAAAAACCTTTAAATTCACTAGGCGCCCAGAAACTGAAATTAATAGAAAGCAAACATTATTTATTTTTATTTAAAAAATTGATTCTATTTGAAAACCAATTCAGTCCAAATAAAATCTAAAAATCGATAAAACAATTTCCAAAAACCTTAAAATTCACTAGGCACCCAGAAACTGAAATCAATAAAAAGCAAAGGTTATTTATTTTTATTTACAAAATTGATTCTATTTGAAAATCAATTCAGTCCAAATATAAATCAAAAAATCGATAAAATAATTTCCAAAAACCTTTAAATTCACTAGGCGCCCAGAAACTGAAATTAATAGAAAGCAAATATTATTTATTTTTATTTACAAAATTGATTCTATTTGAAAATCAATTCAGTCCAAATAAAAATCAAAAAATCGATAAAATAATTTCCAAAAACCTTAAAATTCACTAGGCGCCCAGAAACTTAAATTAATAGAAGGCAAACATTATTTATTTACATTTAAAAAATTGATTCTATTTGAAAATCAATTCAGTCCAAATGAAAAACGAAAATCGATAAAATAATTTCCAAAAACCTTTAAATTCACTAGGCGCCCAGAAACTGAAATTAATAGAAAGCAAACATTATTTATTTTTATTTAAAAAATTGATTCTATTTGAAAACCAATTCAGTCCAAATAAAATCTAAAAATCGATAAAATAATTTCCAAAAACCTTAAAAATAACTAGGCGCCCAGAAACTGAAATTAATAGAAAGCAAACATTATTTATTTACATTTAAAAAATTTATTCTATTTGAAAATCAATTCAGTCCAAATAAAAATCAAAAAATCGATAAAATAATTTCCAAAAACCTTAAAATTCACTAGGCGCCCAGAAACTTAAATTAATAGAAGGCAAACATTATTTATTTACATTTAAAAAATTTATTCTATTTGAAAATCAATTCAGTCCAAATAAAAAACGAAAATCGATAAAATAATTTCCAAAAACCTTTAAATTCACTAGGCGCCCAGAAACTGAAATTAATAGAAAGCAAACATTATTTATTTTTATTTACAAAATTGATTTTATTTGAAAATCAATTCAGTCCAAATAAAAATCAAAAAATCGATAAAATAATTTCCAAAAACCTTAAAATTCACTAGGCGCCCAGAAACTTAAATTAATAGAAGGCAAACATTATTTATTTACATTTAAAAAATTGATTCGATTTGCAATTCAATTCAGTCCAAATAAAAACCGAAAAATCGATAAAATAATTTCCAAAAACTTTGAAATTCACTAGGCGCCCAGAAACTGAAATTAATAGAAAGCAAACATTATTTATTTTTATTTTAAAAATTGATTGTATTTGAAAATCAATTCAGTCTAAATAAAAATGAAAAAATCGATAAAATAATTTCCAAAAACCTTAAAATTCACTAGGCGCCCAGAAACTTAAATTAATAGAAGGCAAACATTATTTTTTTCATTTGAAAAATTGATTCTATTTGAAAACCAATTCAGTCCAAATAAAATCTAAAAATCGATAAAATAATTTCCAAAAACCTTAAAAATAACTGGGCGCCCAGAACTTAAATTAATAGAAAGCAAACATTATTTATTTTTATTTTAAAAATTGATTGTATTTGAAAATCAATTCAGTCCAAATGAAAACCAAAAAATCGATTAAACAATTTCCAAAAACCTTAAAATTCACTAGGCACCCAGAAACTGAAATCAATAAAAAGCAAAGGTTATTTATTTTTATTTACAAAATTGATTCTATTTGAAAATCAATTCAGTCCAAATATAAATCAAAAAATCGATAAAATAATTTCCAAAAACCTTAAAATTCACTAAGCGCCCAGAACTTAAATTAATAGAAGGCAAACATTATTTTTTTTTCATTTAAAAAATTGATTCTATTTGAAAACCAATTCAGTCCAAATAAAATCTAAAAATCGATAAAATAATTTCCAAAAACCTTAAAAATCACTAGGCGCCCAGAAACTGAAATTAATAGAAAGCAGACATTATTTATTTTTATTAAAAAAATTTATTCTATTTGAAAATTAATTCAGTCCAAATAAAATCTAAAAATCGATAAAATAATTTCCAAAAACCTTAAAATTCACTAGGCTCCCAGAAACTGAAATTAATAGAAAGCAAACATTATTTATTTTTATTTTAAAAGTTTATTCTATTTGAAAATCAATTCAGTCCAAATAAAAACCGAAAAATCGATAAAATAATCTCCAAAACCCTTAAAATTCACTAGGCGCCCAGAAACTGAAATTAAGAGAAAGCAAACATTATTTATTTTTATTTTAAAAATTGATTGTATTTGAAAATCAATTCAGTCCAAATAAAAATCAAAAAATCGATAAAATAATTTCCAAAATCCTTAAAATTCACTAGGCGCCCAGAAACTGAAATTAATAGAAAGCAAACATTATTTATTTTTATTTAAAAAGTTTATTCTATTTGAAAATCAATTCAGTCCAAATAAAAATCAAACAATCTATAAATTAATTTCCAAAAACCTTAAAAATCACTAGGCGCCCAGAAACTGAAATTAATAGAAAGCAAATGTTATTTATTTTTATTTAAAAAATTTATTCTATTTGAAAATCAATTCAGTCCAAATAAAAACCGAAAAATCGATAAAATAATTTCCAAAACCCTTAAAATTCACTAGGCGCCCAGAAACTGAAATTAAGAGAAAGCAAACATTATTTATTTTCATATAAAAAATTCATTCTATTTGAAAACCAACACAGTCTAAATAAAAACTGAAAAATTGATAAAATAATTTCCAAAACCCTTAAAATTCACTAGGCGCCCAGAAACTGAAATTAAGAGAAAGCAAACATTATTTATTTTTATTTTAAAAATTGTATTTGAAAATCAATTCAGTCTAAATAAAAACCGAAAAATCGATAAAATAATTTCCAAAACCCTTTAAATTCACTAGACGCCAAGAAACTGAAATTAATAGAAAGCAAACATTATTTATTTTTATTTAAAAAATGGATTCGGTTCAAAAATCAATTCAGTCCAAATAAAAATCAAAAAATCGATAAAATAATTTCCAAAAACCTTAAAATTCACTAGGCGCCCAGAACCTGAAATTAATAGAAAGCAAACATTATTTATTTTCATTTAAAAAATTGATTCTATTTGAAAATCAATTCAGTCCAAATAAAAACCGAAAAATCGATAAAATAATTTCCAAAAACCTTAACATTCACTAGGCGCCCAGAAACTGAAATTAATAGAAAGCAAACATTATTAATTTCATTTAAAAAATTGATTCTATTTGAAAATCAATTCAGTCCAAATAAAATCTAAAAATCGATAAAAAAATTTCCAAAAACCTAAAAAAATTCACTGGGCGCCCAGAAACTGAAATTAATAGAAAGCAAGCATTATTTATTTTTATTTGAAACGTTTATTCTATTTGAAAATCAATTCAGTCTAAATAAAAACCGAAAAATCGATAAAATAATTTCCAAAACCCTTAAAATTCACTAGGCGCCCAGAAACTGAAATTAATAGAAGGCAAACATCATTTATTTACTTTTAAAAAATTGATTCGATTTGAAATTCAATTCAGTAGTCCAAATAAAAATAAAAAAATCGATAAAATAATTTCCAAAAACTTTAAAATTCACTAGGCGCCCAGAAACTGAAATTAATAGAAAGTAAACATTATTTATTTTTATTTAAAAAATTGATTCCATTTGAAAATCAATTCAGTCCAAATGAAAACCAAAAAATCGATTAAACAATTTCCAAAAACTTTAAAATTCACTAGGCACCCAGAAACTGAAATTAATAGAAAGTAAACATAATTAATTTCATTTAAAAAATTGATTCTATTTGAAAATCAATTCAGTCCAAATAAAATCTAAAAATCGATACAATAATTTCCAAAAACCTTAAAATTCACTAGGCACCCAGAAACTGAAATTAATAGAAAGCAAACATTATTTATTTTTAATTACAAAATTGATTCGATTTGCAATTCAATTCAGTCCAAATAAAAATAAAAAAATCGATAAAATAATTTCCAAAAACCTTAAAATTCACTAGGCGCCCAGAACTGAAATTAATAGAAGGTAAACATTATTTATTTTTATTTAAAAAATTGATTCCATTCGAAAATCAATTCAGTCCAAATAAAAAGCGAAAAATCTATAAAATAATTTCCAAAACCCTTAAAATTCACTAGGCGCCCAGAAACTGAAATTAATAGAAAGCAAACATTATTTATTTTTATTTTAAAAATTGATTGTATTTGAAAATCAATTCAGTCCAAATAAAAATCAAAAAATCGATAAAATAATTTCCAAAAACCTTAAAATTCACTAGGTGCCCAGAAACTTAAATTAATAGAAGGCAAACATTATTTTTTTTCATTTAAAAAATTGATTCTATTCGAAAACCAATTCAATCCAAATAAAATCTAAAAATCGATAAAATAATTTCCAAAAACCTTAAAAATCACTAGGCGCCCAGAAACTGAAATTAATAGAAAGCAAACATTATTTATTTTTATTTACAAAATTGATTCTATTTGAAAATCAATTCAGTCCAAATAAAAATCAAAAAATCGATAAAATAATTTTCAAAAACCTTAAAATTCACTAGGCGCCCATAAACTTAAATTAATAGAAGGCAAACATTATTTATTTACATTTAAAAAATTGATTCGATTTGCAATTCAATTCAGTCCAAATAAAAATAAAAAAATCGATAAAATAATTTCCAAAAACTTTAAAATTCACTAGGCGCCCAGAAACTGAAATTAATAGAAAGTAAACATTAATTTTTTTTATTTTAAAAATTGATTGTATTTGAAAATCAATTCAGTCCAAATTAAAATCAAAAAATCGATAAAATAATTTCCAAAAACCTTAAAATTCACTAGGCGCCCAGAAACTGAAATTAATAGAAAGCAAACATTAATTTTTTTTATTTTAAAAATTGATTGTATTTGAAAATCAATTCAGTCCAAATTAAAATCAAAAAATCGATAAAATAATTTCCAAAAACCTTAAAATTCACTAGGCGCCCAGAAACTGAAAGCAAAAACCTTAAAATTCACTAGGAGCGCAGAAACTGAAATTAATAGAAAGCAAACATTATTTATTTTCATTTAAAATATTGATTCTATTTGAAAATCAATTCAGTCCAAATAAAAATCAAAAAATCTATAAAATAATTTCCAAAAACCTTAAAATTCACTAGGCGCCCAGAAACTGAAATTAACAGAAAGCAAATATTATTTATTTTTATTTAAAATATTCATTCTATTTGAAAACCAACTCAGTACAAATAAAAATCAAAAAATCGATAAAATAATTTCCAAAAACCATAAAACTCACTAGGCGCCCAGAAATTGAAATTAATAGAAAGCAAACATTATTTATTTTTATTTAAAAAATTGATTCTATTTGAAAATCAATTCAGTCCAAATAAAAATAAAAAAATCTATAAAATAATTTCCAAAAACCTTAAAATTCACTAGGTGCCCAGAAACTGAAATTAATAGAGAGCAAACATTATTTATTTTCATTTAAAAAAGTGATTCTATTTGAAAATCAATTCAGTCCAAATAAAAATTTAAAAATCGATAAAATAATTTGCAAAAACCTTAAAATTCACTAGGCGCCCAGAAACTGAAATTAATAGAAAGCAAACATTATTTATTTTCATTTAAAAAATTTATTCTATTTGAAAATCAATTCAGCCAAATAAAAATCAAAAAATCTATAAAATAATTTCCAAAAACCTTAAAATTCACTAGGCGCCCAGAAACTGATATTAATAGAAAGGAAACATTATTTATTTTCCTTTAAAAAAGTGATTCTATTTGAAAATCAATTCAGTCCAAATAAAAACTGAAAAATCGATAAAATAATTTCCAAAAACCTTAAAATTCACTAGACGCCCAGAAACTGAAATCAATAGAGAGCAAACATTATTTATTTTCATTTAAAAAAACTTGATTCTATTTGAAAATCAATTCAGTCCAAATAAAAATCTAAAAATCGATAAAATAATTTCCAAAAACGTTAAAATTCACTAGGCGCCCAGAAACTGAAATTAATAGAAAGCAAACATTATTTATTTTCATTTAAAAAATTGATTCTATTTGAAAATCAATTCAGTCCAAATAAAAATAAAAAAATCTATAAAATAATTTCCAAAAACCTTAAAATTCACTAGGCACCCAGAAATTGAAATTAATAGAAAGCAAACATTATTTATTTTCATTTAAAAAATTATTTCTATTTGAAAATCAATTCAGTCCAAATAAAAATCAAAAAACCATAAAATTCACTAGGCGCCCAGAAATTGAAATTAATAGAAAGCAAACATTATTTATTTTCATTTAAAAAATTGATTCTATTTGAAAATCAATTCAGTCCAAATAAAAATCAGAAAATCTATAAAATAATTTCCAAAAACCTTAAAATTCACTAGGCGCCCAGAAACTGAAATTAATTAAAAGTAAACATTATTTATTTTCATTTAAAAAAGTGATTCTATTTGAAAATCAATTCAGTCCAAATAAAAACCAAAAAATCGATAAAATAATTTCCAAAAACCTTAAAATTCACTAGGCACCCAGAAACTGAAATTAATTGAAAGCAAACATTATTTATTTTCATTTAAAAAAGTGATTCTATTTGAAAATCAATTCAGTCCAAATAAAAATCAAAAAATCTATAAAATAATTTCCAAAAACCTTAAAATTCACTGGGCGCCTAGAAACTGAAATTAATTGAAAGCAAACATTATTTATTTTCATTTAAAAAAGTGATTCTATTTGAAAATCAATTCAGTCCAAATAAAAACCAAAAAATCGCTGAAATAATTTCCAAAAACCTTAAAATTCACTAGCCGCCCAGAAACTGATATTAATAGAAAGCAAACATTATTTATTTTCATTTAAAAAAGTTATTCTATTTGAAAATCAATTCAGTCCAAATAAAAACCAAAAAATCGATAAAATAATTTCCAAAAACCTTAAAATTCACTAGGCGCCCAGAAACTGAAAATAATTGAAAGCAAACATTATTTATTTTCATTTAAAAAAGTGATTCTATTTGAAAATCAATTCAGTCCAAATAAAAATCAAAAAATCTATAAAATAATTTCCAAAAACTTTAAAATTCACTAGGCGCCCAGAAACTGAAATTAATTGAAAGCAAACATTTTTTATTTTCATTTAAAAAAGTGATTCTATTTGAAAATCAATTCAGTCCAAATTAAAATCTAAAAATCGATAAAATAATTTCCAAAAACCTTAAAATTCACTAGGCACCCAGAAATTGAAATTAATAGAACGCAAACATTATTTATTTTCATTTAAAAAATTGATTCTATTTGAAAATCAATTCAGTCCAAATAAATACCAAAAAATAGCTGAAATAAATTCCAAAAACCTTAAAATTCACTAGCCGCCCAGAAAATGATATTAATACAAAGCAAACATTATTTATTTTCATTTAAAATATTGATTCTATTTGAAAATCAATTCAGTCCAAATAAAAATCAAAAAATCGCTGAAATAATTTCCAAAAATCTTAAAATTCACTAGGCGCCCAGAAACTGAAATTAATAAAAAATTGATTCTATTTGAAAATCAATTCAGTCCAAATAAAAATCTAAAAATCGATAAAATAATTTCCAAAAACCTTAAAATTCACTAGGTGCCCAGAAACTGAAATTAATTGAAAGCAAACATTATTTATTTTCATTTAAAATATTGATTCTATTTGAAAATCAATTCAGTCCAAATAAAAATCAAAAAATCTATAAACTAATTTCCAAAAACCTTAAAATTCACTAGGCGCCCAGAAACTGAAATAAACAGAAAGCAAACATTATTTATTTTTATTTAAAATATTCATTCTATTTGAAAATCAATTCAGTCCAAATAAAAATCTAAAAATCGATAAAATAATTTCCAAAAACCTTAAAATTCGCTAGGCACCCAGAAACTGAAATTAATAGAAAGCAAACATTATTTATTTTCATTTAAAAAATTGATTCTATTTAAAAATCAATTCAGTCCAAATAAATACCAAAAAATTGCTGAAATAATTTCCAAAAACCTTAAAATCCACTAGGCCCCCAAAAACTGATATTAATAGAAAGCAAACATAATTTATTTTCATTTAAAAAAGTGATTCTATTTGAAAATCAATTCTGTCCAAAGAAAAACCAAAAAATCGCTGAAATAATTTCCAAAAATCTTAAAATTCACTAGACGCGCAGAAACTGAAATTAATAGAAAGCAAACGTTATTTATTTTCATTTAAAAAAATGATCCTATTTGAAAATCAATTCAGTCCAAATAAAAATCTAAGAATCCATAAAATAATTTCCAAAAACCTTAAGATTCACTAGGCGCCCAGAAACTGAAATTAATAGAAAGCAAACATTATTTGTTTTCATTTAAAAAATTGATTCTATTTGAAAATCAATTCAGTCCAAATAAAAACCAAAAAATCGCTGAAATAATTTCCAAAAATCTTAAAATTCACTAGGCGCCCAGAAACTGAAATTAATAAAAAATTGATTCTATTTGAAAATCAATTCAGTCTAAATAAAAATCTAAAAATCGATAAAATAATTTCCAAAAACCTTAAGATTCACTAGGCGCCCAGAAACTGAAATTAATAGAAAGCAAACATTATTTGTTTTCATTTAAAATATTGATTCTATTTGAAAATCAATTCAGTCCAAATAAAAATAAAAAAATCTATAAAATAATTTCCAAAAACCTTAAAATTCACTAGGTGCCCAGAAACTGAAATTAATAGAGAGCAAACATTATTTATTTTCATTTAAAAAAGTGATTCTATTTGAAAATCAATTCAGTCCAAATAAAAATTTAAAAATCGATAAAATAATTTGCAAAAACCTTAAAATTCACTAGGCGCCCAGAAACTGATATTAATAGAAAGGAAACATTATTTATTTTCCTTTAAAAAAGTGATTCTATTTGAAAATCAATTCAGTCCAAATAAAAATCGATGAAATAATTTCCAAAAACCTTAAAATTCACTAGACGCCCAGAAACTGAAATCAATAGAGAGCAAACATTATTTATTTTCATTTAAAAAAACTTGATTCTATTTGAAAATCAATTTAGTCCAAATAAAAATCTAAAAATCGATAAAATAATTTCCAAAAACGTTAAAATTCACTAGGCGCCCAGAAACTGAAATTAATAGAAAGTAAACATTATTTATTTTCATTTAAAAAATTGATTCTATTTGAAAATCAATTCAGTCCAAATAAAAATAAAAAAATCTATAAAATAATTTCCAAAAACCTTAAAATTCACTAGGCACCCAGAAATTGAAATTAATAGAAAGCAAACATTATTTATTTTCATTTAAAAAATTGATTCTATTTGAAAATCAATTCAGTCCAAATAAAAATCAAAAAATCGATAAAATAATTTCCAAAAACCATAAAATTCACTAGGCGCCCAGAAATTGAAATTAATAGAAAGCAAACATTATTTATTTTCATTTAAAAAATTGATTCTATTTGAAAATCAATTCAGTCCAAATAAAAATCAGAAAATCTATAAAATAATTTCCAAAAACCTTAAAATTCACTAGGCGCCCAGAAACTGAAATTAATTAAAAGTAAACATTATTTATTTTCATTTAAAAAAGTGATTCTATTTGAAAATCAATTCAGTCCAAATAAAAACCAAAAAATCGATAAAATAATTTCCAAAAACCTTAAAATTCACTAGGCACCCAGAAACTGAAATTAATTGAAAGCAAACATTATTTATTTTCATTTAAAAAATTGATTCTATTTGAAAATCAATTCAGTCCAAATAAATACCAAAAAATAGCTGAAATAAATTCCAAAAACCTTAAAATTCACTAGCCGCCCAGAAAATGATATTAATACAAAGCAAACATTATTTATTTTCATTTAAAAAAGTGATTCTATTTGAAAATCAATTCAGTCCAAATAAAAACCAAAAAATCGCTGAAATAATTTCCAAAAATCTTAAAATTCACTAGGCGCCCAGAAACTGAAATTAATAAAAAATTGATTCTATTTGAAAATCAATTCAGTCCAAATAAAAATCTAAAAATCGATAAAATAATTTCCAAAAACCTTAAAATTCACTAGGTGCCCAGAAACTGAAATTAATTGAAAGCAAACATTATTTATTTTCATTTAAAATATTGATTCTATTTGAAAATCAATTCAGTCCAAATAAAAATCAAAAAATCTATAAAATAATTTCCAAAAACCTTAAAATTCACTAGGCGCCCAGAAACTGAAATAAACAGAAAGCAAACATTATTTATTTTTATTTAAAATATTCATTCTATTTGAAAATCAATTCAGTCCAAATAAAAATCTAAAAATCGATAAAATAATTTCCAAAAACCTTAAAATTCGCTAGGCACCCAGAAACTGAAATTAATAGAAAGCAAACATTATTTATTTTCATTTAAAAAATTGATTCTATTTAAAAATCAATTCAGTCCAAATAAATACCAAAAAATTGCTGAAATAATTTCCAAAAACCTTAAAATTCACTAGGCCCCCAAAAACTGATATTAATAGAAAGCAAACATTATTTATTTTCATTTTAAAAAGTGATTCTATTTGAAAATCAATTCTGTCCAAAGAAAAACCAAAAAATCGCTGAAATAATTTCCAAAAATCTTAAAATTCACTAGACGCGCAGAAACTGAAATTAATAGAAAGCAAACGTTATTTATTTTCATTTAAAAAAATGATCCTATTTGAAAATCAATTCAGTCCAAATAAAAATCTAAGAATCCATAAAATAATTTCCAAAAACCTTAAGATTCACTAGGCGCCCAGAAACTGAAATTAATAGAAAGCAAACATTATTTGTTTTCATTTAAAAAATTGATTCTATTTGAAAATCAATTCAGTCCAAATAAAAACCAAAAAATCGCTGAAATAATTTCCAAAAATCTTAAAATTCACTAGGCGCCCAGAAACTGAAATTAATAAAAAATTGATTCTATTTGAAAATCAATTCAGTCTAAATAAAAATCTAAAAATCGATAAAATAATTTCCAAAAACCTTAAGATTCACTAGGCGCCCAGAAACTGAAATTAATAGAAAGCAAACATTATTTGTTTTCATTTAAAATATTGATTCTATTTGAAAATCAATTCAGTCCAAATAAAAATAAAAAAATCTATAAAATAATTTCCAAAAACCTTAAAATTCACTAGGTGCCCAGAAACTGAAATTAATAGAAAGCAAACATTATTTATTTTCATTTAAAAAAGTGATTCTATTTGAAAATCAATTCAGTCCAAATAAAAATCTAAAAATCGATAAATCAATTTGCAAAAACCTTAAAATTCACTAGGCGCGCAGAAACTGAAATTAATAGAAAGCAAACATTATTTATTTGCATTTAAAATATTGATTCTATTTGACAATCAATTCAGTCCAAATAAAAATCAAAAAGTCTATAAAATAATTTCCAAAAACCTTAAAATTCACTAGGCGCCCAGAAACTGAAATTAACAGAAAGCAAACATTATTTATTTTTATTTAAAATATTCATTCTATTTGAAAACCAACTCAGTACAAATAAAAATCAAAAAATCGATAAAATAATTTCCAAGAACCATAAAATTCACTAGGCGCCCAGAAATTGAAATTAATAGAAAGCAAACATTATTTATTTTTATTTAAAAAATTGATTCTATTTGAAAATCAATTCAGTCCAAATAAAAATAAAAAAATCTATAAAATAATTTCCAAAAACCTTAAAATTCACTAGGTGCCCAGAAACTGAAATTAATAGAGAGCAAACATTATTTATTTTCATTTAAAAAAGTGATTCTATTTGAAAATCAATTCAGTCCAAATAAAAAACTAAAAATCGATAAAATAATTTGCAAAAACCTTAAAATTCACTAGGCGCCCAGAAACTGAAATTAATAGAAAGCAAACATTATTTATTTTCATTTAAAAAATTTATTCTATTTGAAAACCAATTTAGTCCAAATAAAAACCAAAAAATCGCTAAAATAATTTCCAATAACCTTAAAATTCACTAGGCGCCCAGAAACTGAAATTAATAGAAAGGCAACATTATTTATTTTCATTTAAAAAAACTTGATTCTATTTGAAAATCAATTCAGTCCAAATAAAAATCTAAAAATCGATAAAATAATTTCCAAAAACCTTAAAATTCACTAGGCGCCCAGAAACTGATATTAATAGAAAGCAAACATTATTTATTTTCATTTAAAAAAGTGATTCTATTTGAAAATCAATTCAGTCCAAATAAAAACCAAAAAATCGATAAAATAATTTCCAAAAACCTTAAAATTCACTAAGCACCCAGAAATTGAAATTAATAGAAAGCAAACATTATTTATTTTCATTTAAAAAATTGATTCTATTTGAAAATCAATTCAGTCCAAATAAAAATCAAAAAATCTATAAAATAATTTCCAAAAACTTTAAAATTAACTAGGCGCCCAGAAACTGAAATCAACAGACAGCAAACATTATTTATTTTCATTTAAAATATTCATTCTATTTGAAAATCAATTCAGTCCAAATAAAAATCAAAAAATCTATAAATTAATTTCCAAAAACCTTAAAATTCACTAGGCACCCAGAAATTGAAATTAATAGAAAGCAAACATTATTTATTTTCATTTAAAAAATTGATTCTATTTGAATATCAATTCAGTCCAAATAAAAACCAAAAAATCGCTGAAATAATTTGCAAAAACCTTAAAATTCACTAGGCGCCCAGAAACTGATATTAATAGAAAGGAAACATTATTTATTTTCCTTTAAAAAAGTGATTCTATTTGAAAATCAATTCAGTCCAAATAAAAATCGATAAAATAATTTCCAAAAACCTTAAAATTTACTAGACGCCCAGAAACTGAAATCAATAGAGAGCAAACATTATTTATTTTCATTTAAAAAAAATTGATTCTATTTGAAAATCAATTCAGTCTAAATAAAAATCTAAAAATCGATAAAATAATTTCCAAAAACCTTAAGATTCACTAGGCGCCCAGAAACTGAAATTAATAGAAAGCAAACATTATTTGTTTTCATTTAAAATATTGATTCTATTTGAAAATCAATTCAGTCCAAATAAAAATAAAAAAATCTATAAAATAATTTCCAAAAACCTTAAAATTCACTAGGTGCCCAGAAACTGAAATTAATAGAGAGCAAACATTATTTATTTTCATTTAAAAAAGTGATTCTATTTGAAAATCAATTCAGTCCAAATAAAAATTTAAAAATCGATAAAATAATTTGCAAAAACCTTAAAATTCACTAGGCGCCCAGAAACTGAAATTAATAGAAAGCAAACATTATTTATTTTCATTTAAAAAATTTATTCTATTTGAAAATCAATTCAGTCCAAATAAAAATCAAAAAAACTATAAAATAATTTCCAAAAACCTTAAAATTCACTAGGCGCCCAGAAACTGATATTAATAGAAAGGAAACATTATTTATTTTCCTTTAAAAAAGTGATTCTATTTGAAAATCAATTCAGTCCAAAAAAAAAACGATAAAATAATTTCCAAAAACCTTAAAATTCACTAGACGCCCAGAAACTGAAATCAATAGAGAGCAAACATTATTTATTTTCATTTAAAAAAACTTGATTCTATTTGAAAATCAATTCAGTCCAAATAAAAATCTAAAAATCGATAAAATAATTTCCAAAAACGTTAAAATTCACTAGGCGCCCAGAAACTGAAATTAATAGAAAGCAAACATTATTTATTTTCATTTAAAAAATTGATTCTATTTGAAAATCAATTCAGTCCAAATAAAAATAAAAAAATCTATAAAATAATTTCCAAAAACCTTAAAATTCACTAGGCACCCAGAAATTGAAATTAATAGAGAGCAAACATTATTTATTTTCATTTAAAAAAGTGATTCTATTTGAAAATCAATTCAGTCCAAATAAAAATTTAAAAATCGATAAAATAATTTGCAAAAACCTTAAAATTCACTAGGCGCCCAGAAACTGAAATTAATAGAAAGCAAACATTATTTATTTTCATTTAAAAAATTGATTCTATTTGAAAATCAATTCAGTCCAAATAAAAATCAGAAAATCTATAAAATAATTTCCAAAAACCTTAAAATTCACTAGGCGCCCAGAAACTGAAATTAATTAAAAGTAAACATTATTTATTTTCATTTAAAAAAGTGATTCTATTTGAAAATCAATTCAGTCCAAATAAAAACCAAAAAATCGATAAAATAATTTCCAAAAACCTTAAAATTCACTAGGCACCCAGAAACTGAAATTAATTGAAAGCAAACATTATTTATTTTCATTTAAAAAATTGATTCTATTTGAAAATCAATTCAGTCCAAATAAATACCAAAAAATAGCTGAAATAAATTCCAAAAACCTTAAAATTCACTAGCCGCCCAGAAAATGATATTAATACAAAGCAAACATTATTTATTTTCATTTAAAAAAGTGATTCTATTTGAAAATCAATTCAGTCCAAATAAAAACCAAAAAATCGCTGAAATAATTTCCAAAAATCTTAAAATTCACTAGGCGCCCAGAAACTGAAATTAATAAAAAATTGATTCTATTTGAAAATCAATTCAGTCCAAATAAAAATCTAAAAATCGATAAAATAATTTCCAAAAACCTTAAAATTCACTAGGCGCCCAGAAACTGAAAATAATTGAAAGCAAACATTATTTATTTTCATTTAAAAAAGTGATTCTATTTGAAAATCAATTCAGTCCAAATAAAAATCAAAAAATCTATAAAATAATTTCCAAAAACCTTAAAATTCACTAGGCGCCCAGAAACTGAAATAAACAGAAAGCAAACATTATTTATTTTTATTTAAAATATTCATTCTATTTGAAAATCAATTCAGTCCAAATAAAAATCTAAAAATCGATAAAATAATTTCCAAAAACCTTAAAATTCGCTAGGCACCCAGAAACTGAAATTAATAGAAAGCAAACATTATTTATTTTCATTTAAAAAATTGATTCTATTTAAAAATCAATTCAGTCCAAATAAATACCAAAAAATTGCTGAAATAATTTCCAAAAACCTTAAAATTCACTAGGCCCCCAAAAACTGATATTAATAGAAAGCAAACTTTATTTATTTTCATTTAAAAAAGTGATTCTATTTGAAAATCAATTCTGTCCAAAGAAAAACCAAAAAATCGCTGAAATAATTTCCAAAAATCTTAAAATTCACTAGACGCGCAGAAACTGAAATTAATAGAAAGCAAACGTTATTTATTTTCATTTAAAAAAATGATCCTATTTGAAAATCAATTCAGTCCAAATAAAAATCTAAGAATCCATAAAATAATTTCCAAAAACCTTAAGATTCACTAGGCGCCCAGAAACTGAAATTAATAGAAAGCAAACATTATTTGTTTTCATTTAAAAAATTGATTCTATTTGAAAATCAATTCAGTCCAAATAAAAACCAAAAAATCGCTGAAATAATCTCCAAAAATCTTAAAATTCACTAGGCGCCCAGAAACTGAAATTAATAAAAAATTGATTCTATTTGAAAATCAATTCAGTCTAAATAAAAATCTAAAAATCGATAAAATAATTTCCAAAAACCTTAAGATTCACTAGGCGCCCAGAAACTGAAATTAATAGAAAGCAAACATTATTTGTTTTCATTTAAAATATTGATTCTATTTGAAAATCAATTCAGTCCAAATAAAAATAAAAAAATCTATAAAATAATATCCAAAAACCTTAAAATTCACTAGGTGCCCAGAAACTGAAATTAATAGAAAGCAAACATTATTTATTTTCATTTAAAAAAGTGATTCTATTTGAAAATCAATTCAGTCCAAATAAAAATCTAAAAATCGATAAATAAATTTGCAAAAACCTTAAAATTCACTAGGCGCGCAGAAACTGAAATTAATAGAAAGCAAACATTATTTATTTGCATTTAAAATATTGATTCTATTTGACAATCAATTCAGTCCAAATAAAAATCAAAAAATCTATAAAATAATTTCCAAAAACCTTAAAATTCACTAGGCGCCCAGAAACTGAAATTAACAGAAAGCAAACATTATTTATTTTTATTTAAAATATTCATTCTATTTGAAAACCAACTCAGTACAAATAAAAATCAAAAAATCGATAAAATAATTTCCAAGAACCATAAAATTCACTAGGCGCCCAGAAATTGAAATTAATAGAAAGCAAACATTATTTATTTTTATTTAAAAAATTGATTCTATTTGAAAATCAATTCAGTCCAAATAAAAATAAAAAAATCTATAAAATAATTTCCAAAAACCTTAAAATTCACTAGGTGCCCAGAAACTGAAATTAATAGAGAGCAAACATTATTTATTTTCATTTAAAAAAGTGATTCTATTTGAAAATCAATTCAGTCCAAATAAAAAACTAAAAATCGATAAAATAATTTGCAAAAACCTTAAAATTCACTAGGCGCCCAGAAACTGAAATTAATAGAAAGCAAACATTATTTATTTTCATTTAAAAAATTTATTCTATTTGAAAACCAATTCAGTCCAAATAAAAACCAAAAAATCGCTAAAATAATTTCCAATAACCTTAAAATTCACTAGGCGCCCAGAAACTGAAATTAATAGAAAGGCAACATTATTTATTTTCATTTAAAAAAACTTGATTCTATTTGAAAATCAATTCAGTCCAAATAAAAATCTAAAAATCGATAAAATAATTTCCAAAAACCTTAAAATTCACTAGGCGCCCAGAAACTGAAATTAATAGAAAGCAAACATTATTTATTTTCATTTAAAAAATTGATTCTATTTGAAAATCAATTCAGTCCAAATAAAAATCAAAAAATCTATAAAATAATTTCCAAAAACCTTAAAATTCACTAGGCGCCCAGAAACTGATATTAATAGAAAGCAAACATTATTTATTTTCATTTAAAAAAGTGATTCTATTTGAAAATCAATTCAGTCCAAATTAAAACCAAAAAATCGATAAAATAATTTCCAAAAACCTTAAAATTCACTAAGCACCCAGAAATTGAAATTAATAGAAAGCAAACATTATTTATTTTCATTTAAAAAATTGATTCTATTTGAAAATTAATTCAGTCCAAATAAAAATCAAAAAATCTATAAAATAATTTCCAAAAACTTTAAAATTCACTAGGCGCCCAGAAACTGAAATCAACAGACAGCAAACATTATTTATTTTCATTTAAAATATTCATTATATTTGAAAATCAATTCAGTCCAAATAAAAATCAAAAAATCTATAAATTAATTTCCAAAAACCTTAAAATTCACTAGGCACCCAGAAATTGAAATTAATAGAAAGCAAACATTATTTATTTTCATTTAAAAAATTGATTCTATTTGAATATCAATTCAGTCCAAATAAAAACCAAAAAATCGCTGAAATAATTTGCAAAAACCTTAAAATTCACTAGGCGCCCAGAAACTGATATTAATAGAAAGGAAACATTATTTATTTTCCTTTAAAAAAGTGATTCTATTTGAAAATCAATTCAGTCCAAATAAAAATCGATAAAATAATTTCCAAAAACCTTAAAATTTACTAGACGCCCAGAAACTGAAATCAATAGAGAGCAAACATTATTTATTTTCATTTAAAAAAACTTGATTCTATTTGAAAATCAATTCAGTCCAAATAAAAATCTAAAAATCGATAAAATAATTTCCAAAAACCTTAAAATTCACTAGGCGCCCAGAAACTGAAATTAATAGAAAGCAAACATTATTTATTTTCATTTAAAAAATTGATTCTATTTGAAAATCAATTCAGTCCAAATAAAAATCAAAAAATCGATAAAATAATTTCCAAAAACCATAAAATTCACACGGCGCCCAGAAATTGAAATTAATAGAAAGCAAACATTATTTATTTTCATTTAAAAAATTGATTCTATTTGAAAATCAATTCAGTCCAAATAAAAATCAGAAAATCTATAAAATAATTTCCAAAAACCTTAAAAATCACTAGGCGCCCAGAAACTGAAATTAATTGAAAGTAAACATTATTTATTTTCATTTAAAAAAGTGATTCTATTTGAAAATCAATTCAGTCCAAATAAAAACCAAAAAATCGATAAAATAATTTCCAAAAACCTTAAAATTCACTAGGCGCCCAGAAACTGAAATTAATTGAAAGCAAACATTATTTATTTTCATTTAAAAAAGTGATTCTATTTGAAAATCAATTCAGTCCAAATAAAAATCAGAAAATCTATAAAATAATTTCCAAAAACCTTAAAAATCACTAGGCGCCCAGAAACTGAAATTAATTGAAAGTAAACATTATTTATTTTCATTTAAAAAAGTGATTCTATTTGAAAATCAATTCAGTCCAAATAAAAACCAAAAAATCGCTGAAATAATTTCCAAAAACCTTAAAATTCACTAGCCGCCCAGAAACTGATATTAATAGAAAGCAAACATTATTTATTTTCATTTAAAAAAGTTATTCTATTTGAAAATCAATTCAGTCCAAATAAAAATCAAAAAATCGATAAAATAATTTCCAAAAACCTTAAAATTCACTTGGCGCCCAGAAACTGAAAATAATTGAAAGCAAACATTATTTATTTTCATTTAAAAAAGTGATTCTATTTGAAAATCAATTCAGTCCAAATAAAAATCAAAAAATCTATAAAATAATTTCCAAAAACCTTAAAATTGACTAGACGCTATGAAAATGAAATTAATAGAAAGCAAACATTACTTATTTTAATTTGAAAAATTGATTCTATTTGAAAATCAATTCAGTCCAAATTAAAATCTAAAAATCGATAAAATAATTTCCAAAAACCTTAAAATTCACTAGGCACCCAGAAATTGAAATTAATAGAACGCAAACATTATTTATTTTCATTTAAAAAATTGATTCTATTTGAAAATCAATTCAGTCCAAATAAATACCAAAAAATTGCTGAAATAAATTCCAAAAACCTTAAAATTCACTAGCCGCCCAGAAACTGATATTAATACAAAGCAAACATTATTTATTTTCATTTAAAAAAGTGATTCTATTTGAAAATCAATTCAGTCCAAATAAAAACCAAAAAATCGCTGAAATAATTTCCAAAAATCTTAAAATTCACTAGGCGCCCAGAAACTGAAATTAATAAAAAATTGATTCTATTTGAAAATCAATTCAATCCAAATAAAAAACTAAAAATCGATAAAATAATTTCCAAAAACCTTAAAATTCACTAGGTGCCCAGAAACTGAAATTAATTGAAAGCAAACATTATTTATTTTCATTTAAAATATTGATTCTATTTGAAAATCAATTCAGTCCAAATAAAAATCAAAAAATCTATAAAATAATTTCCAAAAACCTTAAAATTCACTAGGCGCCCAGAAACTGAAATTAACAGAAAGCAAACATTATTTATTTTTATTTAAAATATTCATTCTATTTGAAAATCAATTCAGTCCAAATAAAAATCTAAAAATCGATAAAATAATTTCCAAAAACCTTAAAATTCGCTAGGCACCCAGAAACTGAAATTAATAGAAAGCAAACATTATTTATTTTCATTTAAAAAATTGATTCTATTTAAAAATCAATTCAGTCCAAATAAATACCAAAAAAATGCTGAAATAATTTCCAAAAATCTTAAAATTCACTAGGCGCCCAGAAACTGATATTAATAGAAAGCAAACATTATTTATTTTCATTTAAAAAAGTGATTCTATTTGAAAATCAATTCAGTCCAAAGAAAAACCAAAAACTCGCTGAAATAATTTCCAAAAATCTTAAAATTCACTAGACGCGCAGAAACTGAAATTAATAGAAAGCAAACGTTATTTATTTTCATTTAAAAAAATGATTCTATTTGAAAATCAATTCAGTCCAAATAAAAATCTAAGAATCCATAAAATAATTTCCAAAAACCTTAAGATTCACTAGGCGCCCAGAAACTGAAATTAATAGAAAGCAAACATTATTTGTTTCCATTTAAAAAATTGATTCTGTTTGAAAATCAATTCAGTCCAAATAAAAACCAAAAAATCGCTGAAATAATTTCCAAAAATCTTAAAATTCACTAGGCGCCCAGAAACTGAAATTAATAAAAAATTGATTCTATTTGAAAATCAATTCAGTCTAAATAAAAATCTAAAAATCGATAAAATAATTTCCAAAAACCTTAAGATTCACTAGGCGCCCAGAAACTGAAATTAATAGAAAGCAAACATTATTTATTTTCATTTAAAATATTGATTCTATTTGAAAATCAATTCAGTCCAAATAAAAATCAAAAAATCTATAAAATAATTTCCAAAAACCTTAAGATTCACTAGGCGCCCAGAAACTGAAATTAATAGAAAGCAAACATTATTTATTTTCATTTAAAATATTGATTCTATTTGAAAATCAATTCAGTCCAAATAAAAATCTAAAAATCGATAAATAAATTTGCAAAAACCTTAAAATTCACTAGGCGCGCAGAAACTGAAATTAATAGAAAGCAAACATTATTTATTTTCATTTAAAATATTGATTCTATTTGAAAATCAATTCAGTCCAAATAAAAATCAAAAAATCTATAAAATAATTTCCAAAAACCTTAAAATTCACTAGGCGCCCAGAAACTGAAATTAACAGAAAGCAAACATTATTTATTTTTATTTAAAATATGCATTCTATTTGAAAACCAACTCAGTACAAATAAAAATCAAAAAATCGATAAAATAATTTCCAAAAACCATAAAATTCACTAGGCGCCCAGAAATTGAAATAAATAGAAAGCAAACATTATTTATTTTTATTTAAAAAATTGATTCTATTTGAAAATCAATTCAGTCCAAATAAAAATAAAAAAATCTATAAAATAATTTCCAAAAACCTTAAAATTCACTAGGTGCCCAGAAACTGAAATTAATAGAGAGCAAACATTATTTATTTTCATTTAAAAAAGTGATTCTATTTGAAAATCAATTCAGTCCAAATAAAAATCTAAAAATCGATAAAATAATTTGCAAAAACCTTAAAATTCACTAGGCGCCCAGAGACTGAAATTAATAGAAAGCAAACATTATTTATTTTCATTTAAAAAATTTATTCTATTTGAAAACCAATTCAGTCCAAATAAAAACCAAAAAATCGCTAAAATAATTTCCAATAACCTTAAAATTCACTAGGCGCCCAGAAACTGAAATTAATAGAAAGGAAACATTATTTATTTTCATTTAAAAAAACTTGATTCTATTTGAAAATCAATTCAGTCCAAATAAAGATAAAAAAATCGATAAAATAATTTCCAAAAACCTTAAAATTCACTAGGCGCCCAGAAACTGAAATTAATAGAAAGCAAACATTATTTATTTTCATTTAAAAAATTGATTCTATTTGAATATCAATTCAGTCCAAATAAAAACCAAAAAATCGCTGAAATAATTTCCAAAAACCTTAAAATTCACTAGCCGCCCAGAAACTGATATTAATAGAAAGCAAACATTATTTATTTTCATTTAAAAAAGTGATTCTATTTGAAAATCAATTCACTCCAAATAAAAACCAAAAAATCGATAAAATAATTTCAAAAACCTTAAAATTCACTAGGCGCCCAGAAACTGAAATTAATTGAAAGCAAACATTATTTATTTTCATTTAAAAAAGTGATTCTATTTGAAAATCAATTCAGTCCAAATAAAAACCAAAAAATCGATAAAATAATTTCCAAAAACCTTAAAATTCACTAGGCGCCCAGAAACTGAAATCAACAGAAAGCAAACATTATTTATTTTCATTTAAAATATTCATTCTATTTGAAAATCAATTCAGTCCAAATAAAAATCAAAAAATCTATAAAAAAATTTCCAAAAACCTTAAAATTCACTAGGCGCCCAGAAACTGAAATTAATAGAAAGCAAACATTATTTATTTTCATTTAAAAAATTGATTCTATTTGAAAATCAATTCAGTCCAAATAAAAATCAAAAAATCTATAAAATAATTTCCAAAAACCTTAAAATTCACTAGGCGCCCAGAAACTGATATTAATAGAAAGCAAACATTATTTATTTTCATTTAAAAAAGTGATTCTATTTGAAAATCAATTCAGTCCAAATAAAAACCAAAAAATCGATAAAATAATTTCCAAAAACCTTAAAATTCACTAGGCACCCAGAAATTGAAATTAATAGAAAGCAAACATTATTTATTTTCATTTAAAAAATTGATTCTATTTGAAAATCAATTCAGTCCAAATAAAAATCAAAAAATCTATAAAATAATTTCCAAAAACCTTAAAATTCACTAGGCGCCCAGAAACTGAAATCAACAGACAGCAAACATTATTTATTTTCATTTAAAATATTCATTCAATTTGAAAATCAATTCAGTCCAAATAAAAATCAAAAAATCTATAAATTAATTTCCAAGAACCTTAAAATTCACTAGGCACCCAGAAATTGAAATTAATAGAAAGCAAACATTATTTATTTTCATTTAAAAAATTGATTCTATTTGAATATCAATTCAGTCCAAATAAAAACCAAAAAATCGCTGAAATAATTTCCAAAAACCTTAAAATTCACTAGCCGCCCAGAAACTGATATTAATAGAAAGCAAACATTATTAATTTTCATTTAAAAAAGTGATTCTATTTGAAAATCAATTCAGTCCAAATAAAAACCAAAAAATCGATAAAATAATTTCGAAAACCTTAAAATTCACTAGGCGCCCAGAAACTGAAATTAATTGAAAGCAAACATTATTTATTTTCATTTAAAAAAGTCATTCTATTTGAAAATCAATTCAGTCCAAATTTAAATCTAAAAATCGATAAAATAATTTCCAAAAACCTTTAAATTCACTAGGCGCCCAGAAACTGAAATCAACAGAAAGCCAACATTATTTATTTTCATTTAAAATATTCATTCTATTTGAAAATCAATTCAGTCCAAATAAAAACAAAAAAATCGCTGAAATAATTTCCAAAAACCTTAAAATTCACTAGGCGCCCAGAAACTGAAATTAATAGAAAGCAAACATTATTTATTTTCATTTAAAAAATTGATTCTATTTGAAAATCAATTCAGTCCAAATAAAAATCAAAAAATCTATAAAATAATTTCCAAAAACCTTAAAATTCACTAGGCGCCCAGAAACTGAAATTAATTGAAAGCAAACATTATTTATTTTCATTTAAAAAAGTGATTCTATTTGAAAATCAATTCAGTCCAAATTAAAATCTAAAAATCGATAAAATAATTTCCAAAAACCTTAAAATTCACTAGGCACCCAGAAATTGAAATTAATAGCAAGCAAACATTATTTATTTTCATTTAAAAAATTGATTCTATTTGAATATCAATTCAGTATAAATAACAACCAAAAAATCGCTAAAATAATTTCCAAAAACCTTAAAATTCACTAGCCGCCAAGAAACTGATATTAATAGAAAGCAAACATTATTCATTTTCATTTAAAAAAGTGATTCTATTTGAAAATCAATTCAGTCCAAATAAAAACCAAAAAATCGATAAAATAATTTCCAAAAACCTTAAAATCCACTAGACGCCCAGAAACTGAAATCAACTGAAAGCAAACATTATTTATTTTCATTTAAAAAACTGATTCTATTTGAAAATCAATTCAGTCCAAATAAATACCAAAAAATTGCTGAAATAATTTCCAAAAACCTTAAAATTCACTAGGCGCCAAGAAACTGATATTAATAGAAAGCAAACATTATTTATTTTCATTTAAAAAAGTGATTCTATTTGAAAATCAATTCAGTCCAAATAAAAACCAAAAAATCGATAAAATAATTTCCAAAAACCTTAAAATTCACTAGGCGCCCAGAAACTTAAATTAATAGAAGGCAAACATTATTTTTTTTCATTTAAAAAATTGATTGTATTTGAAAATCAATTCAGTCCAAATAAAAATCAAAAAATCGATAAAATAATTTCCAAAACCCTTAAAATTCACTAGGCGCCCGCCCAGAAACTGAAATTAATAGAAAGCAAACATTATTTATTTACATTTAAAAAATTTATTCTATTTGAAAATCAATTCAGTCCAAGTAAAAATCAAAAAATCGATAAAATAATTTCCAAAAACCTTAAAATTCACTAGGCGCCCAGAAACTTAAATTAATATAAGGCAAACATTATTTATTTACATTTAAAAAATTGATTCTATTTGAAAATCAATTCAGTCCAAATAAAAAACGAAAATCGATAAAATAATTTCCAAAAACCTTTAAATTCACTAGGCGCCCAGAAACTGAAATTAATAGAAAGCAAACATTATTTATTTTTATTTACAAAATTGATTCTATTTGAAAATCAATTCAGTCCAAATAAAAATCAAAAAATCGATAAAATAATTTCCAAAAACCTTAAAATTCACTAGGCGCCCAGAAACTTAAATTAATAGAAGGCAAACATTATTTATTTACATTTAAAAAATTGATTCTATTTGAAAATCAATTCAGTCCAAATGAAAAACGAAAATCGATAAAATAATTTCCAAAAACCTTTAAATTCACTAGGCGCCCAGAAACTGAAATTAATAGAAAGCAAACATTATTTATTTTTATTTAAAAAATTGATTCTATTTGAAAACCAATTCAGTCCAAATAAAATCTAAAAATCGATAAAATAATTTCCAAAAACCTTAAAAATAACTAGGCGCCCAGAAACTGAAATTAATAGAAAGCAAACATTATTTATTTACATTTAAAAAATTTATTCTATTTGAAAATCAATTCAGTACAAATAAAAATCAAAAAATCGATAAAATAATTTCCAAAAACCTTAAAATTCACTAGGCGCCCAGAAACTTAAATTAATAGAAGGCAAACATTATTTATTTACATTTAAAAAATTTATTCTATTTGAAAATCAATTCAGTCCAAATAAAAAACGAAAATCGATAAAATAATTTCCAAAAACCTTTAAATTCACTAGGCGCCCAGAAACTGAAATTAATAGAAAGCAAACATTATTTATTTTTATTTACAAAATTGATTTTATTTGAAAATCAATTCAGTCCAAATAAAAATCAAAAAATCGATAAAATAATTTCCCAAAACCTTAAAATTCACTAGGCGCCCAGAAACTTAAATTAATAGAAGGCAAACATTATTTATTTACATTTAAAAAATTGATTCGATTTGCAATTCAATTCAGTCCAAATAAAAACCGAAAAATCGATAAAATAATTTCCAAAAACTTTGAAATTCACTAGGCGCCCAGAAACCGAAATTAATAGAAAGCAAACATTATTTCTTTTTATTTTAAAAATTGATTGTATTTGAAAATCAATTCAGTCCAAATAAAAATGAAAAAATCGATAAAATAATTTCCAAAAACCTTAAAATTCACTAGGCGCCCAGAAACTTAAATTAATAGAAGGCAAACATTATTTTTTTCATTTGAAAAATTGATTCTATTTGAAAACCAATTCAGTCCAAATAAAATCTAAAAATCGATAAAATAATTTCCAAAAACCTTAAAAATAACTGGGCGCCCAGAACTTAAATTAATAGAAAGCAAACATTATTTATTTTTATTTTAAAAATTGATTGTATTTGAAAATCAATTCAGTCCAAATGAAAACCAAAAAATCGATTAAACAATTTCCAAAAACCTTAAAATTCACTAGGCACCCAGAAACTGAAATCAATAAAAAGCAAAGGTTATTTATTTTTATTTACAAAATTGATTCTATTTGAAAATCAATTCAGTCCAAATATAAATCAAAAAATCGATAAAATAATTTCCAAAAACCTTAAAATTCACTAAGCGCCCAGAACTTAAATTAATAGAAAGCAAACATTATTTATTTTTATTTACAAAATTGATTCTATTTGAAAATCAATTCAGTCCAAATAAAAATCAAAAAATCGATAAAATAATTTCCAAAAACCTTAAAATTCACTAGGCGCCCAGAAACTGAAATTAATAGAAAGCAAACATTATTTATTTTTATTTAAAAAATTGATTCTATTTGAAAACCAATTCAGTCCAAATAAAATCTAAAAATCGATAAAATAATTTCCAAAAACCTTTAAATTCACTAGGCGCCCAGAAACTGAAATTAATAGAAAGCAAACATTATTTATTTTTATTTACAAAATTGATTTTATTTGAAAATCAATTCAGTCCAAATAAAAATCAAAAAATCGATAAAATAATTTCCCAAAACCTTAAAATTCACTAGGCGCCCAGAAACTTAAATTAATAGAAGGCAAACATTATTTATTTACATTTAAAAAATTGATTCGATTTGCAATTCAATTCAGTCCAAATAAAAACCGAAAAATCGATAAAATAATTTCCAAAAACTTTGAAATTCACTAGGCGCCCAGAAACTGAAATTAATAGAAAGCAAACATTATTTCTTTTTATTTTAAAAATTGATTGTATTTGAAAATCAATTCAGTCCAAATAAAAATGAAAAAATCGATAAAATAATTTCCAAAAACCTTAAAATTCACTAGGCGCCCAGAAACTTAAATTAATAGAAGGCAAACATTATTTTTTTCATTTGAAAAATTGATTCTATTTGAAAACCAATTCAGTCCAAATAAAATCTAAAAATCGATAAAATAATTTCCAAAAACCTTAAAAATAACTGGGCGCCCAGAACTTAAATTAATAGAAAGCAAACATTATTTATTTTTATTTTAAAAATTGATTGTATTTGAAAATCAATTCAGTCCAAATGAAAACCAAAAAATCGATTAAACAATTTCCAAAAACCTTAAAATTCACTAGGCACCCAGAAACTGAAATCAATAAAAAGCAAAGGTTATTTATTTTTGTTTACAAAATTGATTCTATTTGAAAATCAATTCAGTCCAAATATAAATCAAAAAATCGATAAAATAATTTCCAAAAACCTTAAAATTCACTAAGCGCCCAGAACTTAAATTAATAGAAAGCAAACATTATTTATTTTTATTTACAAAATTGATTCTATTTGAAAATCAATTCAGTCCAAATAAAAATCAAAAAATCGATAAAATAATTTCCAAAAACCTTAAAATTCACTAGGCGCCCAGAAACTGAAATTAATAGAAAGCAAACATTATTTATTTTTATTTAAAAAATTGATTCTATTTGAAAACCAATTCAGTCCAAATAAAATCTAAAAATCGATAAAATAATTTCCAAAAACCTTTAAATTCACCAGGCGCCCAGAAACTGAAATTAATAGAAAGCAAACATTATTTATTTTTATTTACAAAATTGATTTTATTTGAAAATCAATTCAGTCCAAATAAAAATCAAAAAATCGATAAAATAATTTCCCAAAACCTTAAAATTCACTAGGCGCCCAGAAACTTAAATTAATAGAAGGCAAACATTATTTATTTACATTTAAAAAATTGATTCGATTTGCAATTCAATTCAGTCCAAATAAAAACCGAAAACTCGATAAAATAATTTCCAAAAACTTTGAAATTCACTAGGCGCCCAGAAACTGAAATTAATAGAAAGCAAACATTATTTCTTTTTATTTTAAAAATTTATTGTATTTGAAAATCAATTCAGTCCAAATAAAAATGAAAAAATCGATAAAATAATTTCCAAAAACCTTAAAATTCACTAAGCGCCCAGAACTTAAATTAATAGAAAGCAAACATTATTTATTTTTATTTACAAAATTGATTCTATTTGAAAATCAATTCAGTCCAAATAAAAATCAAAAAATCGATAAAATAATTTCCAAAAACCTTTAAATTCACTAGGCGCCCAGAAACTGAAATTAATAGAAAGCAAACATTATTTATTTTTATTTACAAAATTGATTCTATTTGAAAATCAATTCAGTCCAAATAAAAATCAAAAAATCGATAAAATAATTTCCAAAAACCTTAAAATTCACTAGGCGCCCAGAAACTGAAATTAATAGAAAGCAAACATTATTTATTTTTATTTAAAAAATTGATTCTATTTGAAAACCAATTCAGTCCAAATAAAATCTAAAAATCGATAAAATAATTTCCAAAAACCTTAAAAATAACTAGGCGCCCAGAAACTGAAATTAATAGAAAGCAAACATTATTTATTTACATTTAAAAAATTTATTCTATTTGAAAATCAATTCAGTCCAAATAAAAATCAAAAAATCGATAAAATAATTTCCAAAAACCTTAAAATTCACTAGGCGCCCAGAAACTTAAATTAATAGAAGGCAAACATTATTTATTTACATTTAAAAAATTGATTCTATTTGAAAATCAATTCAGTCCAAATGAAAAACGAAAATCGATAAAATAATTTCCAAAAACCTTTAAATTCACTAGGCGCCCAGAAACTGAAATTAATAGAAAGCAAACATTATTTATTTTTATTTAAAAAATTGATTCTATTTGAAAACCAATTCAGTCCAAATAAAATCTAAAAATCGATAAAATAATTTCCAAAAACCTTAAAAATAACTAGGCGCCCAGAAACTGAAATTAATAGAAAGCAAACATTATTTATTTACATTTAAAAAATTGATTCTATTTGAAAATCAATTCAGTCCAAATGAAAAACGAAAATCGATAAAATAATTTCCAAAAACCTTTAAATTCACTAGGCGCCCAGAAACTGAAATTAATAGAAAGCAAACATTATTTATTTTTATTTAAAAAATTGATTCTATTTGAAAACCAATTCAGTCCAAATAAAATCTAAAAATCGATAAAACAATTTCCAAAAACCTTAAAATTCACTAGGCACCCAGAAACTGAAATCAATAAAAAGCAAAGGTTATTTATTTTTATTTACAAAATTGATTCTATTTGAAAATCAATTCAGTCCAAATATAAATCAAAAAATCGATAAAATAATTTCCAAAAACCTTTAAATTCACTAGGCGCCCAGAAACTGAAATTAATAGAAAGCAAATATTATTTATTTTTATTTACAAAATTGATTCTATTTGAAAATCAATTCAGTCCAAATAAAAATCAAAAAATCGATAAAATAATTTCCAAAAACCTTAAAATTCACTAGGCGCCCAGAAACTTAAATTAATAGAAGGCAAACATTATTTATTTACATTTAAAAAATTGATTCTATTTGAAAATCAATTCAGTCCAAATGAAAAACGAAAATCGATAAAATAATTTCCAAAAACCTTTAAATTCACTAGGCGCCCAGAAACTGAAATTAATAGAAAGCAAACATTATTTATTTTTATTTAAAAAATTGATTCTATTTGAAAACCAATTCAGTCCAAATAAAATCTAAAAATCGATAAAATAATTTCCAAAAACCTTAAAAATAACTAGGCGCCCAGAAACTGAAATTAATAGAAAGCAAACATTATTTATTTACATTTAAAAAATTTATTCTATTTGAAAATCAATTCAGTCCAAATAAAAATCAAAAAATCGATAAAATAATTTCCAAAAACCTTAAAATTCACTAGGCGCCCAGAAACTTAAATTAATAGAAGGCAAACATTATTTATTTACATTTAAAAAATTTATTCTATTTGAAAATCAATTCAGTCCAAATAAAAAACGAAAATCGATAAAATAATTTCCAAAAACCTTTAAATTCACTAGGCGCCCAGAAACTGAAATTAATAGAAAGCAAACATTATTTATTTTTATTTACAAAATTGATTTTATTTGAAAATCAATTCAGTCCAAATAAAAATCAAAAAATCGATAAAATAATTTCCAAAAACCTTAAAATTCACTAGGCGCCCAGAAACTTAAATTAATAGAAGGCAAACATTATTTATTTACATTTAAAAAATTGATTCGATTTGCAATTCAATTCAGTCCAAATAAAAACCGAAAAATCGATAAAATAATTTCCAAAAACTTTGAAATTCACTAGGCGCCCAGAAACTGAAATTAATAGAAAGCAAACATTATTTATTTTTATTTTAAAAATTGATTGTATTTGAAAATCAATTCAGTCCAAATAAAAATGAAAAAATCGATAAAATAATTTCCAAAAACCTTAAAATTCACTAGGCGCCCAGAAACTTAAATTAATAGAAGGCAAACATTATTTTTTTCATTTGAAAAATTGATTCTATTTGAAAACCAATTCAGTCCAAATAAAATCTAAAAATCGATAAAATAATTTCCAAAAACCTTAAAAATAACTGGGCGCCCAGAACTTAAATTAATAGAAAGCAAACATTATTTATTTTTATTTTAAAAATTGATTGTATTTGAAAATCAATTCAGTCCAAATGAAAACCAAAAAATCGATTAAACAATTTCCAAAAACCTTAAAATTCACTAGGCACCCAGAAACTGAAATCAATAAAAAGCAAAGGTTATTTATTTTTATTTACAAAATTGATTCTATTTGAAAATCAATTCAGTCCAAATATAAATCAAAAAATCGATAAAATAATTTCCAAAAACCTTAAAATTCACTAAGCGCCCAGAACTTAAATTAATAGAAGGCAAACATTATTTTTTTTTCATTTAAAAAATTGATTCTATTTGAAAACCAGTTCAGTCCAAATAAAATCTAAAAATCGATAAAATAATTTCCAAAAACCTTAAAAATCACTAGGCGCCCAGAAACTGAAATTAATAGAAAGCAGACATTATTTATTTTTATTAAAAAAATTTATTCTATTTGAAAATTAATTCAGTCCAAATAAAATCTAAAAATCGATAAAATAATTTCCAAAAACCTTAAAATTCACTAGGCTCCCAGAAACTGAAATTAATAGAAAGCAAACATTATTTATTTTTATTTTAAAAGTTTATTCTATTTGAAAATCAATTCAGTCCAAATAAAAACCGAAAAATCGATAAAATAATCTCCAAAACCCTTAAAATTCACTAGGCGCCCAGAAACTGAAATTAAGAGAAAGCAAACATTATTTATTTTTATTTTAAAAATTGATTGTATTTGAAAATCAATTCAGTCCAAATAAAAATCAAAAAATCGATAAAATAATTTCCAAAATCCTTAAAATTCACTAGGCGCCCAGAAACTGAAATTAATAGAAAGCAAACATTATTTATTTTTATTTAAAAAGTTTATTCTATTTGAAAATCAATTCAGTCCAAATAAAAATCAAACAATCTATAAATTAATTTCCAAAAACCTTAAAAATCACTAGGCGCCCAGAAACTGAAATTAATAGAAAGCAAATGTTATTTATTTTTATTTAAAAAATTTATTCTATTTGAAAATCAATTCAGTCCAAATAAAAACCGAAAAATCGATAAAATAATTTCCAAAACCCTTAAAATTCACTAGGCGCCCAGAAACTGAAATTAAGAGAAAGCAAACATTATTTATTTTCATATAAAAAATTCATTCTATTTGAAAACCAACACAGTCTAAATAAAAACTGAAAAATTGATAAAATAATTTCCAAAACCCTTAAAATTCACTAGGCGCCCAGAAACTGAAATTAAGAGAAAGCAAACATTATTTATTTTTATTTTAAAAATTGTATTTGAAAATCAATTCAGTCTAAATAAAAACCGAAAAATCGATAAAATAATTTCCAAAACCCTTTAAATTCACTAGACGCCAAGAAACTGAAATTAATAGAAAGCAAACATTATTTATTTTTATTTAAAAAATGGATTCGGTTCAAAAATCAATTCAGTCCAAATAAAAATCAAAAAATCGATAAAATAATTTCCAAAAACCTTAAAATTCACTAGGCGCCCAGAACCTGAAATTAATAGAAAGCAAACATTATTTATTTTCATTTAAAAAATTGATTCTATTTGAAAATCAATTCAGTCCAAATAAAAACCGAAAAATCGATAAAATAATTTCCAAAAACCTTAACATTCACTAGGCGCCCAGAAACTGAAATTAATAGAAAGCAAACATTATTAATTTCATTTAAAAAATTGATTCTATTTGAAAATCAATTCAGTCCAAATAAAATCTAAAAATCGATAAAAAAATTTCCAAAAACCTAAAAAAATTCACTGGGCGCCCAGAAACTGAAATTAATAGAAAGCAAGCATTATTTATTTTTATTTGAAACGTTTATTCTATTTGAAAATCAATTCAGTCTAAATAAAAACCGAAAAATCGATAAAATAATTTCCAAAACCCTTAAAATTCACTAGGCGCCCAGAAACTGAAATTAATAGAAGGCAAACATCATTTATTTACTTTTAAAAAATTGATTCGATTTGAAATTCAATTCAGTAGTCCAAATAAAAATAAAAAAATCGATAAAATAATTTCCAAAAACTTTAAAATTCACTAGGCGCCCAGAAACTGAAATTAATAGAAAGTAAACATTATTTATTTTTATTTAAAAAATTGATTCCATTTGAAAATCAATTCAGTCCAAATGAAAACCAAAAAATCGATTAAACAATTTCCAAAAACTTTAAAATTCACTAGGCACCCAGAAACTGAAATTAATAGAAAGTAAACATAATTAATTTCATTTAAAAAATTGATTCTATTTGAAAATCAATTCAGTCCAAATAAAATCTAAAAATCGATACAATAATTTCCAAAAACCTTAAAATTCACTAGGCACCCAGAAACTGAAATTAATAGAAAGCAAACATTATTTATTTTTAATTACAAAATTGATTCGATTTGCAATTCAATTCAGTCCAAATAAAAATAAAAAAATCGATAAAATAATTTCCAAAAACCTTAAAATTCACTAGGCGCCCAGAACTGAAATTAATAGAAGGTAAACATTATTTATTTTTATTTAAAAAATTGATTCCATTCGAAAATCAATTCAGTCCAAATAAAAAGCGAAAAATCTATAAAATAATTTCCAAAACCCTTAAAATTCACTAGGCGCCCAGAAACTGAAATTAATAGAAAGCAAACATTATTTATTTTTATTTTAAAAATTGATTGTATTTGAAAATCAATTCAGTCCAAATAAAAATCAAAAAATCGATAAAATAATTTCCAAAAACCTTAAAATTCACTAGGTGCCCAGAAACTTAAATTAATAGAAGGCAAACATTATTTTTTTTCATTTAAAAAATTGATTCTATTCGAAAACCAATTCAATCCAAATAAAATCTAAAAATCGATAAAATAATTTCCAAAAACCTTAAAAATCACTAGGCGCCCAGAAACTGAAATTAATAGAAAGCAAACATTATTTATTTTTATTTACAAAATTGATTCTATTTGAAAATCAATTCAGTCCAAATAAAAATCAAAAAATCGATAAAATAATTTTCAAAAACCTTAAAATTCACTAGGCGCCCATAAACTTAAATTAATAGAAGGCAAACATTATTTATTTACATTTAAAAAATTGATTCGATTTGCAATTCAATTCAGTCCAAATAAAAATAAAAAAATCGATAAAATAATTTCCAAAAACTTTAAAATTCACTAGGCGCCCAGAAACTGAAATTAATAGAAAGTAAACATTAATTTTTTTTATTTTAAAAATTGATTGTATTTGAAAATCAATTCAGTCCAAATTAAAATCAAAAAATCGATAAAATAATTTCCAAAAACCTTAAAATTCACTAGGCGCCCAGAAACTGAAATTAATAGAAAGCAAACATTAATTTTTTTTATTTTAAAAATTGATTGTATTTGAAAATCAATTCAGTCCAAATTAAAATCAAAAAATCGATAAAATAATTTCCAAAAACCTTAAAATTCACTAGGCGCCCAGAAACTGAAAGCAAAAACCTTAAAATTCACTAGGAGCGCAGAAACTGAAATTAATAGAAAGCAAACATTATTTATTTTCATTTAAAATATTGATTCTATTTGAAAATCAATTCAGTCCAAATAAAAATCAAAAAATCTATAAAATAATTTCCAAAAACCTTAAAATTCACTAGGCGCCCAGAAACTGAAATTAACAGAAAGCAAATATTATTTATTTTTATTTAAAATATTCATTCTATTTGAAAACCAACTCAGTAAAAATAAAAATCAAAAAATCGATAAAATAATTTCCAAAAACCATAAAACTCACTAGGCGCCCAGAAATTGAAATTAATAGAAAGCAAACATTATTTATTTTTATTTAAAAAATTGATTCTATTTGAAAATCAATTCAGTCCAAAAAAAAATAAAAAAATCTATAAAATAATTTCCAAAAACCTTAAAATTCACTAGGTGCCCAGAAACTGAAATTAATAGAGAGCAAACATTATTTATTTTCATTTAAAAAAGTGATTCTATTTGAAAATCAATTCAGTCCAAATAAAAATTTAAAAATCGATAAAATAATTTGCAAAAACCTTAAAATTCACTAGGCGCCCAGAAACTGAAATTAATAGAAAGCAAACATTATTTATTTTCATTTAAAAAATTTATTCTATTTGAAAATCAATTCAGTCCAAATAAAAATCAAAAAATCTATAAAATAATTTCCAAAAACCTTAAAATTCACTAGGCGCCCAGAAACTGATATTAATAGAAAGGAAACATTATTTATTTTCCTTTAAAAAAGTGATTCTATTTGAAAATCAATTCAGTCCAAATAAAAACTGAAAAATCGATAAAATAATTTCCAAAAACCTTAAAATTCACTAGACGCCCAGAAACTGAAATCAATAGAGAGCAAACATTATTTATTTTCATTTAAAAAAACTTGATTCTATTTGAAAATCAATTCAGTCCAAATAAAAATCTAAAAATCGATAAAATAATTTCCAAAAACGTTAAAATTCACTAGGCGCCCAGAAACTGAAATTAATAGAAAGCAAACATTATTTATTTTCATTTAAAAAATTGATTCTATTTGAAAATCAATTCAGTCCAAATAAAAATAAAAAAATCTATAAAATAATTTCCAAAAACCTTAAAATTCACTAGGCACCCAGAAATTGAAATTAATAGAAAGCAAACATTATTTATTTTCATTTAAAAAATTGATTCTATTTGAAAATCAATTCAGTCCAAATAAAAATCAAAAAACCATAAAATTCACTAGGCGCCCAGAAATTGAAATTAATAGAAAGCAAACATTATTTATTTTCATTTAAAAAATTGATTCTATTTGAAAATCAATTCAGTCCAAATAAAAATCAGAAAATCTATAAAATAATTTCCAAAAACCTTAAAATTCACTAGGCGCCCAGAAACTGAAATTAATTAAAAGTAAACATTATTTATTTTCATTTAAAAAAGTGATTCTATTTGAAAATCAATTCAGTCCAAATAAAAACCAAAAAATCGATAAAATAATTTCCAAAAACCTTAAAATTCACTAGGCACCCAGAAACTGAAATTAATTGAAAGCAAACATTATTTATTTTCATTTAAAAAAGTGATTCTATTTGAAAATCAATTCAGTCCAAATAAAAATCAAAAAATCTATAAAATAATTTCCAAAAACCTTAAAATTCACTGGGCGCCTAGAAACTGAAATTAATTGAAAGCAAACATTATTTATTTTCATTTAAAAAAGTGATTCTATTTGAAAATCAATTCAGTCCAAATAAAAACCAAAAAATCGCTGAAATAATTTCCAAAAACCTTAAAATTCACTAGCCGCCCAGAAACTGATATTAATAGAAAGCAAACATTATTTATTTTCATTTAAAAAAGTTATTCTATTTGAAAATCAATTCAGTCCAAATAAAAACCAAAAAATCGATAAAATAATTTCCAAAAACCTTAAAATTCACTAGGCGCCCAGAAACTGAAAATAATTGAAAGCAAACATTATTTATTTTCATTTAAAAAAGTGATTCTATTTGAAAATCAATTCAGTCCAAATAAAAATCAAAAAATCTATAAAATAATTTCCAAAAACTTTAAAATTCACTAGGCGCCCAGAAACTGAAATTAATTGAAAGCAAACATTTTTTATTTTCATTTAAAAAAGTGATTCTATTTGAAAATCAATTCAGTCCAAATTAAAATCTAAAAATCGATAAAATAATTTCCAAAAACCTTAAAATTCACTAGGCACCCAGCAATTGAAATTAATAGAACGCAAACATTATTTATTTTCATTTAAAAAATTGATTCTATTTGAAAATCAATTCAGTCCAAATAAATACCAAAAAATAGCTGAAATAAATTCCAAAAACCTTAAAATTCACTAGCCGCCCAGAAAATGATATTAATACAAAGCAAACATTATTTATTTTCATTTAAAAAAGTGATTCTATTTGAAAATCAATTCAGTCCAAATAAAAACCAAAAAATCGCTGAAATAATTTCCAAAAATCTTAAAATTCACTAGGCGCCCAGAAACTGAAATTAATAAAAAATTGATTCTATTTGAAAATCAATTCAGTCCAAATAAAAATCTAAAAATCGATAAAATAATTTCCAAAAACCTTAAAATTCACTAGGTGCCCAGAAACTGAAATTAATTGAAAGCAAACATTATTTATTTTCATTTAAAATATTGATTCTATTTGAAAATCAATTCAGTCCAAATAAAAATCAAAAAATCTATAAACTAATTTCCAAAAACCTTAAAATTCACTAGGCGCCCAGAAACTGAAATAAACAGAAAGCAAACATTATTTATTTTTATTTAAAATATTCATTCTATTTGAAAATCAATTCAGTCCAAATAAAAATCTAAAAATCGATAAAATAATTTCCAAAAACCTTAAAATTCGCTAGGCACCCAGAAACTGAAATTAATAGAAAGCAAACATTATTTATTTTCATTTAAAAAATTGATTCTATTTAAAAATCAATTCAGTCCAAATAAATACCAAAAAATTGCTGAAATAATTTCCAAAAACCTTAAAATCCACTAGGCCCCCAAAAACTGATATTAATAGAAAGCAAACATAATTTATTTTCATTTAAAAAAGTGATTCTATTTGAAAATCAATTCTGTCCAAAGAAAAACCAAAAAATCGCTGAAATAATTTCCAAAAATCTTAAAATTCACTAGACGCGCAGAAACTGAAATTAATAGAAAGCAAACGTTATTTATTTTCATTTAAAAAAATGATCCTATTTGAAAATCAATTCAGTCCAAATAAAAATCTAAGAATCCATAAAATAATTTCCAAAAACCTTAAGATTCACTAGGCGCCCAGAAACTGAAATTAATAGAAAGCAAACATTATTTGTTTTCATTTAAAAAATTGATTCTATTTAAAAATCAATTCAGTCCAAATAAAAACCAAAAAATCGCTGAAATAATTTCTAAAAATCTTAAAATTCACTAGGCGCCCAGAAACTGAAATTAATAAAAAATTGATTCTATTTGAAAATCAATTCAGTCTAAATAAAAATCTAAAAATCGATAAAATAATTTCCAAAAACCTTAAGATTCACTAGGCGCCCAGAAACTGAAATTAATAGAAAGCAAACATTATTTGTTTTCATTTAAAATATTGATTCTATTTGAAAATCAATTCAGTCCAAATAAAAATAAAAAAATCTATAAAATAATTTCCAAAAACCTTAAAATTCACTAGGTGCCCAGAAACTGAAATTAATAGAGAGCAAACATTATTTATTTTCATTTAAAAAAGTGATTCTATTTGAAAATCAATTCAGTCCAAATATAAATTTAAAAATCGATAAAATAATTTGCAAAAACCTTAAAATTCACTAGGCGCCCAGAAACTGATATTAATAGAAAGGAAACATTATTTATTTTCCTTTAAAAAAGTGATTCTATTTGAAAATCAATTCAGTCCAAATAAAAATCGATGAAATAATTTCCAAAAACCTTAAAATTCACTAGACGCCCAGAAACTGAAATCAATAGAGAGCAAACATTATTTATTTTCATTTAAAAAAACTTGATTCTATTTGAAAATCAATTTAGTCCAAATAAAAATCTAAAAATCGATAAAATAATTTCCAAAAACGTTAAAATTCACTAGGCGCCCAGAAACTGAAATTAATAGAAAGTAAACATTATTTATTTTCATTTAAAAAATTGATTCTATTTGAAAATCAATTCAGTCCAAATAAAAATAAAAAAATCTATAAAATAATTTCCAAAAACCTTAAAATTCACTAGGCACCCAGAAATTGAAATTAATAGAAAGCAAACATTATTTATTTTCATTTAAAAAATTGATTCTATTTGAAAATCAATTCAGTCCAAATAAAAATCAAAAAATCGATAAAATAATTTCCAAAAACCATAAAATTCACTAGGCGCCCAGAAATTGAAATTAATAGAAAGCAAACATTATTTATTTTCATTTAAAAAATTGATTCTATTTGAAAATCAATTCAGTCCAAATAAAAATCAGAAAATCTATAAAATAATTTCCAAAAACCTTAAAATTCACTAGGCGCCCAGAAACTGAAATTAATTAAAAGTAAACATTATTTATTTTCATTTAAAAAAGTGATTCTATTTGAAAATCAATTCAGTCCAAATAAAAACCAAAAAATCGATAAAATAATTTCCAAAAACCTTAAAATTCACTAGGCACCCAGAAACTGAAATTAATTGAAAGCAAACATTATTTATTTTCATTTAAAAAATTGATTCTATTTGAAAATCAATTCAGTCCAAATAAATACCAAAAAATAGCTGAAATAAATTCCAAAAACCTTAAAATTCACTAGCCGCCCAGAAAATGATATTAATACAAAGCAAACATTATTTATTTTCATTTAAAAAAGTGATTCTATTTGAAAATCAATTCAGTCCAAATAAAAACCAAAAAATCGCTGAAATAATTTCCAAAAATCTTAAAATTCACTAGGCGCCCAGAAACTGAAATTAATAAAAAATTGATTCTATTTGAAAATCAATTCAGTCCAAATAAAAATCTAAAAATCGATAAAATAATTTCCAAAAACCTTAAAATTCACTAGGCGCCCAGAAACTGAAAATAATTGAAAGCAAACATTATTTATTTTCATTTAAAAAAGTGATTCTATTTGAAAATCAATTCAGTCCAAATAAAAATCAAAAAATCTATAAAATAATTTCCAAAAACCTTAAAATTCACTAGGCGCCCAGAAACTGAAATAAACAGAAAGCAAACATTATTTATTTTTATTTAAAATATTCATTCTATTTGAAAATCAATTCAGTCCAAATAAAAATCTAAAAATCGATAAAATAATTTCCAAAAACCTTAAAATTCGCTAGGCACCCAGAAACTGAAATTAATAGAAAGCAAACATTATTTATTTTCATTTAAAAAATTGATTCTATTTAAAAATCAATTCAGTCCAAATAAATACCAAAAAATTGCTGAAATAATTTCCAAAAACCTTAAAATTCACTAGGCCCCCAAAAACTGATATTAATAGAAAGCAAACATTATTTATTTTCATTTAAAAAAGTGATTCTATTTGAAAATCAATTCTGTCCAAAGAAAAACCAAAAAATCGCTGAAATAATTTCCAAAAATCTTAAAATTCACTAGACGCGCAGAAACTGAAATTAATAGAAAGCAAACGTTATTTATTTTCATTTAAAAAAATGATCCTATTTGAAAATCAATTCAGTCCAAATAAAAATCTAAGAATCCATAAAATAATTTCCAAAAACCTTAAGATTCACTAGGCGCCCAGAAACTGAAATTAATAGAAAGCAAACATTATTTGTTTTCATTTAAAAAATTGATTCTATTTGAAAATCAATTCAGTCCAAATAAAAACCAAAAAATCGCTGAATTAATCTCCAAAAATCTTAAAATTCACTAGGCGCCCAGAAACTGAAATTAATAAAAAATTGATTCTATTTGAAAATCAATTCAGTCTAAATAAAAATCTAAAAATCGATAAAATAATTTCCAAAAACCTTAAGATTCACTAGGCGCCCAGAAACTGAAATTAATAGAAAGCAAACATTATTTGTTTTCATTTAAAATATTGATTCTATTTGAAAATCAATTCAGTCCAAATAAAAATAAAAAAATCTATAAAATAATATCCAAAAACCTTAAAATTCACTAGGTGCCCAGAAACTGAAATTAATAGAAAGCAAACATTATTTATTTTCATTTAAAAAAGTGATTCTATTTGAAAATCAATTCAGTCCAAATAAAAATCTAAAAATCGATAAATAAATTTGCAAAAACCTTAAAATTCACTAGGCGCGCAGAAACTGAAATTAATAGAAAGCAAACATTATTTATTTGCATTTAAAATATTGATTCTATTTGACAATCAATTCAGTCCAAATAAAAATCAAAAAATCTATAAAATAATTTCCAAAAACCTTAAAATTCACTAGGCGCCCAGAAACTGAAATTAACAGAAAGCAAACATTATTTATTTTTATTTAAAATATTCATTCTATTTGAAAACCAACTCAGTACAAATAAAAATCAAAAAATCGATAAAATAATTTCCAAGAACCATAAAATTCACTAGGCGCCCAGAAATTGAAATTAATAGAAAGCAAACATTATTTATTTTTATTTAAAAAATTGATTCTATTTGAAAATCAATTCAGTCCAAATAAAAATAAAAAAATCTATAAAATAATTTCCAAAAACCTTAAAATTCACTAGGTGCCCAGAAACTGAAATTAATAGAGAGCAAACATTATTTATTTTCATTTAAAAAAGTGATTCTATTTGAAAATCAATTCAGTCCAAATAAAAAACTAAAAATCGATAAAATAATTTGCAAAAACCTTAAAATTCACTAGGCGCCCAGAAACTGAAATTAATAGAAAGCAAACATTATTTATTTTCATTTAAAAAATTTATTCTATTTGAAAACCAATTCAGTCCAAATAAAAACCAAAAAATCGCTAAAATAATTTCCAATAACCTTAAAATTCACTAGGCGCCCAGAAACTGAAATTAATAGAAAGGCAACATTATTTATTTTCATTTAAAAAAACTTGATTCTATTTGAAAATCAATTCAGTCCAAATATAAATCTAAAAATCGATAAAATAATTTCCAAAAACCTTAAAATTCACTAGGCGCCCAGAAACTGAAATTAATAGAAAGCAAACATTATTTATTTTCATTTAAAAAATTGATTCTATTTGAAAATCAATTCAGTCCAAATAAAAATCAAAAAATCTATAAAATAATTTCCAAAAACCTTAAAATTCACTAGGCGCCCAGAAACTGATATTAATAGAAAGCAAACATTATTTATTTTCATTTAAAAAAGTGATTCTATTTGAAAATCAATTCAGTCCAAATTAAAACCAAAAAATCGATAAAATAATTTCCAAAAACCTTAAAATTCACTAAGCACCCAGAAATTGAAATTAATAGAAAGCAAACATTATTTATTTTCATTTAAAAAATTGATTCTATTTGAAAATTAATTCAGTCCAAATAAAAATCAAAAAATCTATAAAATAATTTCCAAAAACTTTAAAATTCACTAGGCGCCCAGAAACTGAAATCAACAGACAGCAAACATTATTTATTTTCATTTAAAATATTCATTATATTTGAAAATCAATTCAGTCCAAATAAAAATCAAAAAATCTATAAATTAATTTCCAAAAACCTTAAAATTCACTAGGCACCCAGAAATTGAAATTAATAGAAAGCAAACATTATTTATTTTCATTTAAAAAATTGATTCTATTTGAATATCAATTCAGTCCAAATAAAAACCAAAAAATCGCTGAAATAATTTGCAAAAACCTTAAAATTCACTAGGCGCCCAGAAACTGATATTAATAGAAAGGAAACATTATTTATTTTCCTTTAAAAAAGTGATTCTATTTGAAAATCAATTCAGTCCAAATAAAAATCGATAAAATAATTTCCAAAAACCTTAAAATTTACTAGACGCCCAGAAACTGAAATCAATAGAGAGCAAACATTATTTATTTTCATTTAAAAAAACTTGATTCTATTTGAAAATCAATTCAGTCCAAATAAAAATCTAAAAATCGATAAAATAATTTCCAAAAACCTTAAAATTCACTAGGCGCCCAGAAACTGAAATTAATAGAAAGCAAACATTATTTATTTTCATTTAAAAAATTGATTCTATTTGAAAATCAATTCAGTCCAAATAAAAATCAAAAAATCGATAAAATAATTTCCAAAAACCATAAAATTCACACGGCGCCCAGAAATTGAAATTAATAGAAAGCAAACATTATTTATTTTCATTTAAAAAATTGATTCTATTTGAAAATCAATTCAGTCCAAATAAAAATCAGAAAATCTATAAAATAATTTCCAAAAACCTTAAAAATCACTAGGCGCCCAGAAACTGAAATTAATTGAAAGTAAACATTATTTATTTTCATTTAAAAAAGTGATTCTATTTGAAAATCAATTCAGTCCAAATAAAAACCAAAAAATCGATAAAATAATTTCCAAAAACCTTAAAATTCACTAGGCGCCCAGAAACTGAAATTAATTGAAAGCAAACATTATTTATTTTCATTTAAAAAAGTGATTCTATTTGAAAATCAATTCAGTCCAAATAAAAATCAGAAAATCTATAAAATAATTTCCAAAAACCTTAAAAATCACTAGGCGCCCAGAAACTGAAATTAATTGAAAGTAAACATTATTTATTTTCATTTAAAAAAGTGATTCTATTTGAAAATCAATTCAGTCCAAATAAAAACCAAAAAATCGCTGAAATAATTTCCAAAAACCTTAAAATTCACTAGCCGCCCAGAAACTGATATTAATAGAAAGCAAACATTATTTATTTTCATTTAAAAAAGTTATTCTATTTGAAAATCAATTCAGTCCAAATAAAAATCAAAAAATCGATAAAATAATTTCCAAAAACCTTAAAATTCACTTGGCGCCCAGAAACTGAAAATAATTGAAAGCAAACATTATTTATTTTCATTTAAAAAAGTGATTCTATTTGAAAATCAATTCAGTCCAAATAAAAATCAAAAAATCTATAAAATAATTTCCAAAAACCTTAAAATTGACTAGACGCTATGAAAATGAAATTAATAGAAAGCAAACATTACTTATTTTAATTTGAAAAATTGATTCTATTTGAAAATCAATTCAGTCCAAATTAAAATCTAAAAATCGATAAAATAATTTCCAAAAACCTTAAAATTCACTAGGCACCCAGAAATTGAAATTAATAGAACGCAAACATTATTTATTTTCATTTAAAAAATTGATTCTATTTGAAAATCAATTCAGTCCAAATAAATACCAAAAAATTGCTGAAATAAATTCCAAAAACCTTAAAATTCACTAGCCGCCCAGAAACTGATATTAATACAAAGCAAACATTATTTATTTTCATTTAAAAAAGTGATTCTATTTGAAAATCAATTCAGTCCAAATAAAAACCAAAAAATCGCTGAAATAATTTCCAAAAATCTTAAAATTCACTAGGCGCCCAGAAACTGAAATTAATAAAAAATTGATTCTATTTGAAAATCAATTCAATCCAAATAAAAAACTAAAAATCGATAAAATAATTTCCAAAAACCTTAAAATTCACTAGGTGCCCAGAAACTGAAATTAATTGAAAGCAAACATTATTTATTTTCATTTAAAATATTGATTCTATTTGAAAATCAATTCAGTCCAAATAAAAATCAAAAAATCTATAAAATAATTTCCAAAAACCTTAAAATTCACTAGGCGCCCAGAAACTGAAATTAACAGAAAGCAAACATTATTTATTTTTATTTAAAATATTCATTCTATTTGAAAATCAATTCAGTCCAAATAAAAATCTAAAAATCGATAAAATAATTTCCAAAAACCTTAAAATTCGCTAGGCACCCAGAAACTGAAATTAATAGAAAGCAAACATTATTTATTTTCATTTAAAAAATTGATTCTATTTAAAAATCAATTCAGTCCAAATAAATACCAAAAAAATGCTGAAATAATTTCCAAAAATCTTAAAATTCACTAGGCGCCCAGAAACTGATATTAATAGAAAGCAAACATTATTTATTTTCATTTAAAAAAGTGATTCTATTTGAAAATCAATTCAGTCCAAAGAAAAACCAAAAACTCGCTGAAATAATTTCCAAAAATCTTAAAATTCACTAGACGCGCAGAAACTGAAATTAATAGAAAGCAAACGTTATTTATTTTCATTTAAAAAAATGATTCTATTTGAAAATCAATTCAGTCCAAATAAAAATCTAAGAATCCATAAAATAATTTCCAAAAACCTTAAGATTCACTAGGCGCCCAGAAACTGAAATTAATAGAAAGCAAACATTATTTGTTTCCATTTAAAAAATTGATTCTGTTTGAAAATCAATTCAGTCCAAATAAAAACCAAAAAATCGCTGAAATAATTTCCAAAAATCTTAAAATTCACTAGGCGCCCAGAAACTGAAATTAATAAAAAATTGATTCTATTTGAAAATCAATTCAGTCTAAATAAAAATCTAAAAATCGATAAAATAATTTCCAAAAACCTTAAGATTCACTAGGCGCCCAGAAACTGAAATTAATAGAAAGCAAACATTATTTATTTTCATTTAAAATATTGATTCTATTTGAAAATCAATTCAGTCCAAATAAAAATCAAAAAATCTATAAAATAATTTCCAAAAACCTTAAGATTCACTAGGCGCCCAGAAACTGAAATTAATAGAAAGCAAACATTATTTATTTTCATTTAAAATATTGATTCTATTTGAAAATCAATTCAGTCCAAATAAAAATCTAAAAATCGATAAATAAATTTGCAAAAACCTTAAAATTCACTAGGCGCGCAGAAACTGAAATTAATAGAAAGCAAACATTATTTATTTTCATTTAAAATATTGATTCTATTTGAAAATCAATTCAGTCCAAATAAAAATCAAAAAATCTATAAAATAATTTCCAAAAACCTTAAAATTCACTAGGCGCCCAGAAACTGAAATTAACAGAAAGCAAACATTATTTATTTTTATTTAAAATATGCATTCTATTTGAAAACCAACTCAGTACAAATAAAAATCAAAAAATCGATAAAATAATTTCCAAAAACCATAAAATTCACTAGGCGCCCAGAAATTGAAATAAATAGAAAGCAAACATTATTTATTTTTATTTAAAAAATTGATTCTATTTGAAAATCAATTCAGTCCAAATAAAAATAAAAAAATCTATAAAATAATTTCCAAAAACCTTAAAATTCACTAGGTGCCCAGAAACTGAAATTAATAGAGAGCAAACATTATTTATTTTCATTTAAAAAAGTGATTCTATTTGAAAATCAATTCAGTCCAAATAAAAATCTAAAAATCGATAAAATAATTTGCAAAAACCTTAAAATTCACTAGGCGCCCAGAGACTGAAATTAATAGAAAGCAAACATTATATATTTTCATTTAAAAAATTTATTCTATTTGAAAACCAATTCAGTCCAAATAAAAACCAAAAAATCGCTAAAATAATTTCCAATAACCTTAAAATTCACTAGGCGCCCAGAAACTGAAATTAATAGAAAGGAAACATTATTTATTTTCATTTAAAAAAACTTGATTCTATTTGAAAATCAATTCAGTCCAAATAAAGATAAAAAAATCGATAAAATAATTTCCAAAAACCTTAAAATTCACTAGGCGCCCAGAAACTGAAATTAATAGAAAGCAAACATTATTTATTTTCATTTAAAAAATTGATTCTATTTGAATATCAATTCAGTCCAAATAAAAACCAAAAAATCGCTGAAATAATTTCCAAAAACCTTAAAATTCACTAGCCGCCCAGAAACTGATATTAATAGAAAGCAAACATTATTTATTTTCATTTTAAAAAGTGATTCTATTTGAAAATCAATTCAGTCCAAATAAAAACCAAAAAATCGATAAAATAATTTCAAAAAACTTAAAATTCACTAGGCGCCCAGAAACTGAAATTAATTGAAAGCAAACATTATTTATTTTCATTTAAAAAAGTGATTCTATTTGAAAATCAATTCAGTCCAAATAAAAACCAAAAAATCGATAAAATAATTTCCAAAAACCTTAAAATTCACTAGGCGCCCAGAAACTGAAATCAACAGAAAGCAAACATTATTTATTTTCATTTAAAATATTCATTCTATTTGAAAATCAATTCAGTCCAAATAAAAATCAAAAAATCTATAAAAAAATTTCCAAAAACCTTAAAATTCACTAGGCGCCCAGAAACTGAAATTAATAGAAAGCAAACATTATTTATTTTCATTTAAAAAATTGATTCTATTTGAAAATCAATTCAGTCCAAATAAAAATCAAAAAATCTATAAAATAATTTCCAAAAACCTTAAAATTCACTAGGCGCCCAGAAACTGATATTAATAGAAAGCAAACATTATTTATTTTCATTTAAAAAAGTGATTCTATTTGAAAATCAATTCAGTCCAAATAAAAACCAAAAAATCGATAAAATAATTTCCAAAAACCTTAAAATTCACTAGGCACCCAGAAATTGAAATTAATAGAAAGCAAACATTATTTATTTTCATTTAAAAAATTGATTCTATTTGAAAATCAATTCAGTCCAAATAAAAATCAAAAAATCTATAAAATAATTTCCAAAAACCTTAAAATTCACTAGGCGCCCAGAAACTGAAATCAACAGACAGCAAACATTATTTATTTTCATTTAAAATATTCATTCAATTTGAAAATCAATTCAGTCCAAATAAAAATCAAAAAATCTATAAATTAATTTCCAAGAACCTTAAAATTCACTAGGCACCCAGAAATTGAAATTAATAGAAAGCAAACATTATTTATTTTCATTTAAAAAATTGATTCTATTTGAATATCAATTCAGTCCAAATAAAAACCAAAAAATCGCTGAAATAATTTCCAAAAACCTTAAAATTCACTAGCCGCCCAGAAACTGATATTAATAGAAAGCAAACATTATTAATTTTCATTTAAAAAAGTGATTCTATTTGAAAATCAATTCAGTCCAAATAAAAACCAAAAAATCGATAAAATAATTTCAAAAACCTTAAAATTCACTAGGCGCCCAGAAACTGAAATTAATTGAAAGCAAACATTATTTATTTTCATTTAAAAAAGTCATTCTATTTGAAAATCAATTCAGTCCAAATTTAAATCTAAAAATCGATAAAATAATTTCCAAAAACCTTTAAATTCACTAGGCGCCCAGAAACTGAAATCAACAGAAAGCAAACATTATTTATTTTCATTTAAAATATTCATTCTATTTGAAAATCAATTCAGTCCAAATAAAAACAAAAAAATCGCTGAAATAATTTCCAAAAACCTTAAAATTCACTAGGCGCCCAGAAACTGAAATTAATAGAAAGCAAACATTATTTATTTTCATTTAAAAAATTGATTCTATTTGAAAATCAATTCAGTCCAAATAAAAATCAAAAAATCTATAAAATAATTTCCAAAAACCTTAAAATTCACTAGGCGCCCAGAAACTGAAATTAATTGAAAGCAAACATTATTTATTTTCATTTAAAAAAGTGATTCTATTTGAAAATCAATTCAGTCCAAATTAAAATCTAAAAATCGATAAAATAATTTCCAAAAACCTTAAAATTCACTAGGCACCCAGAAATTGAAATTAATAGCAAGCAAACATTATTTATTTTCATTTAAAAAATTGATTCTATTTGAATATCAATTCAGTATAAATAACAACCAAAAAATCGCTAAAATAATTTCCAAAAACCTTAAAATTCACTAGCCGCCAAGAAACTGATATTAATAGAAAGCAAACATTATTTATTTTCATTTAAAAAAGTGATTCTATTTGAAAATCAATTCAGTCCAAATAAAAACCAAAAAATCGATAAAATAATTTCCAAAAACCTTAAAATCCACTAGACGCCCAGAAACTGAAATCAACTGAAAGCAAACATTATTTATTTTCATTTAAAAAACTGATTCTATTTGAAAATCAATTCAGTCCAAATAAATACCAAAAAATTGCTGAAATAATTTCCAAAAACCTTAAAATTCACTAGGCGCCAAGAAACTGATATTAATAGAAAGCAAACATTATTTATTTTCATTTAAAAAAGTGATTCTATTTGAAAATCAATTCAGTCCAAATAAAAACCAAAAAATCGATAAAATAATTTCCAAAAACCTTAAAATCCACTAGGCGCCCAGAAACTGAAATTAATAGAAAGCAAACATTATTTATATCCATTTAAAATATTGATTCTATTTTAAAATCAATTCAGTCCAAATAAAAATCAAAAAATCTATAAAATTATTTCCAAAAACCTTAAAATTCACTAGGCGCCCAGAAACGGAAATTAACAGAAAGCAAACATTATTTATTTTTCTTTAAAATATTCATTCTATTTGAAAACCAACTCAGTCCAAATAAAAATCAAAAAATCGATAAAATAATTTCCAAAAACCTTAAAATTCATTGGCGCCAAGAAATTGAAATTAATAGAAAGCAAGCATTATTTATTTTCATTTAAAAAATTGATTCTATTTGAATATCAATTCAGTCCAAGTAAAAAACAAAAAATCGCTGAAATAATTTTCAAAAACCTTAAAATTCACTAGGCGCCCAGAAACTGATATTAATGGAAAGCAAACATTATTTATTTTCATTTTAATAAGTGATTCTATTTGAAAATCAATGCAGTGCAAATAAAAACCAAAAAATCGATAAAATAATTTCCAAAAATCTTAAAATTCACTAGGCGCCCAGAAACTGAAATTAATAGAAAGCAAATATTATTTTTTTTCATTTAAAAAATTGATTCTATTTGAAGATATTTTCAGTCCAAATAAAAATTTAAGAATCAATAAAATAATTTCCAAAAACCTTAAGATTCACTAGGCGCCCAGAACTTGAAATTAATAGAAAGCAAACATTATTTATTTTTATTTAAAAAATTGATTCTATTTGAAAATCAATTCAGTCCAAATAAAAATAAAAAAATCTATAAAATAATTTCCAAAAACCTTAAAGTTCACTAGGTGCCCAGAAACTGAAATTAATAGAAAGCAAACATTATTTATTTTCATTTAAAAAATTGATTCTATTTGAAAATCAATTCAGTCTAAATAAAAATCTAAAAATCGATAAAATAATTTGCAAAAACCTCAAAATTCACTAGGCGCCCAGAAACTGAAATTTATAGAAAGCAAACATTATTTATTTTCATTAAAAAAATTGATTCTATTTGAAAATCAATTCAGTCCAAATAAATACCAAAAAATCGCTAAAATAATTTCCAATAACCTTAAAATTCACTAGGCGCCCAGAAACTGAAATTAATAGAAAGGAAACATTATTTATTTTCATTTAAAAAAGTGATTCTATTTGAAAATCAATTCAGTCCAATTAAATACCAAAAAATCGCTAAAATAATTTCCAATAACCTTAAAATTCACTACACGCCCAGAAACTGAAATCAATAGAGAGCAAACATTATTTATTTTTATTTAAAAAAATTGATTCTATTTGAAATCCAATTCAGTCCAAATAAAAATCTAAAAATCGATAAAATAATTTCCAAAAACCTTAAAATTAACTAGGCGCCCAGAAACTGAAATTAATTGAAAGCAAACATTATTTATTTTCATTTAAAAAATTGATTCTATTTGAAAATCAATTCAGTCCAAATAAAAATCATAAAATCTATAAAATAATTTCCAAAAACCTTAAAATTCACTAGGCGCCCAGAAACTGAAATTAACAGAAAGCAAACATTATTCATTTTTATTTAAAATATTCATTGTATTTGAAAACCAACTCAGTCCAAATAAAAATCAAAAAATTGATAAAATAATTTCCAAAAACCTTAAAATTCACTAGGCGCCCAGAAATTGAAATTAATAGAATGTAAACATTATTTATTTTAATTTAAAAAATTGATTCTATTTGAATATCAATTCAGTCCAAATAAAAACCAAAAAATCGCTGAAATAATTTCCAAAAACCTTAAAATTCACTAGGCGCCCAGAAACTGATATTAATAGAAAGCAAACATTTTTTATTTTCATTTAAATAACTGATTATATTTGAAAATCAATTCAGTCCAATCAAAAATCAAAAAATTTGTAAAATAATTTCCAAAAACCTTAAAATTCACTAGGCGCCCAGAAACTGAAATTAACAGAAAGCAAACATTATTTATTTTCATTAAAAAAATTGATTCTATTTGAAAATCAATTCAGTCCAAATAAATACCAAAAAATCGCTAAAATAATTTCCAATAACCTTAAAATTCACTAGGCGCCCAGAAACTGAAATTAATAGAAAGCAAACATTATTTATTTTCATTAAAAAAATTGATTCTATTTGAAAATCAATTCAGTCCAAATAAATACCAAAAAATCGCTAAAATAATTTCCAATAACCTTAAAATTCACTAGGCGCCCAGAAACTGAAATTAATAGAAAGGAAACATTATTTATTTTCATTTAGAAAATTGATTCTATTTGAAAATCAATTAAGTCCAAATAAAAATCTAAAAATCGTTAAAATAATTTCCAAAAACCTTAAAATTCACTAGGCGCACAGAAACTGAAATTAACAGAAAGCAAACATTATTCATTTTTATTTAAAATATTCATTCTATTTGAAAACCAACTCAGTCCAAATAAAAATCAAAAAATCGATAAAATAATTTCCAAAAACCTTAAAATTCACTAGGCGCCCAGAAACTGAAATCAATAGAGAGCAAACATTATTTATTTTCATTTAAAATATTCATTCTATTTGAAAACCAACTCAGTACAAATAAAAATCAAAAAATCGATAAAATAATTTCCAAAAACCATAAAACTCACTAGGCGCCCAGAAATTGGAATTAATAGAAAGCAAACATTATTTATTTTTATTTAAAAAATTGATTCTATTTGAAAATCAATTCAGTCCAAATAAAAATAAAAAAATCTATAAAATAATTTCCAAAAACCTTAAAATTCACTAGGTGCCCAGAAACTGAAATTAATAGAGAGCAAACATTATTTATTTTCATTTAAAAAATTGATTCTATTTGAATATCAATTCAGTATAAATAACAACCAAAAAATCGCTAAAATAATTTCCAAAAACCTTAAAATTCACTAGCCGCCAAGAAACTGATATTAATAGAAAGCAAACATTATTTATTTTCATTTAAAAAAGTGATTCTATTTGAAAATCAATTCAGTCCAAATAAAAACCAAAAAATCGATAAAATAATTTCCAAAAACCTTAAAATCCACTAGACGCCCAGAAACTGAAATCAACTGAAAGCAAACATTATTTATTTTCATTTAAAAAACTGATTCTATTTGAAAATCAATTCAGTCCAAATAAATACCAAAAAATTGCTGAAATAATTTCCAAAAACCTTAAAATTCACTAGGCGCCAAGAAACTGATATTAATAGAAAGCAAACATTATTTATTTTCATTTAAAAAAGTGATTCTATTTGAAAATCAATTCAGTCCAAATAAAAACCAAAAAATCGATAAAATAATTTCCAAAAACCTTAAAATCCACTAGGCGCCCAGAAACTGAAATTAATAGAAAGCAAATATTATTTTTTTTCATTTAAAAAATTGATTCTATTTGAAGATATTTTCAGTCCAAATAAAAATTTAAGAATCAATAAAATAATTTCCAAAAACCTTAAGATTCACTAGGCGCCCAGAACTTGAAATTAATAGAAAGCAAACATTATTTATTTTTATTTAAAAAATTGATTCTATTTGAAAATCAATTCAGTCCAAATAAAAATAAAAAAATCTATAAAATAATTTCCAAAAACCTTAAAGTTCACTAGGTGCCCAGAAACTGAAATTAATAGAAAGCAAACATTATTTATTTTCATTTAAAAAATTGATTCTATTTGAAAATCAATTCAGTCTAAATAAAAATCTAAAAATCGATAAAATAATTTGCAAAAACCTCAAAATTCACTAGGCGCCCAGAAACTGAAATTTATAGAAAGCAAACATTATTTATTTTCATTAAAAAAATTGATTCTATTTGAAAATCAATTCAGTCCAAATAAATACCAAAAAATCGCTAAAATAATTTCCAATAACCTTAAAATTCACTAGGCGCCCAGAAACTGAAATTAATAGAAAGGAAACATTATTTATTTTCATTTAAAAAAGTGATTCTATTTGAAAATCAATTCAGTCCAATTAAATACCAAAAAATCGCTAAAATAATTTCCAATAACCTTAAAATTCACTACACGCCCAGAAACTGAAATCAATAGAGAGCAAACATTATTTATTTTTATTTAAAAAAATTGATTCTATTTGAAATCCAATTCAGTCCAAATAAAAATCTAAAAATCGATAAAATAATTTCCAAAAACCTTAAAATTAACTAGGCGCCCAGAAACTGAAATTAATTGAAAGCAAACATTATTTATTTTCATTTAAAAAATTGATTCTATTTGAAAATCAATTCAGTCCAAATAAAAATCATAAAATCTATAAAATAATTTCCAAAAACCTTAAAATTCACTAGGCGCCCAGAAACTGAAATTAACAGAAAGCAAACATTATTCATTTTTATTTAAAATATTCATTGTATTTGAAAACCAACTCAGTCCAAATAAAAATCAAAAAATTGATAAAATAATTTCCAAAAACCTTAAAATTCACTAGGCGCCCAGAAATTGAAATTAATAGAATGTAAACATTATTTATTTTAATTTAAAAAATTGATTCTATTTGAATATCAATTCAGTCCAAATAAAAACCAAAAAATCGCTGAAATAATTTCCAAAAACCTTAAAATTCACTAGGCGCCCAGAAACTGATATTAATAGAAAGCAAACATTTTTTATTTTCATTTAAATAACTGATTATATTTGAAAATCAATTCAGTCCAATCAAAAATCAAAAAATTTGTAAAATAATTTCCAAAAACCTTAAAATTCACTAGGCGCCCAGAAACTGAAATTAACAGAAAGCAAACATTATTTATTTTCATTAAAAAAATTGATTCTATTTGAAAATCAATTCAGTCCAAATAAATACCAAAAAATCGCTAAAATAATTTCCAATAACCTTAAAATTCACTAGGCGCCCAGAAACTGAAATTAATAGAAAGCAAACATTATTTATTTTCATTAAAAAAATTGATTCTATTTGAAAATCAATTCAGTCCAAATAAATACCAAAAAATCGCTAAAATAATTTCCAATAACCTTAAAATTCACTAGGCGCCCAGAAACTGAAATTAATAGAAAGGAAACATTATTTATTTTCATTTAGAAAATTGATTCTATTTGAAAATCAATTAAGTCCAAATAAAAATCTAAAAATCGTTAAAATAATTTCCAAAAACCTTAAAATTCACTAGGCGCACAGAAACTGAAATTAACAGAAAGCAAACATTATTCATTTTTATTTAAAATATTCATTCTATTTGAAAACCAACTCAGTCCAAATAAAAATCAAAAAATCGATAAAATAATTTCCAAAAACCTTAAAATTCACTAGGCGCCCAGAAACTGAAATCAATAGAGAGCAAACATTATTTATTTTCATTTAAAATATTCATTCTATTTGAAAACCAACTCAGTACAAATAAAAATCAAAAAATCGATAAAATAATTTCCAAAAACCATAAAACTCACTAGGCGCCCAGAAATTGGAATTAATAGAAAGCAAACATTATTTATTTTTATTTAAAAAATTGATTCTATTTGAAAATCAATTCAGTCCAAATAAAAATAAAAAAATCTATAAAATAATTTCCAAAAACCTTAAAATTCACTAGGTGCCCAGAAACTGAAATTAATAGAGAGCAAACATTATTTATTTTCATTTAAAAAATTGATTCTATTTGAATATCAATTCAGTATAAATAACAACCAAAAAATCGCTAAAATAATTTCCAAAAACCTTAAAATTCACTAGCCGCCAAGAAACTGATATTAATAGAAAGCAAACATTATTTATTTTCATTTAAAAAAGTGATTCTATTTGAAAATCAATTCAGTCCAAATAAAAACCAAAAAATCGATAAAATAATTTCCAAAAACCTTAAAATCCACTAGACGCCCAGAAACTGAAATCAACTGAAAGCAAACATTATTTATTTTCATTTAAAAAACTGATTCTATTTGAAAATCAATTCAGTCCAAATAAATACCAAAAAATTGCTGAAATAATTTCCAAAAACCTTAAAATTCACTAGGCGCCAAGAAACTGATATTAATAGAAAGCAAACATTATTTATTTTCATTTAAAAAAGTGATTCTATTTGAAAATCAATTCAGTCCAAATAAAAACCAAAAAATCGATAAAATAATTTCCAAAAACCTTAAAATCCACTAGGCGCCCAGAAACTGAAATTAATAGAAAGCAAACATTATTTATATCCATTTAAAATATTGATTCTATTTTAAAATCAATTCAGTCCAAATAAAAATCAAAAAATCTATAAAATTATTTCCAAAAACCTTAAAATTCACTAGGCGCCCAGAAACGGAAATTAACAGAAAGCAAACATTATTTATTTTTCTTTAAAATATTCATTCTATTTGAAAACCAACTCAGTCCAAATAAAAATCAAAAAATCGATAAAATAATTTCCAAAAACCTTAAAATTCATTGGCGCCAAGAAATTGAAATTAATAGAAAGCAAGCATTATTTATTTTCATTTAAAAAATTGATTCTATTTGAATATCAATTCAGTCCAAGTAAAAAACAAAAAATCGCTGAAATAATTTTCAAAAACCTTAAAATTCACTAGGCGCCCAGAAACTGATATTAATGGAAAGCAAACATTATTTATTTTCATTTTAATAAGTGATTCTATTTGAAAATCAATGCAGTGCAAATAAAAACCAAAAAATCGATAAAATAATTTCCAAAAATCTTAAAATTCACTAGGCGCCCAGAAACTGAAATTAATAGAAAGCAAATATTATTTTTTTTCATTTAAAAAATTGATTCTATTTGAAGATATTTTCAGTCCAAATAAAAATTTAAGAATCAATAAAATAATTTCCAAAAACCTTAAGATTCACTAGGCGCCCAGAATTTGAAATTAATAGAAAGCAAACATTATTTATTTTTATTTAAAAAATTGATTCTATTTGAAAATCAATTCAGTCCAAATAAAAATAAAAAAATCTATAAAATAATTTCCAAAAACCTTAAAGTTCACTAGGTGCCCAGAAACTGAAATTAATAGAAAGCAAACATTATTTATTTTCATTTAAAAAATTGATTCTATTTGAAAATCAATTCAGTCTAAATAAAAATCTAAAAATCGATAAAATAATTTGCAAAAACCTCAAAATTCACTAGGCGCCCAGAAACTGAAATTTATAGAAAGCAAACATTATTTATTTTCATTAAAAAAATTGATTCTATTTGAAAATCAATTCAGTCCAAATAAATACCAAAAAATCGCTAAAATAATTTCCAATAACCTTAAAATTCACTAGGCGCCCAGAAACTTAAATTAATAGAAAGGAAACATTATTTATTTTCATTTAAAAAAGTGATTCTATTTGAAAATCAATTCAGTCCAATTAAATACCAAAAAATCGCTAAAATAATTTCCAGTAACCTTAAAATTCACTACACGCCCAGAAACTGAAATCAATAGAGAGCAAACATTATTTATTTTTATTTAAAAAAATTGATTCTATTTGAAATCCAATTCAGTCCAAATAAAAATCTAAAAATCGATAAAATAATTTCCAAAAACCTTAAAATTAACTAGGCGCCCAGAAACTGAAATTAATTGAAAGCAAACATTATTTATTTTCATTTAAAAAATTGATTCTATTTGAAAATCAATTCAGTCCAAATAAAAATCATAAAATCTATAAAATAATTTCCAAAAACCTTAAAATTCACTAGGCGCCCAGAAACTGAAATTAACAGAAAGCAAACATTATTCATTTTTATTTAAAATATTCATTGTATTTGAAAACCAACTCAGTCCAAATAAAAATCAAAAAATTGATAAAATAATTTCCAAAAACCTTAAAATTCACTAGGCGCCCAGAAATTGAAATTAATAGAATGTAAACATTATTTATTTTAATTTAAAAAATTGATTCTATTTGAATATCAATTCAGTCCAAATAAAAACCAAAAAATCGCTGAAATAATTTCCAAAAACCTTAAAATTCACTAGGCGCCCAGAAACTGATATTAATAGAAAGCAAACATTTTTTATTTTCATTTAAATAACTGATTATATTTGAAAATCAATTCAGTCCAATCAAAAATCAAAAAATTTGTAAAATAATTTCCAAAAACCTTAAAATTCACTAGGCGCCCAGAAACTGAAATTAACAGAAAGCAAACATTATTTATTTTCATTAAAAAAATTGATTCTATTTGAAAATCAATTCAGTCCAAATAAATACCAAAAAATCGCTAAAATAATTTCCAATAACCTTAAAATTCACTAGGCGCCCAGAAACTGAAATTAATAGAAAGCAAACATTATTTATTTTCATTAAAAAAATTGATTCTATTTGAAAATCAATTCAGTCCAAATAAATACCAAAAAATCGCTAAAATAATTTCCAATAACCTTAAAATTCACTAGGCGCCCAGAAACTGAAATTAATAGAAAGGAAACATTATTTATTTTCATTTAGAAAATTGATTCTATTTGAAAATCAATTAAGTCCAAATAAAAATCTAAAAATCGTTAAAATAATTTCCAAAAACCTTAAAATTCACTAGGCGCACAGAAACTGAAATTAACAGAAAGCAAACATTATTCATTTTTATTTAAAATATTCATTCTATTTGAAAACCAACTCAGTCCAAATAAAAATCAAAAAATCGATAAAATAATTTCCAAAAACCTTAAAATTCACTAGGCGCCCAGAAACTGATATTAATAGAAAGCAAACATTTTTAATTTTTATTTAAATAACTGATTATATTTGAAAATCAATTCAGTCCAATCAAAAATCAAAAAATCTGTAAAATAATTTCCAAAAACCTTAAAATTCACTAGGCGCCCAGAAACTGAAATTAACAGAAAGCAAACATTATTTATTTTCATTAAAAAAATTGATTCTATTTGAAAATCAATTCAGTCCAAATAAATACCACAAAATCGCTAAAATAATTTCCAATAACCTTAAAATTCACTAGGCGCCCAGAAACTGAAATTAATAGAAAGCAAACATTATTTATTTTCATTTAGAAAATTGATTCTATTTGAAAATCAATTAAGTCCAAATAAAAATCTAAAAATCGTTAAAATAATTTCCAAAAACCTTAAAAATCACTAGGCGCCCAGAAACTGAAATTAATTGAAAGTAAACATTATTTATTTTCATTTAAAAAAGTGATTCTATTTGAAAATCAATTCAGTCCAAATAAAAACCAAAAAATCGATAAAATAATTTCCAAAAACCTTAAAATTCACTAGGCGCCCAGAAACTGAAATTTATTGAAAGCAAACATTATTTATTTTCATTAAAAAAATTGATTCTATTTGAAAATCAATTCAGTCCAAATAAATACCAAAAAATCGCTAAAATAATTTCCAATAACCTTAAAATTCACTAGGCGCCCAGAAACTGAAATTAATAGAAAGGAAACATTATTTATTTTCATTTAGAAAATTGATTCTATTTGAAAATCAATTAAGTCCAAATAAAAATCTAAAAATCGTTAAAATAATTTCCAAAAACCTTAAAATTCACTAGGCGCCCAGAAACTGAAATTAACAGAAAGCAAACATTATTCATTTTTATTTAAAATATTCATTCTATTTGAAAACCAACTCAGTCCAAATAAAAATCAAAAAATCGATAAAATAATTTCCAAAAACCTTAAAATTCACTAGGCGCCCAGAAACTGAAATCAATAGAGAGCAAACATCATTTATTTTCATTTAAAAAAATTGATTCTATTTGAAATCCAATTCAGTCCAAATAAACATCTAAAAATCTATAAAATAATTTCCAAAAACCTTAAAATTCACTAGGCGCCCAGAAACTGAAATTAACAGAAAGCAAACATTATTCATTTTTATTTAAAATATTCATTCTATTTGAAAACCAACTCAGTCCAAATAAAAATCAAAAAATCGATAAAATAATTTCCAAAAACCTTAAAAATCACTAGGCGCCCAGAAACTGAAATTAATAGAAAGGAAACATTATTTATTTTCATTTAGAAAATTGATTCTATTTGAAAATCAATTAAGTCCAAATAAAAATCTAAAAATCGTTAAAATAATTTCCAAAAACCTTAAAAATCACTAAGCGCCCAGAAACTGAAATTAATTGAAAGTAAACATTATTTATTTTCATTTAAAAAAGTGATTCTATTTGAAAATCAATTCAGTCCAAATAAAAACCAAAAAATCGATAAAATAATTTCCAAAAACCTTAAAATTCACTAGGCGCCCAGAAACTGAAATTTATTGAAAGCAAACATTATTTATTTTCATTTAAAAAAGTGATTCTATTTGAAAATCAATTCAGTCCAAATAAAAATCAAAAAATCTATAAAATAATTTCCAAAAACCTTAAAATTCACTGGGCGCCTAGAAACTGAAATTAATTGAAAGCAAACATTATTTATTTTCATTTAAAAAAGTGATTCTATTTGAAAATCAATTCAGTCCAAATAAAAACCAAAAAATCGCTGAAATAATTTCCAAAAACCTTAAAATTCACTAGCCGCCCAGAAACTGATATTAATAGAAAGCAAACATTATTTATTTTCATTTAAAAAAGTTATTCTATTTGAAAATCAATTCAGTCCAAATAAAAACCAAAAAATCGATAAAATAATTTCCAAAAACCTTAAAATTCACTTGGCGCCCAGAAACTGAAAATAATTGAAAGCAAACATTATTTATTTTAATTTAAAAAAGTGATTCTATTTGAAAATCAATTCAGTCCAAATTAAAATCTAAAAATCGATAAAATAATTTCCAAAAACCTTAAAATTCACTAGGCACCCAGAAATTGAAATTAATAGAACGCAAACATTATTTATTTTCATTTAAAAAATTGATTCTATGTGAAAATCAATTCAGTCCAAATAAAAACCAAAAAATCGCTGAAATAATTTCCAAAAATCTTAAAATTCACTAGGCGCCCAGAAACTGAAATTAATAAAAAAGTTATTCTATTTGAAAATCAATTCAATCCAAATAAAAAACTAAAAATCGATAAAATAATTTCCAAAAACCTTAAAATTCACTAGGTGCCCAGAAACTGAAATTAATTGAAAGCAAACATTATTTATTTTCATTTAAAATATTGATTCTATTTGAAAATCAATTCAGTCCAAATAAAAATCAAAAAATCTATAAAATAATTTCCAAAAACCTTAAAATTCACTAGGCGCCCAGAAACTGAAATTAACAGAAAGCAAACATTATTTATTTTTATTTAAAATATTCATTCTATTTGAAAATCAATTCAGTCCAAATAAAAATCAAAAAATCTATAAAATAATTTCCAAAAACCTTAAAATTCACTAGGCGCCCAGAAACTGAAATTAACAGAAAGCAAACATTATTTATTTTTATTTAAAATATTCATTCTATTTGAAAATCAATTCAGTCCAAATAAAAATCTAAAAATCGATAAAATAATTTCCAAAAACCTTAAAATTCGCTAGGCACCCAGAAACTGAAATTAATAGAAAGCAAACATTATTTATTTTCATTTAAAAAATTGATTCTATTTAAAAATCAATTCAGTCCAAATAAATACCAAAAAATTGCTGAAATAATTTCCAAAAATCTTAAAATTCACTAGGCGCCCAGAAACTGATATTAATAGAAAGCAAATATTATTTATTTTCTTTTAAAAAAGTGATTCTATTTGAAAATCAATTCAGTCCAAAGAAAAACCAAAAACTCGCTGAAATAATTTCCAAAAATCTTAAAATTCACTAGACGCGCAGAAACTGAAATTAATAGAAAGCAAACGTTATTTATTTTCATTTAAAAAAATGATTCTATTTGAAAATCAATTCAGTCCAAATAAAAATCTAAGAATCCATAAAATAATTTCCAAAAACCTTAAGATTCACTAGGCGCCCAGAAACTGAAATTAATAGAAAGCAAACATTATTTGTTTTCATTTAAAAAATTGATTCTGTTTGAAAATCAATTCAGTCCAAATAAAAACCAAAAAATCGCTGAAATAATTTCCAAAAATCTTAAAATTCACTAGGCGCCCAGAAACTGAAATTAATAAAAAATTGATTCTATTTGAAAATCAATTCAGTCTAAATAAAAATCTAAAAATCGATAAAATAATTTCCAAAAACCTTAAGATTCACTAGGCGCCCAGAAACTGAAATTAATAGAAAGCAAACATTATTTGTTTTCATTTAAAATATTCATTCTATTTGAAAATCAATTCAGTCCAAATAAAAATAAAAAAATCTATAAAATAATTTCCAAAAACCTTAAAATTCACTAGGTGCCCAGAAACTGAAATTAATAGAGAGCAAACATTATTTATTTTCATTTAAAAAAGTGATTCTATTTGAAAATCAATTCAGTCCAAATAAAAATCTAAAAATCGCTAAAATAATTTCCAATAACCTTAAAATTCACTAGGCGCCCAGAAACTGAAATTAATAGAAAGGAAACATTATTTATTTTCATTTAAAAAAACTTGATTCTATTTGAAAATCAATTCAGTCCAAATAAAGATAAAAAAATCGATAAAATAATTTGCAAAAACCTTAAAATTCACTAGGCGCCCAGAGACTGAAATTAATAGAAAGCAAACATTATTTATTTTCATTTAAAAAATTTATTCTATTTGAAAACCAATTCAGTCCAAATAAAAACCAAAAAATCGCTAAAATAATTTCCAATAACCTTAAAATTCACTAGGCGCCCAGAAACTGAAATTAATAGAAAGGAAACATTATTTATTTTCATTTAAAAAAACTTGATTCTATTTGAAAATCAATTCAGTCCAAATAAAGATAAAAAAATCGATAAAATAATTTCCAAAAACCTTAAAATTCACTAGGCGCCCAGAAACTGAAATTAATAGAAAGCAAACATTATTTATTTTCATTTAAAAAATTGATTCTATTTGAATATCAATTCAGTCCAAATAAAAACCAAAAAATCGCTGAAATAATTTCCAAAAACCTTAAAATTCACTAGCCGCCCAGAAACTGATATTAATAGAAAGCAAACATTATTTATTTTCATTTAAAAAAGTGATTCTATTTGAAAATCAATTCAGTCCAAATAAAAATCAAAAAATCGATAAAATAATTTCAAAAACCTTAAAATTCACTAGGCGCCCAGAAACTGAAATTAATTGAAAGCAAACATTATTTATTTTCATTTAAAAAAGTCATTCTATTTGAAAATCAATTCAGTCCAAATTAAAATCTAAAAATCGATAAAATAATTTCCAAAAACCTTAAAATTCACTAGGCGCCCAGAAACTGAAATCAACAGAAAGCAAACATTATTTATTTTCATTTAAAATATTCATTCTATTTGAAAATCAATTCAGTCCAAATAAAAATCAAAAAATCTATAAAAAATTTCCAAAAACCTTAAAATTCACTAGGCGCCCAGAAACTGAAATTAATAGAAAGCAAACATTATTTATTTTCATTTAAAAAATTGATTCTATTTGAAAATCAATTCAGTCCAAATAAAAATCAAAAAATCTATAAAATAATTTCCAAAAACCTTAAAATTCACTAGGCGCCCAGAAACTGATATTAATAGAAAGCAAACATTATTTATTTTCATTTAAAAAAGTGATTCTATTTGAAAATCAATTCAGTCCAAATAAAAACCAAAAAATCGATAAAATAATTTCCAAAAACCTTAAAATTCACTAGGCACCCAGAAATTGAAATTAATAGAAAGCAAACATTATTTATTTTCATTTAAAAAATTGATTCTATTTGAAAATCAATTCAGTCCAAATAAAAATCAAAAAATCTATAAAATAATTTCCAAAAACCTTAAAATTCACTAGGCGCCCAGAAACTGAAATCAACAGACAGCAAACATTATTTATTTTCATTTAAAATATTCATTCTATTTGAAAATCAATTCAGTCCAAATAAAAATCAAAAAATCTATAAATTAATTTCCAAAAACCTTAAAATTCACTAGGCACCCAGAAATTGAAATTAATAGAAAGCAAACATTATTTATTTTCATTTAAAAAATTGATTCTATTTGAATATCAATTCAGTCCAAATAAAAACCAAAAAATCGCTGAAATAATTTCCAAAAACCTTAAAATTCACTAGCCGCCCAGAAACTGATATTAATAGAAAGCAAACATTATTTATTTTCATTTAAAAAAGTGATTCTATTTGAAAATCAATTCAGTCCAAATAAAAACCAAAAAATAGATAAAATAATTTCAAAAACCTTAAAATTCACTAGGCGCCCAGAAACTGAAATTAATTGAAAGCAAACATTATTTATTTTCATTTAAAAAAGTCATTCTATTTGAAAATCAATTCAGTCCAAATTTAAATCTAAAAATCGATAAAATAATTTCCAAAAACCTTTAAATTCACTAGGCGCCCAGAAACTGAAATCAACAGAAAGCCAACATTATTTATTTTCATTTAAAATATTCATTCTATTTGAAAATCAATTCAGTCCAAATAAAAATCAAAAAATCTATAAAATAATTTCCAAAAACCTTAAAATTCACTAGGCGCCCAGAAACTGAAATTAATAGAAAGCAAACATTATTTATTTTCATTTAAAAAATTGATTATATTTGAAAATCAATTCAGTCCAAATAAAAATCAAAAAATCTATAAAATAATTTCCAAAAACCTTAAAATTCACTAGGCGCCCAGAAACTGAAATTAATTGAAAGCAAACATTATTTATTTTCATTTAAAAAAGTGATTCTATTTGAAAATCAATTCAGTCCAAATAAAAACCAAAAAATCGATAAAATAATTTCCAAAACCCTTAAAATCCACTAGACGCCCAGAAACTGAAATCAACTGAAAGCAAACATTATTTATTTTCATTTAAAAAACTGATTCTATTTGAAAATCAATTCAGTCCAAATAAATACCAAAAAATTGCTGAAATAATTTCCAAAAACCTTAAAATTCACTAGGCGCCAAGAAACTGATATTAATAGAAAGCAAACATTATTTATTTTCATTTAAAAAAGTGATTCTATTTGAAAATCAATTCAGTCCAAATAAAAACCAAAAAATCGATAAAGTAATTTCCAAAACCCTTAAAATCCACTAGACGCCCAGAAACTGAAATCAACTGAAAGCAAACATTATTTATTTTCATTTAAAAAACTGATTCTATTTGAAAATCAATTCAGTCCAAATAAATACCAAAAAATTGCTGAAATAATTTCCAAAAACCTTAAAATTCACTAGGCGCCAAGAAACTGATATTAATAGAAAGCAAACATTATTTATTTTCATTTAAAAAAGTGATTCTATTTGAAAATCAATTCAGTCCAAATAAAAATCAAAAAATCGATAAAATAATTTCCAAAAACCTTAAAATTCATTGGCGCCAAGAAATTGAAATTAATAGAAAGCAAACATTATTTATTTTCATTTAAAAAATTGATTCTATTTGAATATCAATTCAGTCCAAGTAAAAAACAAAAAATCGCTGAAATAATTTTCAAAAACCTTAAAATTCACTAGGCGCCCAGAAACTGATATTAATAGAAAGCAAACATTATTTATTTTCATTTTAAAAAGTGATTCTATTTGAAAATCAATGCAGTGCAAATAAAAACCAAAAAATCGATAAAATAATTTCCAAAAATCTTAAAATTCACTAGGCGCCCAGAAACTGAAATTAATAGAAAGCAAATATTATTTTTTTTCATTTAAAAAATTGATTCTATTTGAAGATATTTTCAGTCCAAATAAAAATTTAAGAATCAATAAAATAATATCCAAAAACCTTAAGATTCACTAGGCGCCCAGAACTTGAAATTAATAGAAAGCAAACATTATTTATTTTTATTTAAAAAATTGATTCTATTTGAAAATCAATTCAGTCCAAATAAAAATAAAAAAATCTATAAAATAATTTCCAAAAACCTTAAAGTTCACTAGGTGCCCAGAAACTGAAATTAATAGAAAGCAAACATTATTTAATTTCATTTAAAAAATTGATTCTATTTGAAAATCAATTCAGGTAAATAAAAATCTAAAAATCGATAAAATAATTTGCAAAAACCTCAAAATTCACTAGGCGCCCAGAAACTGAAATTTATAGAAAGCAAACATTATTTATTTTCATTAAAAAAATTGATTCTATTTGAAAATCAATTCAGTCCAAATAAATACCAAAAAATCGCTAAAATAATTTCCAATAACCTTAAAATTCACTAGGCGCCCAGAAACTAAAATTAATAGAAAGGAAACATTATTTATTTTCATTTAAAAAAGTGATTCTATTTGAAAATCAATTCAGTCCAATTAAATACCAAAAAATCGCTAAAATAATTTCCAATAACCTTAAAATTCACTACACGCCCAGAAACTGAAATCAATAGAGAGCAAACATTATTTATTTTTATTTAAAAAAATTGATTCTATTTGAAATCCAATTCAGTCCAAATAAAAATCTAAAAATCGATAAAATAATTTCCAAAAACCTTAAAATTAACTAGGCGCCCAGAAACTGAAATTAATTGAAAGCAAACATTATTTATTTTCATTTAAAAAATTGATTCTATTTGAAAATCAATTCAGTCCAAATAAAAATCATAAAATCTATAAAATAATTTCCAAAAACCTTAAAATTCACTAGGCGCCCAGAAACTGAAATTAACAGAAAGCAAACATTATTCATTTTTATTTAAAATATTCATTGTATTTGAAAACCAACTCAGTCCAAATAAAAATCAAAAAATTGATAAAATAATTTCCAAAAACCTTAAAATTCACTAGGCGCCCAGAAATTGAAATTAATAGAATGTAAACATTATTTATTTTAATTTAAAAAATTGATTCTATTTGAATATCAATTCAGTCCAAATAAAAACCAAAAAATCGCTGAAATAATTTCCAAAAACCTTAAAATTCACTAGGCGCCCAGAAACTGATATTAATAGAAAGCAAACATTTTTTATTTTCATTTAAATAACTGATTATATTTGAAAATCAATTCAGTCCAATCAAAAATCAAAAAATTTGTAAAATAATTTCCAAAAACCTTAAAATTCACTAGGCGCCCAGAAACTGAAATTAACAGAAAGCAAACATTATTTATTTTCATTAAAAAAATTGATTCTATTTGAAAATCAATTCAGTCCAAATAAATACCAAAAAATCGCTAAAATAATTTCCAATAACCTTAAAATTCACTAGGCGCCCAGAAACTGAAATTAATAGAAAGCAAACATTATTTATTTTCATTAAAAAAATTGATTCTATTTGAAAATCAATTCAGTCCAAATAAATACCAAAAAATCGCTAAAATAATTTCCAATAACCTTAAAATTCACTAGGCGTCCAGAAACTGAAATTAATAGAAAGGAAACATTATTTATTTTCATTTAGAAAATTGATTCTATTTGAAAATCAATTAAGTCCAAATAAAAATCTAAAAATCGTTAAAATAATTTCCAAAAACCTTAAAATTCACTAGGCGCAGAGAAACTGAAATTAACAGAAAGCAAACATTATTCATTTTTATTTAAAATATTCATTCTATTTGAAAACCAACTCAGTCCAAATAAAAATCAAAAAATCGATAAAATAATTTCCAAAAACCTTAAAATTCACTAGGCACCCAGAAACTGAAATCAATAGAGAGCAAACATTATTTATTTTCATTTAAAAAAATTGATTCTATTTGAAATCCAATTCAGTCCAAATAAACATCTAAAAATCTATAAAATAATTTCCAAAAACCTTAAAATTCACTAGGCGCCCAGGAACTGAAATTAACAGAAAGCAAACATTTTTAATTTTTATTTAAAATATTCATTCTATTTGAAAACCAACTCAGTCCAAATAAAAATCAAAAAATCGATAAAATAATTTCCAAAAACCTTAAAAATCACTAGGCGCCCAGAAATTGAAAGTAATAGAATGTAAACATTATTTATTTTAATTTAACAAATTGATTCTATTTGAATATCAATTCAGTCCAAATAAAAACCAAAAAATCGCTGAAATAATTTCCAAAAACCTTAAAATTCACTAGGCGCCCAGAAACTGATATTAATAGAAAGCAAACATTTTTAATTTTTATTTAAATAACTGATTATATTTGAAAATCAATTCAGTCCAATCAAAAATAAAAAAATCTGTAAAATAATTTCCAAAAACCTTAAAATTCACTAGGCGCCCAGAAACTGAAATTAACAGAAAGCAAACATTATTTATTTTCATTAAAAAAATTGATTCTATTTGAAAATCAATTCAGTCCAAATAAATACCACAAAATCGCTAAAATAATTTCCAATAACCTTAAAATTCACTAGGCGCCCAGAAACTGAAATTAATAGAAAGCAAACATTATTTATTTTCATTAAAAAAATTGATTCTATTTGAAAATCAATTCAGTCCAAATAAATACCAAAAAATCGCTAAAATAATTTCCAATAACCTTAAAATTCACTAGGCGCCCAGAAACTGAAATTAATAGAAAGGAAACATTATTTATTTTCATTTAGAAAATTGATTCTATTTGAAAATCAATTAAGTCCAAATAAAAATCTAAAAATCGTTAAAATAATTTCCAAAAACCTTAAAATTCACTAGGCGCCCAGAAACTGAAATTAACAGAAAGCAAACATTATTCATTTTTATTTAAAATATTCATTCTATTTGAAAACCAACTCAGTCCAAATAAAAATCAAAAAATCGATAAAATAATTTCCAAAAACCTTAAAATTCACTAGGCGCCCAGAAACTGAAATCAATAGAGAGCAAACATCATTTATTTTCATTTAAAAAAATTGATTCTATTTGAAATCCAATTCAGTCCAAATAAACATCTAAAAATCTATAAAATAATTTCCAAAAACCTTAAAATTCACTAGGCGCCCAGAAACTGAAATTAACAGAAAGCAAACATTATTCATTTTTATTTAAAATATTCATTCTATTTGAAAACCAACTCAGTCCAAATAAAAATCAAAAAATCGATAAAATAATTTCCAAAAACCTTAAAATTCACTAGGCGCCCAGAAACTGAAATCAATAGAGAGCAAACATCATTTATTTTCATTTAAAAAAATTGATTCTATTTGAAATCCAATTCAGTCCAAATAAACATCTAAAAATCTATAAAATAATTTCCAAAAACCTTAAAATTCACTAGGCGCCCAGAAACTGAAATTAACAGAAAGCAAACATTATTCATTTTTATTTAAAATATTCATTCTATTTGAAAACCAACTCAGTCCAAATAAAAATCAAAAAATCGATAAAATAATTTCCAAAAACCTTAAAAATCACTAGGCGCCCAGAAATTGAAATTAATAGAATGTAAACATTATTTATTTTAATTTAAAAAATTGATTCTATTTGAATATCAATTCAGTCCAAATAAAAACCAAAAAATCGCTGAAATAATTTCCAAAAACCTTAAAATTCACTAGGCGCCCAGAAACTGATATTAATAGAAAGCAAACATTTTTAATTTTTATTTAAATAACTGATTATATTTGAAAATCAATTCAGTCCAATCAAAAATCAAAAAATCTGTAAAATAATTTCCAAAAACCTTAAAATTCACTAGGCGCCCAGAAACTGAAATTAACAGAAAGCAAACATTATTTATTTTCATTAAAAAAATTGATTCTATTTGAAAATCAATTCAGTCCAAATAAATACCACAAAATCGCTAAAATAATTTCCAATAACCTTAAAATTCACTAGGCGCCCAGAAACTGAAATTAATAGAAAGCAAACATTATTTATTTTCATTAAAAAAATTGATTCTATTTGAAAATCAATTCAGTCCAAATAAATACCAAAAAATCGCTAAAATAATTTCCAATAACCTTAAAATTCACTAGGCGCCCAGAAACTGAAATTAATAGAAAGCAAACATTATTTATTTTCATTTAAAAAATTGATTCTATTTGAAAATCAATTAAGTCCAAATAAAAATCTAAAAATCGATAAAATAATTTACAAAAACCTTAAAATTCACTAGGCGCCCAGAAACTGAAATTAACAGAAAGCAAAATTTATTTATTTTTATTTAAAATATTCATTCTATTTGAAAACCAACTCAGTCCAAATAAAAATAAAAAAATCGATAAAATAATTTCCAAAAACTTTAAAATTCACTAGGCGCCCAGAAATTGAAATTAATAGAATGTAAACATTATTTATTTTCATTTAAAAAATTGATTCTATTTGAATATCAATTCAGTCCAAATAAAAACCAAAAAATCGCTGAAATAATTTCCAAAAATCTTAAAATTCACTAGGCGCCGAGAAACTGATATTAATAGAAAGCAAACATTTTTTATTTTCATTTAAATAAGTGATTATATTTGAAAATCAATTTAGTCCAATCAAAAATCAAAAAATCGTTAAATTATTTCCAAAAACCTTAAAATTCACTAGGCGCCCAGAAACTGAAATTAACAGAAAGCAAACATTATTTATTTTCATTTAAAAAATTGATTCTATTTGAAAATCAATTCAGTCCAATCAAAAATCAAAAAATCTGTAAAATAATTTCCAAAAACCTTAAAATTCACTAGGCGCCCAGAAACTAAAATTAACAGAAAGCAAACATTATTTATTTTCATTTAAATAAGTGATTCTATTTGAAAATAAATTCAGTCCAAATAAAAATCTAAAAATCGATAAAATAATTTCCAAAAACCTTAAAATTCCTTAGGCGCCCAGAAACTGAAATTAATAGAAAGCAAACATTTTTTATTTTCATTTAAAAAATTGTTTCTATTTGAAAATCAATTCAGTCCAATCAAAAATCAAAAAATCTGTAAAATAATTTCCAAAAACCTTAAAATTCACTAGGCGCCCAGAAACTGAAATTAACAGAAAGCAAACATTATTTATTTTCATTTAAAAAATTGATTCTATTTGAAAATCAGTTTAATCCAATTAAAAACCAAAAAATCGCGGAACTAATTTCCAAAAACCTTTAAAATCACTAGGCGCCCAGAAACTGAAATTAATTGAAAGCAAAAAATATTTATTTTCATTTAAAAAATTGATTCAATTTGAAAATCAATTCAGTCAAAAAAAAACCAAAAAATCTGTAAAATAATTTCCAAAAACCTTAAAATTCACTAGGCGCCCAGAAACTGAAATTAATAAAAAAGTGATTCTATTTGAAAATCAATTCAGTCCAAATAAAAATCTAAAAACCGATAAAATAATTTACAAAAACCGGAAAATTCACTAGGCGCCCAGAAACTGAAATTAATAGAAAGGAAACATTATTTATTTTCATTTAAAAAATTGATTCTATTTGAAAATCAATTCAGTCCAAATAAAAATCTAAAAATCGATAAAATAATTTCCAAAATCCTCAAAATTCACTAGGCGCCCAGAAACTGAAATTAATAGAAAGCAAACATTATTTGTTTTCATTTAAAAAATTGATTCTATTTGAAAATCAATTCAGTCCAAATAAAAATCGAAAAATCTATAAAATAATTTCCAAAATCTTAAAATTCACTAGGCGCCCAGAAACTGAAATTAACAGAAAGCAAACATTATTTATTTTCATTTAAAATATTCATTCTATTTGAAAATCAATTCAGTCCAAATAAAAATCAAAATATCGATAAAATAATTTTAAAAAACCTTAAAATTCACTAGGCGCCCAGAAACTGAAATTAATAGAAAGCAAAATTATGTATTTTCATTTAAAAAAATTAATATTATTTGAAAATCAATTCTGTCGAAATTAAAATCAAAAAATCTATAAAATAATTTCCAAAAACCTTAAAATTCACTTGGCGCCCAGAAACTGAAATTAATAGAAAGCAAGCATTATTTATTTTTATTTAAAAAATTGATTCTATTTGAAAATCAGTTCAATCCAATTAAAAACCAAAAAATCGCTGAAATAATTTCCAAAAATCTTCAAAATCACTAGGCGCCCAGAAACTGAAATTAATAGAAAGCAAACATTATTTATTTTCATAAAAGAATTCATTCTATTTGAAAACCAACTCAGTCCAAGTTAAAACCGAAAAATCGATAAAAAAATTTCCAAAAACTTCATTATTAATAGAAAGCAAAAAATATTTATTTTCATTTAAAAAATTGATTCTATTTGAAAATCAATTCAGTCAAAAAAAAACCAAAAAATCGCTGAAATAATTTCCAAAAACCGGAATATTCACTAGGCGCCCAGAAACTGAAATTAATAGAAAGCAAACATTATTTATTTTCATTTCAAAAAGTGATTCTATTTGTAAATCAATTCAGTCCAAATAAAAACAACAAAATCAAAAAATTAATTTCCAAAAACCTTAAAATTGACTAGGCGCCCAGAAACTGAAATTAATCGAAAGCAAACATTATTTATTTTTATTTAAAAAATTGATTCTATTTGAAAATCAATTCAGTCCAAATAAAAACCGAAAAATCGACAAAATTATTTCCAAAAACCTTAAAATTCACTAGGCGCCCAGAAACTGAAATTAATAGAATGGAAACATTATTTATTTTTATTTAAAAAATTGATTCTATTTGAAAATCAATTCAGTCCAAATAAAAACAAAAAAATCTATAAAATAATTTCCAAAAACCGGAAAATACACTAGGCGCCCAGAAACTGAAATTAATAGAAAGCAAACATTATTTATTTTCATTTAAAAAAGTGATTCTATTTGTAAATCAATTCAGTCCAAATAAAAATCAGAAAATCTATAAAATAATTTCCAAAAACCTTAAAATCACTAGGCGCCCAGAAACTGAAATTAATAGAAAGCAAACGTTATGTATTTTCGTTTAAAAAATTGATATTATTTGAAAATCAATTCAGTCGAAATGAAAATCAAAAAATCGATAAAATAATTTCCAAAAACCTTAAAATTCACTAGGCGCCCAGAAACTGAAATTAATAGAAAGCAAACATTATTTATTTTCATTTAAAAAATTGATTCTATTTGAAAATCAATTCAGTCCAAATAAAAATCAAAAAATCTATAAAATAATTTCCAAAAACCTTAAAATTCACTAGGCGCCCAGAAACTGAAATTAATAGAAAGCAAACGTTATTTATTTTTATTTAAAAAATTGATTCTATTTGAAAATCAATTCAGTCCAAATAAAAACCGAAAAATCGACAAAATAATTTCCAAAACCTTCAAAACCACTAGGAGCCCAGAAACTGAAATTAATAGAAAGCAAACATTATTTATTTTTATTTAAAAAATTGATTGTATTTGAAAATCCATTCAGTCGAAATAAAAATCAAAAAATCGATAAAATAATTTCCAAAAACCTTAAAACTCACTAGGCGCCCAGAAACTGAAATTAATAAAAAGCAAACATTATTTAATTTCATTTAAAAAATTGATTCTATTTGAAAATCAATTCAGTCCAAATAAAATCAAAAAAATCGCTGAAATAAATTCCGAAAACCTTAAAATTCACTAGGCGCCCAGAAACTGAAATTAATAGAAAGCAAACATTATTTATTTTTATTTAAAAAATTGATTCTATTTGAAAATCAATTCAGCCCAAATAAAAACAAAAAAATCGCTGAAATAATTTCCGAAAACCTTAAAATTCACTAGGCGCCCAGAAACTGAAATTAATAGAAAGCAAACATTATTTATTTTCATTTGAAAAATTGATTCTATTTGAAAATCAATTCAGTCCAAATAAAAACCAAAAAATCGATCAAATAATTTCCAAAAATCTTAAAATTCACTAGGCGCCGAGAAACTGATATTAATAGAAAGCAAACATTTTTTATTTTCATTTAAATAACTGATTATATTTGAAAATCAATTCAGTCCAATCAAAAATCAAAAAATTTGTAAAATAATTTCCAAAAACCTTAAAATTCACTAGGCGCCCAGAAACTGAAATTAACAGAAAGCAAACATTATTTATTTTCATTAAAAAAATTGATTCTATTTGAAAATCAATTCAGTCCAAATAAATACCAAAAAATCGCTAAAATAATTTCCAATAACCTTAAAATTCACTAGGCGCCCAGAAACTGAAATTAATAGAAAGCAAACATTATTTATTTTCATTAAAAAAATTGATTCTATTTGAAAATCAATTCAGTCCAAATAAATACCAAAAAATCGCTAAAATAATTTCCAATAACCTTAAAATTCACTAGGCGCCCAGAAACTGAAATTAATAAAAAGGAAACATTATTTATTTTCATTTAGAAAATTGATTCTATTTGAAAATCAATTAAGTCCAAATAAAAATCTAAAAATCGTTAAAATAATTTCCAAAAACCTTAAAATTCACTAGGCGCCCAGAAACTGAAATTAACAGAAAGCAAACATTATTCATTTTTATTTAAAATATTCATTCTATTTGAAAACCAACTCAGTCCAAATAAAAATCAAAAAATCGATAAAATAATTTCCAAAAACCTTAAAATTCACTAGGCGCCCAGAAACTGAAATCAATAGAGAGCAAACATTATTTATTTTCATTAAAAAAAATTGTTTCTATTTGAAATCCAATTCAGTCCAAATAAACATCTAAAAATTTATAAAATAATTTCCAAAAACCTTAAAATTCACTAGGCGCCCAGAAACTGAAATTAACAGAAAGCAAACATTATTCATTTTTATTTAAAATATTCATTCTATTTGAAAACCAACTCAGTCCAAACAAAAATCAAAAAATCGATAAAATAATTTCTAAAAACCTTAAAAATCACTAGGCGCCCAGAAATTGAAATTAATAGAATGTAAACATTATTTATTTTAATTTAAAAAATTGATTCTATTTGAATATCAATTCAGTCCAAATAAAAACAAAAAAATCGCTGAAATAATTTCCAAAAACCTTAAAATTCACTAGGCGCCCAGAAACTGATATTAATAGAAAGCAAACATTTTTAATTTTTATTTAAATAACTGATTATATTTGAAAATCAATTCAGTCCAATCAAAAATCAAAAAATCTGTAAAATAATTTCCAAAAACCTTAAAATTCACTAGGCGCCCAGAAACTGAAATTAACAGAAAGCAAACATTATTTATTTTCATTAAAAAAATTGATTCTATTTGAAAATCAATTCAGTCCAAATAAATACCACAAAATCGCTAAAATAATTTCCAATAACCTTAAAATTCACTAGGCGCCCAGAAACTGAAATTAATAGAAAGCAAACATTATTTATTTTCATTAAAAAAATTGATTCTATTTGAAAATCAATTCAGTCCAAATAAATACTAAAAATCGCTAAAATAATTTCCAATAACCTTAAAATTCACTAGGCGCCCAGAAACTGAAATTAATAGAAAGGAAACATTATTTATTTTCATTTAAAAAATTGATTCTATTTGAAAATCAATTAAGTCCAAATAAAAATCTAAAAATCGATAAAATAATTTCCAAAAACCTTAAAATTCACTAGGCGCCCAGAAACTGAAATTAACAGAAAGCTAAATTTATTTATTTTTATTTAAAATATTCATTCTATTTGAAAACCAACTCAGTCCAAATAAAAATAAAAAAATCGACAAAATAATTTCCAAAAACCTTAAAATTCACTAGGCGCCCAGAAATTGAAATTAATAGAATGTAAACATTATTTATTTTCATTTAAAAAATTGATTCTATTTGAATATCAATTCAGTCCAAATAAAAACCAAAAAATCGATGAAATAATTTCCAAAAATCTTAAAATTCACTAGGCGCCGAGAAACTGATATTAATAGAAAGCAAACATTTTTTATTTTCATTTAAATAAGTGATTATATTTGAAAATCAATTTAGTCCAATCAAAAATCAAAAAATCTGTAAAATAATTTCCAAAAACCTTAAAATTCACTAGGCGCCCAGAAACTGAAATTAACAGAAAGCAAACATTATTTATTTTCATTTAAAAAATTGATTCTATTTGAAAATCAATTCAGTCCAATCAAAAATCAAAAAATCTGTAAAATAATTTCCAAAAACCTTAAAATTCACTAGGCGCCCAGAAACTGAAATTAACAGAAAGCAAACATTATTTATTTTCATTTAAATAAGTGATTATATTTGAAAATCAATTCAGTCCAAATAAAAATCTTAAAATCGATAAAATAATTTCCAAAAAACTTAAAATTCCTTAGGCGCCCAGAAACTGAAATTAATAGAAAGCAAACATTTTTTATTTTCATTTAAAAAATTGTTTCTATTTGAAAATCAATTCAGTCCAATCAAAAATCATAAAATCTGTAAAATATTTTCCAAAAACCTTAAAATTCACTAGGCGCCCAGAAACTGAAATTAATAAAAAAGTGATTCTATTTGAAAATCAATTCAGTCCAAATAAAAATCTAAAAATCGATAAAATAATTTCCAAAAACCTTAAAATTCACTAGGCGCCCTGAAACTGAAATTAACAGAAAGCAAACATTATTTATTTTCATTTAAAAAATTGATTCTATTTGAAAATCAATTCAGTCCAATCAAAAATCAAAAAATCTGTAAAATAATTTCCAAAAACCTTAAAATTCACTAGGCGCCCAGAAACTGAAATTAACAGAAAGCAAACATTATTTATTTTCATTTAAAAAATTGATTCTATTTGAAAAGCAGTTCAATCCAATTAAAAACCAAAAAATCGCGGAACTAATTTCCAAAAACCTTTAAAATCACTAGGCGCCCAGAAACTGAAATTAATTGAAGGCAAAAAATATTTATTTTCATTTAAAAAATTGATTCTATTTGAAAATCAATTCAGTCAAAAAAAAACCAAAAAATCTGTAAAATAATTTCCAAAAACCTTAAAATTCACTAGGCGCCCAGAAACTGAAATTAATAAAAAAGTGATTCTATTTGAAAATCAATTCAGTCCAAATAAAAATCTAAAAACCGATAAAATAATTTCCAAAAACCGGAAAATTCACTAGGCGCCCAGAAACTGAAATTAATAGAAAGCAAACATTATTTATTTTCATTTAAAAAATTTATTCTATTTGAAAATCAAAATCACTAGGTTTACTGATTCTATTTGAAAATCAATTCAGTCCAAATAAAAATCAAAAAATCTATAAAATAATTTCCAAAATCTTAAAATTCACTAGGCGCCCAGAAACTGAAATTAACAGAAAGCAAACATTATTTATTTTCATTTAAAATATTCATTCTATTTGAAAATCAATTCAGTCCAAATAAAAATCAAAATATCGATAAAATAATTTTAAAAAACCTTAAAATTCACTAGGCGCCCAGAAACTGAAATTAATAGAAAGCAAAATTATGTATTTTCATTTAAAAAAATTAATATTATTTGAAAATCAATTCAGTCGAAATTAAAATCAAAAAATCTATAATATAATTTCCAAAAACCTTAAAATTCACTTGGCGCCCAGAAACTGAAATTAATAGAAAGCAAACATTATTTATTTTTATTTAAAAAATTGATTCTATTTGAAAATCAGTTCAATCCAATTAAAAACCAAAAAATCGCTGAAATAATTTCCAAAAATCTTCAAAATCACTAGGCGCCCAGAAACTGAGATTAATAGAAAGCAAACATTATTTATTTTCATAAAAGAATTCATTCTATTTGAAAACCAACTCAGTCCAAATTAAAACCGAAAAATCGATAAAAAAATTTCCAAAAACTTAATTATTAATAGAAAGCAAAAAATATTTATTTTCATTTAAAAAATTGATTCTATTTGAAAATCAATTCAGTCAAAAAAAAACCAAAAAATCGCTGAAATAATTTCCAAAAACCGGAATATTCACTAGGCGCCCAGAAACTGAAATTAATAGAAAGCAAACATTATTTATTTTCATTTCAAAAAGTGATTCTATTTGTAAATCAATTCAGTCCAAATAAAAACAACAAAATCAAAAAATTAATTTCCAAAAACCTTAAAATTGACTAGGCGCCCAGAAACTGAAATTAATCGAAAGCAAACATTATTTATTTTTATTTAAAAAATTGATTCTATTTGAAAATCAATTCAGTCCCAATAAAAACCGAAAAATCGACAAAATTATTTCCAAAAACCGGAAAATTCACTAGGCGCCCAGAAACTGAAATTAATAGAAAGCAAACATTATTTATTTTCATTTAAAAAAGTGATTCTATTTGTAAATCAATTCAGTCCAAATAAAAATCAGAAAATCTATAAAATAATTTCCAAAAACCTTAAAATCACTAGGCGCCCAGAAACTCAAATTAATAGATAGCAAACATTATGTATTTTCATTTAAAAAATTGATATTATTTGAAAATCAATTCAGTCGAAATGAAAATCAAAAAATCGATAAAATAATTTCCAAAAACCTTAAAATTCACTAGGCGCCCAGAAACTGAAATTAATAGAAAGCAAACATTATTTATTTTCATTTAAAATATTGATTCTATTTGAAAATCAATTCAGTCCAAATAAAAATCAAAAAATCTATAAAATAATTTCCAAAAACCTTAAAATTCACTAGGCGCCCAGAAACTGAAATTAATAGAAAGCAAACGTTATTTATTTTTATTTAAAAAATTGATTCTATTTGAAAATCAATTCAGTCCAAATAAAAACCGAAAAATCGACAAAATAATTTCCAAAACCTTCAAAACCACTAGGACCCCAGAAACTGAAATTAATAGAAAGCAAACATTATTTATTTTTATTTAAAAAATTGATTGTATTTGAAAATCCATTCAGTCGAAATAAAAATCAAAAAATCGATAAAATAATTTCCAAAAACCTTAAAACTCACTAGGCGCCCAGAAACTGAAATTAATAAAAAGCAAACATTATTTATTTTCATTTAAAAAATTGATTCTATTTGAAAATCAATTCAGTCCAAATAAAATCAAAAAAATCGCTGAAATAAATTCCGAAAACCTTAAAATTTACTAGGCGCCCAGAAACTGAAATTAATAGAAAGCAAACATTATTTATTTTTATTTAAAAAATTGATTCTATTTGAAAATCAATTCAGTCCAAATAAAAACAAAAATATCGTTGAAATAATTTCCGAAAACCTTAAAATTCACTAGGCGCCCAGAAACTGAAATTAATAGAAAGCAAACATTATTTATTTTCATTTGAAAAATTGATTCTATTTGAAAATCAATTCAGTCCAAATAAAAACCAAAAAATCGATCAAATAATTTCCAAAAACCTTAAAATTCACTAGGCGCCCAGAAACTGAAATTAATAGAAAGCAAACATTATTTATTTTTATTTAAAAAATTGATTCTATTTGAAAATCAATTCAGTCCAAATAGAAACAAAAAAATCGCTGAAATAATTTCCGAAAACCTTAAAATTCACTAGGCGCCCAGAAACTGAAATTAATAGAAAGCAAACATTATTTATTTTTATTTAAAAAATTGATTCTATTTGAAAATCAATTCAGTCCAAATAAAAACAAAAAAATCGCTGAAATAATTTCCAAAAACCTTAAAATTCACTAGGCGCCCAGAAACTGAAATTAGTAGAAAGCAAACATTATTTATTTTCATTTAAAAAATTGATATTATTTGAAAATCAATTCAGTCCAAATAAAAATCAAAAAATATATAAAATAATTTCCAAAAACCTTAAAATTCACTAGGCGCCCAGAAACTGAAATTAATAGAAAGCAAACGTTATTTATATTCATTTAAAAAATTGATTCTATTTGAAAATCAGTTCAGTCCAAATAAAAATCTAAAAATCGATAAAATAATTTCCAAAAACCTTAAAATTCACTAGGCGCCCAGAAACTGAAATTAATAGAAAGCAAACATTATTTATTTTCATTTAAAAAATTGATTCTATTTGAAAATCAATTCAGTCCAAATAAAAACAAAAAAATCACTGAAATAATTTCCAAAAACCTTAAAATTCACTAGGCGCCCAGAAACTGAAATTAATAGAAAGCAAACATTATTTATTTTTATTTAAAAAATTGATTCTATTTGAAAACTATTCAGTCCAAATAAATACCAAAAAATCTCTGAAATATTTTCCAAAAACCTTCAAAATCACTAGGCGCCCACAAACTGAAATTAATGGAAAGCAAACATTATTTATTTTCATTTACAAAAGTGATTCTATTTGAAAATCAATTCAGTCCAAATAGAAATCAAAAAATCTATAAAATTCACTAGGCGCCCAGAAACTGAAATTAATAGAAAGCAAACATTATTTATTTTCATTTAAAAAAGTGATTCTATTTGTAAATCAATTCAGTCCAAATAAAAATCAGAAAATCTATAAAATAATTTCCAAAAACCTTAAAATCACTAGGCGCCCAGAAACTCAAATTAATAGATAGCAAACATTATGTATTTTCATTTAAAAAATTGATATTATTTGAAAATCAATTCAGTCGAAATGAAAATCAAAAAATCGATAAAATAATTTCCAAAAACCTTAAAATTCACTAGGCGCCCAGAAACTGAAATTAATAGAAAGCAAACATTATTTATTTTCATTTAAAATATTGATTCTATTTGAAAATCAATTCAGTCCAAATAAAAATCAAAAAATCTATAAAATAATTTCCAAAAACCTTAAAATTCACTAGGCGCCCAGAAACTGAAATTAATAGAAAGCAAACGTTATTTATTTTTATTTAAAAAATTGATTCTATTTGAAAATCAATTCAGTCCAAATAAAAACCGAAAAATCGACAAAATAATTTCCAAAACCTTCAAAACCACTAGGAGCCCAGAAACTGAAATTAATAGAAAGCAAACATTATTTATTTTTATTTAAAAAATTGATTGTATTTGAAAATCCATTCAGTCGAAATAAAAATCAAAAAATCGATAAAATAATTTCCAAAAACCTTAAAACTCACTAGGCGCCCAGAAACTGAAATTAATAAAAAGCAAACATTATTTATTTTCATTTAAAAAATTGATTCTATTTGAAAATCAATTCAGTCCAAATAAAATCAAAAAAATCGCTGAAATAAATTCCGAAAACCTTAAAATTCACTAGGCGCCCAGAAACTGAAATTAATAGAAAGCAAACATTATTTATTTTTATTTAAAAAATTGATTCTATTTGAAAATCAATTCAGTCCAAATAGAAACAAAAAAATCGCTGAAATAATTTCCGAAAACCTTAAAATTCACTAGGCGCCCAGAAACTGAAATTAATAGAAAGCAAACATTATTTATTTTTATTTAAAAAATTGATTCTATTTGAAAATCAATTCAGTCCAAATAGAAACAAAAAAATCGCTGAAATAATTTCCGAAAACCTTAAAATTCACTAGGCGCCCAGAAACTGAAATTAATAGAAAGCAAACATTATTTATTTTTATTTAAAAAATTGATTCTATTTGAAAATCAATTCAGTCCAAATAAAAACAAAAAAATCGCTGAAATAATTTCCAAAAACCTTAAAATTCACTAGGCGCCCAGAAACTGAAATTAGTAGAAAGCAAACATTATTTATTTTCATTTAAAAAATTGATATTATTTGAAAATCAATTCAGTCCAAATAAAAATCAAAAAATCTATAAAATAATTTCCAAAAACCTTAAAATTCACTAGGCGCCCAGAAACTGAAATTAATAGAAAGCAAACGTTATTTATATTCATTTAAAAAATTGATTCTATTTGAAAATCAGTTCAGTCCAAATAAAAATCTAAAAATCGATAAAATAATTTCCAAAAACCTTAAAATTCACTAGGCGCCCAGAAACTGAAATTAATAGAAAGCAAACATTATTTATTTTCATTTAAAAAATTGATTCTATTTGAAAATCAATTCAGTCCAAATAAAAACAAAAAAATCACTGAAATAATTTCCAAAAACCTTAAAATTCACTAGGCGCCCAGAAACTGAAATTAATAGAAAGCAAACATTATTTATTTTTATTTAAAAAATTGATTCTATTTGAAAACTATTCAGTCCAAATAAATACCAAAAAATCTCTGAAATATTTTCCAAAAACCTTCAAAATCACTAGGCGCCCACAAACTGAAATTAATGGAAAGCAAACATTATTTATTTTCATTTACAAAAGTGATTCTATTTGAAAATCAATTCAGTCCAAATAGAAATCAAAAAATCTATAAAATAATTTCCAAAATCTTAAAATTCACTAGGCGACCAGAAACTGAAATTAACAGAAAGCAAACATTATTTATTTTCATTTAAAATATTCATTCTATTTGAAAATCAATTCAGTCCAAATAAAAATAAAAAAATCGATAAAATACTTTCCAAAAACCTTAAAATTCACTAGGCGCCCAGAAACTGAAATTAATAGAAAGCAAACATTATTTATTTTCATTTAAAAAATTGATTCTATTTGAAAATCAGTTCAGTCCAAATAAAACCAAAAAATCGCTGAAATAATTTCCAAAAACCTTCAAAATCACTAGGCGCCCAGAAACTGAAATTAATAGAAAGCAAACATTATTTATTTTTATTTAAAAAATTGATTCTATTTGAAAATCAATTCGGTCCAAATAAAATCATAAAAATCGCTGAAATAATTTCCAAAAACCTTAAAATTCACTAGGCGCCCAGAAACTGAAATTAATAGAAAGCAAACATTATGTATTTTCATTTAAAAAATTGATTCTATTTGAAAACTGTTCAGTCGAAATAAAAATCAAAAAATCGATAAAATAATTTCCAAAAACCTTAAAATTCACTAGGCGCCCAGAAACTGAAATTAATAGAAAGGAAACATTATTTATTTTCATTTAAAAAATTGATTCTATTTGAAATACAATTCAGTCCAAATAAAAATCAAAAAAACGCTGAAATAATTTCCAAAAACCTTAAAATTCACTAGGCGCCCAGAAACTGAAATTAATAGAAAGCAAATATTAAGTATTTTTATTTAAAAAATTGATTCTATTTGAAAATCAATTCAGTCCAAATAAAAACCGAAAAATGGACAAAATAATTTCCAAAACCTTCAAAACCACTAGGAGCCCAGAAACTGAAATTAATAGAAAGTAAACATTATTTATTTTCATTTAAAATATTGATTCTATTTGAAAATCAATTCAGTCCAAATAAAAATCAAAAAATCTATAAAATAATTTCCAAAAACCTTAAAATTCACTAGGCGCCCAGAAACTGAAATTAATAGAAAGCAAACGTTATTTATTTTTATTTAAAAAATTGATTCTATTTGAAAATCAATTCAGTCCAAATAAAAACCGAAAAATCGACAAAATAATTTCCAAAACCTTCAAAACCACTAGGAGCCCAGAAACTGAAATTAATAGAAAGCAAACATTATTTATTTTTATTTAAAAAATTGATTGTATTTGAAAATCCATTCAGTCGAAATAAAAATCAAAAAATCGATAAAATAATTTCCAAAAACCTTAAAACTCACTAGGCGCCCAGAAACTGAAATTAATAAAAAGCAAACATTATTTATTTTCATTTAAAAAATTGATTCTATTTGAAAATCAATTCAGTCCAAATAAAAACAAAAAAATCGTTGAAATAATTTCCGAAAACCTTAAAATTCACTAGGCGCCCAGAAACTGAAATTAATAGAAAGCAAACATTATTTATTTTTATTTAAAAAATTGATTCTATTTGAAAATCAATTCAGTCCAAATAAAAACAAAAAAATCGTTGAAATAATTTCCGAAAACCTTAAAATTCACTAGGCGCCCAGAAACTGAAATTAATAGAAAGCAAACATTATTTATTTTTATTTAAAAAATTGATTGTATTTGAAAATCCATTCAGTCGAAATAAAAATCAAAAAATCGATAAAATAATTTCCAAAAACCTTAAAACTCACTAGGCGCCCAGAAACTGAAATTAATAAAAAGCAAACATTATTTATTTTCATTTAAAAAATTGATTCTATTTGAAAATCAATTCAGTCCAAATAAAAACAAAAAAATCGTTGAAATAATTTCCGAAAACCTTAAAATTCACTAGGCGCCCAGAAACTGAAATTAATAGAAAGCAAACATTATTTATTTTTATTTAAAAAATTGATTCTATTTGAAAATCAATTCAGTCCAAATAAAAACAAAAAAATCGTTGAAATAATTTCCGAAAACCTTAAAATTCACTAGGCGCCCAGAAACTGAAATTAATAGAAAGCAAACATTATTTATTTTCATTTGAAAAATTGATTCTATTTGAAAATCAATTCAGTCCAAATAAAAACCAAAAAATCGATCAAATAATTTCCAAAAACCTTAAAATTCACTAGGCGCCCAGAAACTGAAATTAATAGAAAGCAAACATTATTTATTTTTATTTAAAAAATTGATTCTATTTGAAAATCAATTCAGTCCAAATAAAAACAAAAAAATCGCTGAAATAATTTCCGAAAACCTTAAAATTCACTAGGCGCCCAGAAACTGAAATTAATAGAAAGCAAACATTATTTATTTTTATTGAAAAAATTGATTCTATTTGAAAATCAATTCAGTCCAAATAAAAATCAAAAAATCTATAAAATAATTTCCAAAAACCTTAAAATTCACTAGGCGCCCAGAAACTGAAATTAATAGAAAGCAAACGTTATTTATATTCATTTAAAAAATTGATTCTATTTGAAAATCAGTTCAGTCCAAATAAAAATCTAAAAATCGATAAAATAATTTCCAAAAACCTTAAAATTCACTAGGCGCCCAGAAACTGAAATTAATAGAAAGCAAACATTATTTATTTTCATTTAAAAAAGTGATTCTATTTGAAAATCAATTCAGTCCAAATAAAAACAAAAAAATCACTGAAATAATTTCCAAAAACCTTAAAATTCACTAGGCGCCCAGAAACTGAAATTAATAGAAAGCAAACATTATTTATTTTTATTTAAAAAATTGATTCTATTTGAAAACTATTCAGTCCAAATAAATACCAAAAAATCTCTGAAATATTTTCCAAAAACCTTCAAAATCACTAGGCGCCCACAAACTGAAATTAATGGAAAGCAAACATTATTTATTTTCATTTACAAAAGTGATTCTATTTGAAAATCAATTCAGTCCAAATAGAAATCAAAAAATCTATAAAATAATTTCCAAAATCTTAAAATTCACTAGGCGCCCAGAAACTGAAATTAACAGAAAGCAAACATTATTTATTTTCATTTAAAATATTCATTCTATTTGAAAATCAATTCAGTCCAAATAAAAATAAAAAAATCGATAAAATACTTTCCAAAAACCTTAAAATTCACTAGGCACCCAGAAACTGAAATTAATAGAAAGCAAACATTATTTATTTTCATTTAAAAAATTGATTCTATTTGAAAATCAGTTCAGTCCAAATAAAACCAAAAAATCGCTGAAATAATTTCCAAAAATCTTCAAAATCACTAGGCGCCCAGAAACTGAAATTAATAGAAAGCAAACATTATTTATTTTTATTTAAAAAATTGATTCTATTTGAAAATCAATTCGGTCCAAATAAAATCAAAAAAATCGCTGAAATAATTTCCAAAAACCTTAAAATTCACTAGGCGCCCAGAAACTGAAATTAATAGAAAGCAAACATTATTTATTTTTATTTAAAAAATTGATTCTATTTGAAAACTGTTCAGTCGAAATAAAATTCAAAAAATCGATAAAATAATTTCCAAAAACCTTAAAATTCACTAGGCGCCCAGAAACTGAAATTAATAGAAAGGAAACATTATTTATTTTCATTTAAAAAATTGATTCTATTTGAAAATCAATTCAGTCCAAATAAAAACAAAAAAATCACTGAAATAATTTCCAAAAACCTTAAAATTCAATAGGCGCCCAGAAACTGAAATTAATAGAAAGCAAACATTATTTATTTTTATTTAAAAAATTGATATTATTTGAAAATCAATTCAGTCCAAATAAAAATCAAAAAATCTATAAAATAATTTCCAAAAACCTTAAAATTCACTAGGCGCCCAGAAACTGAAATTAATAGAAAGCAAACGTTATTTATATTCATTTAAAAAATTGATTCTATTTGAAAATCAGTTCAGTCCAAATAAAAATCTAAAAATCGATAAAATAATTTCCAAAAACCTTAAAATTCACTAGGCGCCCAGAAACTGAAATTAATAGAAAGCAAACATTATTTATTTTCATTTAAAAAAGTGATTCTATTTGAAAATCAATTCAGTCCAAATAGAAATCAAAAAATCTATAAAATAATTTCCAAAATCTTAAAATTCACTAGGCGCCCAGAAACTGAAATTAACAGAAAGCAAACATTATTTATTTTCATTTAAAATATTCATTCTATTTGAAAATCAATTCAGTCCAAATAAAAATAAAAAAATCGATAAAATACTTTCCAAAAACCTTAAAATTCACTAGGCGCCCAGAAACTGAAATTAATAGAAAGCAAACGTTATTTATATTCATTTAAAAAATTGATTCTATTTGAAAATCAGTTCAGTCCAAATAAAAATCTAAAAATCGATAAAATAATTTCCAAAAACCTTAAAATTCACTAGGCGCCCAGAAACTGAAATTAATAGAAAGCAAACATTATTTATTTTCATTTAAAAAAGTGATTCTATTTGAAAATCAATTCAGTCCAAATAGAAATCAAAAAATCTATAAAATAATTTCCAAAATCTTAAAATTCACTAGGCGCCCAGAAACTGAAATTAATAGAAAGCAAACATTATTTATTTTCATTTAAAAAATTGATTCTATTTGAAAATCAATTCAGTCCAAATAAAAACAAAAAAATCGCTGAAATAATTTCCGAAAACCTTAAAATTCACTAGGCGCCCAGAAACTGAAATTAATAGAAAGCAAACATTATTTATTTTTATTTAAAAAATTGATTCTATTTGAAAATCAATTCAGTCCAAATAAAAACAAAAAAATCGCTGAAATAATTTCCAAAAACCTTAAAATTCACTAGGCGCCCAGAAACTGAAATTAGTAGAAAGCAAACATTATTTATTTTCATTTAAAAAATTGATATTATTTGAAAATCAATTCAGTCCAAATAAAAATCAAAAAATCTATAAAATAATTTCCAAAAACCTTAAATTTCACTAGGCGCCCAGAAACTGAAATTAATAGAAAGCAAACGTTATTTATATTCATTTAAAAAATTGATTCTATTTGAAAATCAGTTCAGTCCAAATAAAAATCTAAAAATCGATAAAATAATTTCCAAAAACCTTAAAATTCACTAGGCGCCCAGAAACTGAAATTAATAGAAAGCAAACATTATTTATTTTCATTTAAAAAAGTGATTCTATTTGAAAATCAATTCAGTCCAAATAGAAATCAAAAAATCTATAAAATAATTTCCAAAATCTTAAAATTCACTAGGCGCCCAGAAACTGAAATTAACAGAAAGCAAACATTATTTATTTTCATTTAAAATATTCATTCTATTTGAAAATCAATTCAGTCCAAATAAAAATAAAAAAATCGATAAAATACTTTCCAAAAACCTTAAAATTCACTAGGCGCCCAGAAACTGAAATTAATAGAAAGCAAACATTATTTATTTTCATTTAAAAAATTGATTCTATTTGAAAATCAATTCAGTCCAAATAAAAACAAAAAAATCACTGAAATAATTTCCAAAAACCTTAAAATTCACTAGGCGCCCAGAAACTGAAATTAATAGAAAGCAAACATTATTTATTTTTATTTAAAAAATTGATTCTATTTGAAAACTATTCAGTCCAAATAAATACCAAAAAATCTCTGAAATATTTTCCAAAAACCTTCAAAATCACTAGGCGCCCACAAACTGAAATTAATGGAAAGCAAACATTATTTATTTTCATTTACAAAAGTGATTCTATTTGAAAATCAATTCAGTCCAAATAGAAATCAAAAAATCTATAAAATAATTTCCAAAATCTTAAAATTCACTAGGCGCCCAGAAACTGAAATTAACAGAAAGCAAACATTATTTATTTTCATTTAAAAAATTGATTCTATTTGAAAATCAGTTCAGTCCAAATAAAAACCAAAAAATCGCTGAAATAATTTCCAAAAACCTTCAAAATCACTAGGCGCCCAGAAACTGAAATTAATAGAAAGCAAACATTATTTATTTTTATTTAAAAAATTGATTCTATTCGAAAATCAATTCGGTCCAAATAAAATCAAAAAAATCGCTGAAATAATTTCCAAAAACCTTAAAATTCACTAGGCGCCCAGAAACTGAAATTAATAGAAAGCAAACATTATTTATTTTCATTTAAAAAATTGATTCTATTTGAAAACTGTTCAGTCGAAATAAAAATCAAAAAATCGATAAAATAATTTCCAAAAACCTTAAAATTCACTAGGCGCCCAGAAACTGAAATTAATAGAAAGGAAACATTATTTATTTTCATTTAAAAAATTGATTCTATTTGAAATACAATTCAGTCCAAATAAAAATCAAAAAAACGCTGAAATAATTTCCAAAAACCTTAAAATTCACTAGGCGCCCAGAAACTGAAATTAATAGAAAGCAAACATTAAGTATTTTTATTTAAAAAATTGATTCTATTTGAAAATCAATTCAGTCCAAATAAAAACCGAAAAATGGACAAAATAATTTCCAAAACCTTCAAAACCACTAGGAGCCCAGAAACTGAAATTAATAGAAAGTAAACATTATTTATTTTCATTTAAAAATTGATATTATTTGAAAATCAATTCAGTCGAAATAAAAATCAAAAAAACGATAAAATAATTTCCAAAAACCTTAAAATTCACTAGGCGCCCAGAAACTGAAATTAATAGAAAGCAAACATTATTTATTTTCATTTAAAAAAGTGATTCTATTTGTAAATCAATTTAGTCCAAATAAAAACAAAAAAATCAAAAAAATAATTTCCAAAAACCTTAAAATTGACTAGGCGCCCAGAAATTGAAATTAATCGAAAGCAAACATTATTTATTTTTATTTAAAAAATTGATTCTATTTGAAAATCAATTCAGTCCAAATAAAAACCGAAAAATCGACAAAAAAATTTCCAAAAACCTTAAAATTCACTAGGCGCCCAGAAAAAGGAAATAATAGAAAGCAAACATTATTTATTTTTATTTAAAAAATTGATTCTATTTGAAAATCAATTCAGTCCAAATAAAATCAAAAAAATCGCTGAAATAATTTCCAAAAACCTTAAAATTCACAAGGCGCCCAGAACTGAAATTAATAGAAAGCAAACATTATTTATTTTCATTTAAAAAATTGATTCTATTTGAAAACTGTTCAGTCCAAATAAAAATCAAAAAATCTATAAAATAATTTCCAAAAACCTTAAAATCACTAGGCGCCCAGAAACTGAAATAAATAGAAAGCAAACATTATTTATTTTCATTTAAAAAATTGATATTATTTGAAAATCAATTCAGTCGAAATAAAAATCAAAAAATCGATAAAATAATTTCCAAAAACCTTAAAATTCACTAGGCGCCCAGAAACTGAAATTAATAGAAAGGAAACATTTTTATTTTCATTTGAAAAATTGATTCTATTTGAAATACATTTCAGTCCAAATAAAAATCAAAAAATCGCTGAAATAATTTCCAAAAACCTTAAAATTCACTAGGCGCCCAGAAACTGAAATTAATAAGAAGCAAACATTATTTATTTTCATTTTAAAAATTGATTCTATTTGAAAATCAATTCAGTCCAAATAAAATCAAAAAAATCGCTGAAATAATTTCCGAAAACCTTAAAATTCACTAGGCGCCCAGAAACTGAAATTAATAGAAAGCAAACATTATTTATTTTTATTTAAAAAATTGATTCTATTTGAAAATCAATTCAGTCCAAATAAAAACAAAAAAATCGCTGAAATAATTTCCGAAAACCTTAAAATTCACTAGGCGCCCAGAAACTGAAATTAATAGAAAGCAAACATTATTTATTTTCATTTGAAAAATTGATTATATTTGAAAATCAATTCAGTCCAAATAAAAACCAAAAAATCGATCCAATAATTTCCAAAAACCTTAAAATTCACTAGGCGCCCAGAAACTGAAATTAATAGAAAGCTAACATTATTTATTTTTATTTAAAAAATTGATTCTATTTGGAAATCAATTCAGTCCAAATAAAAACAAAAAAATCGCTGAAATAATTTCCGAAAACCTTAAAATTCACTAGGCGCCCAGAAACTGAAATTAATAGAAAGCAAACATTATTTAATTTTATTTAAAAAATTGATTCTATTTGAAAATCAATTCAGTCCAAATAAAAACAAAAAAATCGCTGAAATAATTTCCAAAAACCTTAAAATTCACTAGGCGCCCAGAAACTGAAATTAGTAGAAAGCAAACATTATTTATTTTCATTTAAAAAATTGATATTATTTGAAAATCAATTCAGTCCAAATAAAAATCAAAAAATCTATAAAATAATTTCCAAAAACCTTAAAATTCACTAGGCGCCCAGAAACTGAAATTAATAGCAAGCAAATAATATTTATTTTCATCTAAAAAATTTATTCTATTTGAAAACTATTCATTCCAAATAAAAATCTAAAAATCGATAAAATAATTTCCAAAAACCTTAAAATTCACTAGGCGCCCAGAAACTGAAATTAATAGAAAGCAAACGTTATTTATATTCATTTAAAAAATTGATTCTATTTGAAAATCAGTTCAGTCCAAATAAAAATCTAAAAATCGATAAAATAATTTCCAAAAACCTTAAAATTCACTAGGCGCCCAGAAACTGAATTTAATAGAAAGCAAACATCATTTATTTTCATTTAAAAAATTGATTCTATTTGAAAATCAATTCAGTTCAAATAAAAACAAAAAAATCGCTGAAATAATTTCCAAAAACCTTAAAATTCACTAGGCGCCCAGAAACTGAAATTAATAGAAAGCAAACATTATTTATTTTCATTTAAAAAATTGATTCTATTTGAAAACTTTTCAGTCCAAATAAAAATCAAAAAATGTATAAAATAATTTCCAAAAACCTTATAATCACTAGGCGCCCAGAAACTGAAATTGATAGAAAGCAAACATTATTTATTTTCATTTGAAAAATTGATATTATTTGAAAATCAATTCAGTTCAAATAAAAATCTTAAAATCGATAAAATAATTTCCAAAAACCTTAAAATTCACTAGGCGCCCAGAAACTGAAATTAATAGAAAGCAAACATTATTTATTTTCATTTAAAAAATTGATATTATTTGAAAATCAATTCAGTCCAAATAAAAACAAACAAATCGCTGAAATAATTTCCAAAAACCTTAAAATTCACTAGGCGCCCAGAAACTGAAATTAGTAGAAAGCAAACATTATTTATTTTTATTTAAAAAATTGATTCTATTTGAAAATCAATTCAGTCCAAATAAAAACAAAAAAATCGCTGAAATAATTTCCAAAAACCTTAAAATTCACTAGGCGCCCAGAAACTGAAATTAGTAGAAAGCAAACATTATTTATTTTTATTTAAAAAATTGATTCTATTTGAAAATCAATTCAGTCCAAATAAAAACAAAAAAATCGCTGAAATAATTTCCATAAACCTTAAAATTCACTAGGCGCCCAGAAACTGAAATTAGTAGAAAGCAAACATTATTTATTTTCATTTAAAAAATTGATATTATTTGAAAATCAATTCAGTCCAAATAAAAATCAAAAAATCTATAAAATAATTTCCAAAAACCTTAAAATTCACTAGGCGCCCAGAAACTGAAATTAATAGCAAGCAAATAATATTTATTTTCATCTAAAAAATTTATTCTATTTGAAAACTATTCATTCCAAATAAAAATCTAAAAATCGATAAAATAATTTCCAAAAACCTTAAAATTCACTAGGCGCCCAGAAACTGAAATTAATAGAAAGCAAACGTTATTTATATTCATTTAAAAAATTGATTCTATTTGAAAATCAGTTCAGTCCAAATAAAAATCTAAAAATCGATAAAATAATTTCCAAAAACCTTAAAATTCACTAGGCGCCCAGAAACTGAATTTAATAGAAAGCAAACATCATTTATTTTCATTTAAAAAATTGATTCTATTTGAAAATCAATTCAGTTCAAATAAAAACAAAAAAATCGCTGAAATAATTTCCAAAAACCTTAAAATTCACTAGGCGCCCAGAAACTGAAATTAATAGAAAGCAAACATTATTTATTTTCATTTAAAAAATTGATTCTATTTGAAAACTTTTCAGTCCAAATAAAAATCAAAAAATCTATAAAATAATTTCCAAAAACCTTATAATCACTAGGCGCCCAGAAACTGAAATTGATAGAAACCTAACATTATTTATTTTCATTTGAAAAATTGATATTATTTGAAAATCAATTCAGTTCAAATAAAAATCTTAAAATCGATAAAATAATTTCCAAAAACCTTAAAATTCACTAGGCGCCCAGAAACTGAAATTAATAGAAAGCAAACATTATTTATTTTCATTTAAAAATTTGATATTATTTGAAAATCAATTCAGTCCAAATAAAAACAAAAAAATCGCTGAAAGAATTTCCAAAAACCTTAAAATTCACTAGGCGCCCAGAAACTGAAATTAGTAGAAAGCAAACATTATTTATTTTTATTTAAAAAATTGATTCTATTTGAAAATCAATTCAGTCCAAATAAAAACAAAAAAATCGCTGAAATAATTTCCAAAAACCTTAAAATTCACTAGGCGCCCAGAAACTGAAATTAGTAGAAAGCAAACATTATTTATTTTCATTTAAAAAATTGATATTATTTGAAAATGAATTCAGTCCAAATAAAAATCAAAAAATCTATAAAATAATTTCCAAAAACCTTAAAATTCACTAGGCGCCCAGAAACTGAAATTAGTAGAAAGCAAACATTATTTATTTTTATTTAAAAAATTGATTCTATTTGAAAATCAATTCAGTCCAAATAAAAACAAAAAAATCGCTGAAATAATTTCCAAAAACCTTAAAATTCACTAGGCGCCCAGAAACTGAAATTAGTAGAAAGCAAACATTATTTATTTTCATTTAAAAAATTGATATTATTTGAAAATCAATTCAGTCCAAATAAAAATCAAAAAATCTATAAAATAATTTCCAAAAACCTTAAAATTCACTAGGCGCCCAGAAACTGAAATTAATAGCAAGCAAATAATATTTATTTTCATCTAAAAAATTTATTCTATTTGAAAACTATTCATTCCAAATAAAAATCTAAAAATCGATAAAATAATTTCCAAAAACCTTAAAATTCACTAGGCGCCCAGAAACTGAAATTAATAGAAAGCAAACGTTATTTATATTCATTTAAAAAATTGATTCTATTTGAAATACATTTCAGTCCAAATAAAAACCGAAAAATCGACAAAAAAATTTCCATAAACCTTAAAATTCACTAGGCGCCCAGAAACTGAAATTAATAGAAAGCAAACATTATTTATTTTCATTTAAAAAATTGATTCTATTTGAAAATCAATTCAGTTCAAATAAAAACAAAAAAAACGCTGAAATAATTTCCAAAAACCTTAAAATTCACTAGGCGCCCAGAAACTGAAATTAATAGAAAGCAAACATTATTTATTTTCATTTAAAAAATTGATTCTATTTGAAAACTTTTCAGTCCAAATAAAAATCAAAAAATCTATAAAATAATTTCCAAAAACCTTATAATCACTAGGCGCCCAGAAACTGAAATTGATAGAAAGCAAACATTATTTATTTTCATTTGAAAAATTGATATTATTTGAAAATCAATTCAGTTCAAATAAAAATCTTAAAATCGATAAAATAATTTCCAAAAACCTTAAAATTCACTAGGCGCCCAGAAACTGAAATTAATAGAAAGCAAACATTATTTATTTTCATTTAAAAAATTGATTCTATTTGAAAATCAATTCAGTCCAAATAAATACCAAAAAATCTCTGAAATATTTTCCAAAAACCTTCAAAATCACTAGGCGCCCACAAACTGAAATTAATGGAAAGCAAACATTATTTATTTTCATTTACAAAAGTGATTCTATTTGAAAATCAATTCAGTCCAAATAGAAATCAAAAAATCTATAAAATAATTTCCAAAATCTTAAAATCACTAGGCGCCCAGAAACTGAAATAAATAGAAAGCAAACATTATTTATTTTCATTTGAAAAATTGATATTATTTGAAAATCAATTCAGTCCAAATAAAAACCGAAAAATGGACAAAATAATTTCCAAAACCTTCAAAACCACTAGGAGCCCAGAAACTGAAATTAATAGAAAGTAAACATTATTTATTTTCATTTAAAAAATTGATATTATTTGAAAATCAATACAAATTTAAAAAATTGATTCTATTTGAAAATCAATTCAGTCAAAAAAAAACCATAAAATCGCTGAAATAATTTCCAAAAACCGTAAAATTCACTAGGCGCCCAGAAACTGAAATTAATAGCAAATATTTTTTATTTTCATTTAAAAAAGTGATTCTATTTGTAAATCAATTCAGTCCAAATAAAAAATAAAAAATCAAAAAAATAATTTCCAAAAACCTTAAAATTGACTAGGCGCCCAGAAATTGAAATTAATCGAAAGCAAACATTATTTATTTTTATTTAAAAAATTGATTCTATTAGAAAATCAATTCAGTCCAAATAAAAACCGAAAAATCGACAAAAAAATTTCCAAAAACCTTAAAATTCACTAGGCGCCCAGAAAAAGAAAATAATAGAAAGCAAATATTATTTATTTTTATTTAAAAAATTGATTCTATTTGAAAATCAATTCAGTCCAAATAAAATCAAAAAAATCTGTGAAAATAATTTCCAAAAACCTTAAAATTCACTAGGCGCCCAGAAACTGAAATTAATAGAAAGCAAACATTATTTATTTTCATTTAAAAAATTGATTCTATTTGAAAACTTTTCAGTCCAAATAAAAATCAAAAAATCTATAAAATAATTTCCAAAAACCTTAAAATCACTAGGCGCCCAGAAACTGAAATAAATAGAAAGCAAACATTATTTATTTTCATTTGAAAAATTGATATTATTTGAAAATCAATTCAGTCCAAATAAAAACCGAAAAATGGACAAAATAATTTCCAAAACCTTCAAAACCACTAGGAGCCCAGAAACTGAAATTAATAGAAAGTAAACATTATTTATTTTCATTTAAAAAATTGATATTATTTGAAAATCAATACAAATTTAAAAAATTGATTCTATTTGAAAATCAATTCAGTCAAAAAAAAACCATAAAATCGCTGAAATAATTTCCAAAAACCGGAAAATTCACTAGGCGCCCAGAAACTGAAATTAATAGCAAACATTTTTTATTTTCATTTAAAAAAGTGATTCTATTTGTAAATCAATTCAGTCCAAATAAAAACAAAAAAATCAAAAAAATAATTTCCAAAAACCTTAAAATTGACTAGGCGCCCAGAAATTGAAATTAATCGAAAGCAAACATTATTTATTTTTATTTAAAAAATTGATTCTATTAGAAAATCAATTCAGTCCAAATAAAAACCGAAAAATCGAAAAAAAAATTTCCAAAAACCTTAAAATTCACTAGGCGCCCAGAAAAAGAAAATAATAGAAAGCAAACATTATTTATTTTTATTTAAAAAATTGATTCTATTTGAAAATCAATTCAGTCCAAATAAAATCAAAAAAATCGCTGAAATAATTTCCAAAAACCTTAAAATTCACTAGGCGCCCAGAAACTGAAATTAATAGAAAGCAAACATTATTTATTTTCATTTAAAAAATTGATTCTATTTGAAAACTGTTCAGTCCAAATAAAAATCAAAAAATCTATAAAATAATTTCCAAAAACCTTAAAATCACTAGGCGCCCAGAAACTGAAATAAATAGAAAGCAAACATTATTTATTTTCATTTAAAAAATTGATATTATTTGAAAATCAATTCAGTCGAAATAAAAATCAAAAAATCGATAAAATAATTTCCAAAAACCTTAAAATTCACTAGGCGCCCAGAAACTGAAATTAATAGAAAGGAAACATTATTTATTTTCATTTAAAAAATTGATTCTATTTGAAATACATTTCAGTCCAAATAAAAATCAAAAAATCGCTGAAATAATTTCCAAAAACCTTAAAATTCACTAGGCGCCCAGAAACTGAAATTAATAGAAAACAAACATTAAGTATTTTTATTTAAAAAATTGATTCTATTTGAAAATCAATTCAGTCCAAATAAAAACCGAAAAATGGAAAAAATAATTTCCAAAACCTTCAAAACCACTAGGAGCCCAGAAACTGAAATTAATAGAAAGTAAACATTATTTATTTTCATTTAAAAAATTGATATTATTTGAAAATCAATTCAGTCCAAATAAAAACAAAAAAAATATGTAAAATAATTTCCAAAAACCTTAAAATTCACTAGGCGCCCAGAAACTGAAATTAATAGAAAGCAAACATTATTTATTTTTATTTAAAAAATTGATTCTATTTGAAAATCATTCCAGTCAAAATAAAAACAAAAAACTCGCTGAAATAATTTCCGAAAACCTTAAAATTCACTAGGCGACCAGGAACTGAAATTAATAGAAAGCAAACATTATTTATTTTCATTTAAAAAATTGATTCTATTTGAAAATCAATTCAGTCCAAATAAAAACAAAAAAAATATGTAAAATAATTTCCAAAAACCTTAAAATTTACTAGGCGCCCAGAACCTGAAATTAATAGCAAGCAAACATTATTTATTTTTATTTAAAAAATTGATTCTATTTGAAAATCAATTCAGTCCAAATAAAAATCAAAAAATCTATAAAATAATTTCCAAAAACCTTATAATCACTAGGCGCCCAGAAACTGAAATTAATAGCAAGCAAACATTATTTATTTTCATTTAAAAAATTGAATCTATTTGAAAACTATTCAGTCCAAATAAAAATCAAAAGATCTATAAAAAAATTTCCAAAAACCTTAAAATTCACTAGGCGCCCAGAACCTGAAATTAATAGCAAGCAAACATTATTTATTTTTATTTAAAAAATTGATTCTATTTGAAAATCAATTCAATCCAAATAAAAATCAAAAAATCTATAAAATAATTTCCAAAAACCTTATAATCACTAGGCGCCCAGAAACTGAAATTAATAGCAAGCAAACATTATTTATTTTCATTTAAAAAATTGATTCTATTTGAAAACTATTCAGTCCAAATAAAAATCAAAAGATCTATAAAATAATTTCCAAAAACCTTAAAATCACTAGGCGCCCAGAAACTTAAATTAATAGAAAGCATATATTATTTATTTTTATTTAAAAAATTGATTCAATTTGAAAATCAATTCATTCCAAATAAAAACAAAAAAATCGTTGAAATAATTTAGAAAAACCTTAAAATTCACTAGGCGCCCAGAAACTGAAATTAATAGAAAGCAAACATTAAGTATTTTTATTTAAAAAATTGATTCTATTTGAAAATCAATTCAGTCCAAATAAAAACAAAAAAAATATGTAAAATAATTTCCAAAAACCTTAAAATTCACTAGGCGCCCAGAACCTGAAATTAATAGCAAGCAAACATTATTTATTTTTATTTAAAAAATTGATTCTATTTGAAAATCAATTCAGTCCAAATAAAAATCAAAAAATCTATAAAATAATTTCCAAAAACCTTAAAATTCACTAGGCGCCCAGAAAAAGAAATTAATAGAAAGCAAACATTATTTATTTTTATTTAAAAAATTGTTTCTTTTTGTAAATCAATTCAGTCCAAATAAAAACAAAAAAATCGATAAAATAATTTCCAAAAACCTTAAAATTCACTAGGCGCCCAGAAACTGAAATTAATAGAAAGGAAACATTATTTATTTTCATTTAAAAAATTGATTCTATTTGAAATACATTTCAGTCCAAATAAAAACCGAAAAATCGACAAAAAAATTTCAAAAAACCTTAAAATTCACTAGGCGCCCAGAAAAAGAAAATAATAGAAAGCAAACATTATTTATTTTTATTTAAAAAATTGATTCTATTTGTAAATCAATTCAGTCCAAATAAAAACAAAAAAATCGCTGAAATAATTTCCGAAAACCTTAAAATTCACTAGGCGACCAGGAACTGAAATTAATAGAAAGCAAACATTATTTATTTTCATTTAAAAAATTGATTCTATTTGAAAACTATTCAGTCCAAATAACAATCAAAAGATCTATAAAATAATTTCCAAAACCTTCAAAACCACTAGGCGCCCAGAAATTGAAATTAATCGAAAGCAAACATTATTTATTTTTATTTAAAAAATTGATTCTATTTGAAAATCAATTCAGTCCAAATAAAAACCGAAAAATCGACAAAAAAATTTCCAAAAACCTTAAAATTCACTAGGCGCCCAGAAAAAGAAAATAATAGAAAGCAAACATTATTTATTTTTATTTAAAAAATTGATTCTATTTGTAAATCAATTCAGTCCAAATAAAAACAAAAAAATCGATAAAATAATTTCCAAAAATCTTAAAATTCACTAGGCGCCCAGAAACTGAAATTAATAGAAAGGAAACATTATTTATTTTCATTTAAAAAATTGATTCTATTTGAAATACATTTCAGTCCAAATAAAAACCGAAAAATCGACAAAAAAATTTCCAAAAACCTTAAAATTCACTAGGCGCCCAGAAAAAGAAAATAATAGAAAGCAAACATTATTTATTTTCATTTAAAAAATTGATTCTATTTGAAAATCAATTCAGTCCAAATAAAAATCAGAAAATCTATAAAATAATTTCCAAAAACCTTATAATCACTAGGCGCCCAGAAACTGAAATTAATAGCAAGCAAACATTATTTATTTTTATTTAAAAAATTGATTCTATTTGAAATACATTTCAGTCCAAATAAAAATCAAAAAAATCAAAAAAATAATTTCCAAAAACCTTAAAATTGACTAGGCGCCCAGAAATTGAAATTAATCGAAAGCAAACATTATTTATTTTTATTTAAAAAAGTGATTCTATTTGTAAATCAATTCAGTCCAAATAAAAACAAAAAAATCAAAAAAATAATTTCCAAAAACCTTAAAATTGACTAGGCGCCCAGAAATTGAAATTAATCGAAAGCAAACATTATTTATTTTTATTTAAAAAATTGATATTATTGGAAAATCAATTTAGTCGAAATAAAAATCAAAAAATCGATAAAATAATTTCCAAAAACTTTAAAATTCACTAGGCGCCCAGAAACTGAAATTAATAGAAAGGAAACATTATTTATTTTCATTTAAAAATTGATTCTATTTGAAATACATTTCAGTCCAAATAAAAATCAAAAAATCGCTGAAATAATTTCCAAAAATTTTCAAAATCACTAGGCGCCCAGAAACTGAAATTAATAGAAAGCAAACATTATTTATTTTCATAAAAAAAATTCATTCTATTTGAAAACCAACTCAGCCCAAATAAAAACCGAAAAATCGATAAAATAATTTCCAAAAACCTTAAAATTGACTAGGCGCCCAGAAATTGAAATTAATCGAAAGCAAACATTATTTATTTTTATTTAAAAAATTGATTCTATTTGAAAATCAATTCAGTCCAAATAAAAACCGAAAAATCGACAAAAAATTTTCCAAAAACCTTAAAATTCACTAGGCGCCCAGAAAAAGAAAATAATAGAAAGCAAACATTATTTATTTTTATTAAAAAAATTGATTCTATTTGAAAATCAATTCAGTCCAAATAAAATCAAAAAAATCGCTGAAATAATTTCCAAAAACCTTAAAATTCACTAGGCGCCCAGAAACTGAAATTAATAGCAAGCAAACATTATTTATTTTTATTTAAAAAATTGATTCTATTTGAAAATCAATTCAGTCCAAATAAAAACAAAAAAATCAAAAAAATAATTTCCAAAAACCTTAAAATTGACTAGGCGCCCAGAAATTGAAATTAATCGAAAGCAAACATTATTTATTTTTATTTAAAAAAGTGATTCTATTTGTAAATCAATTCAGTCCAAATAAAAACAAAAAAATCAAAAAAATAATTTCCAAAAACCTTAAAATTGACTAGGCGCCCAGAAATTGAAATTAATCGAAAGCAAACATTATTTATTTTGATTTAAAAAATTGATTCTATTTGAAAATCAATTCATTCCAAATAAAAACCGAAAAATCGACAAAAAAATTTCCAAAAACTTTAAAATTCACTAGGCGCCCAGAAAAAGAAAATAATAGAAAGCAAACATTATTTATTTTTATTTAAAAAATTGATTCTATTTGAAAATCAATTCAGTCCAAATAAAATCAAAAAAATCGCTGAAATAATTTCCAAAAACCTTAAAATTCACTAGGCGCCCAGAAACTGAAATTAATAGAAAGCAAACATTATTTATTTTCATTTAAAAAATTGATTCTATTTGAAAACTGTTCAGTCCAAATAAAAATCAAAAAATCTATAAAATAATTTCCAAAAACCTTAAAATTCACTAGGCGCCCAGAAACTGAAATTAATAGAAAGCAAAAAATATTTATTTTCATTTAAAAAATTGATTCTATTTGAAAATCAATTCAGTCAAAAAAAAACCATAAAATCGCTGAAATAATTTCCAAAAACCGGAAAATTCACTAGGCGCCCAGAAACTGAAATTAATAGAAAGCAAACATTATTTATTTTCATTTAAAAAAGTGATTCTATTTGTAAATCAATTCAGTCCAAATAAAAACAAAAAAATCAAAAAAATTATTTCCAAAAACCTTAAAATTGACTAGGCGCCCAGAAATTGAAATTAATCGAAAGCAAACATTATTTATTTTTATTTAAAAAATTGATTCTATTTGAAAATCAATTCAGTCCAAATAAAAACCGAAAAATCGACAAAAAAATTTCCAAAAACCTTAAAATTCACTATGCGCCCAGAAAAAGAAAATAATAGAAAGCAAACATTATTTATTTTTATTTAAAAAATTGATTCTATTTGTAAATCAATTCAGTCCAAATAAAAACAAAAAAATCGATAAAATAATTTCCAAAAACCTTAAAATTCACTAGGCGCCCAGAAACTGAAATTAATAGAAAGGAAACATTATTTATTTTCATTTAAAAAATTGATTCTATTTGAAATACATTTCAGTCCAAATAAAAACCGAAAAATCGACAAAAAAATTTCCAAAAACCTTAAAATTCACTAGGCGCGCAGAAGAAGAACATAATAGAAAGCAAACATTATTTATTTTCATTTAAAAAATTGATTCTATTTGAAAATCAATTCAGTCAAAATAAAAACAAAAAAATCAAAAAAATAATTTCCAAAAACCTTAAAATTGACTAGGCGCCCAGAAATTGAAATTAATCGAAAGCAAACATTATTTATTTTCATTTAATAAATTGATTCTATTTGAAAATCAATTCAGTCCAAATAAAAATCAGAAAATCTATAAAATAATTTCCAAAAACCTTATAATCACTAGGCGCCCAGAAACTGAAATTAATAGCAAGCAAACATTATTTATTTTTATTTAAAAAATTGATTCTATTTGAAAATCAATTCAGTCCAAATAAAAACAAAAAAATCAAAAAAATAATTTCCAAAAACCTTAAAATTGACTAGGCGCCCAGAAATTGAAATTAATCGAAAGCAAACATAATTTAGTTTTATTTAAAAAAGTGATTCTATTTGTAAATCAATTCAGTCCAAATAAAAACAAAAAAATCAAAAAAATAATTTCCAAAAACCTTAAAATTGACTAGGCGCCCAGAAATTGAAATTAATCGAAAGCAAACATTATTTATTTTCATTTAATAAATTGATTCTATTTGAAAATCAATTCAGTCCAAATAAAAATCAGAAAATCTATAAAATAATTTCCAAAAACCTTATAATCACTAGGCGCCCAGAAATTGAAATTAATCGAAAGCAAACATTATTTATTTTTATTTAAAAAATTGATTCTATTTGAAAATCAATTCAGTCCAAATAAAAACCGAAAAATCGACAAAAAAATTTCCAAAAACCTTAAAATTCACTAGGCGCCCAGAAAAAGAAAATAATAGAAAGCAAACATTATTTATTTTTATTTAAAAAATTGATTCTATTTGAAAATCAATTCAGTCCAAATAAAATCAAAAAAATCGCTGAAATAATTTCCAAAAACCTTAAAATTCACTAGTCGCCCAGAAACTGAAATTAATAGAAAGCAAACAATATTTATTTTCATTTAAAAAATTGATTCTATTTGAAAACTGTTCAGTCCAAATAAAAATCAAAAAATCTATAAAATAATTTCCAAAAACCTTAAAATCACTAGGCGCCCAGAAACTGAAATAAATAGAAAGCAAACATTATTTATTTTCATTTAAAAAATTGATATTATTTTAAAATCAATTCAGTCGAAATAAAAATCAAAAAATCGATAAAATAATTTCCAAAAACCTTAAAATTCACTAGGCGCCCAGAAACTGAAATTAATAGAAAGGAAACATTATTTATTTTCATTTAAAAAATTGATTCTATTTGAAATTCATTTCAGTTCAAATAAAAATCAAAAAATCGCTGAAATAATTTCCAAAAACCTTAAAATTCACTAGGCGCCCAGAAACTGAAATTAATAGAAAGCAAACATTAAGTATTTTTATTTAAAAAATTGATTCTATTTGAAAATCAATTCAGTCCAAAAAAAACCGAAAAATGGACAAAATAATTTCCAAAACCTTCAAAACCACTAGGAGCCCAGAAACTGAAATTAATAGAAAGTAAACATTATTTATTTTCATTTAAAAAATTCATATTATTTGAAAATCAATTCAGTCGAAATAAAAATCAAAAAAACCAGAAAAAGAAAATAATAGAAAGCAAACATTATTTATTTTTATTTAAAAAATTGATTCTATTTGTAAATCAATTCAGTCCAAATAAAAACAAAAAAATCGCTGAAATAATTTCCGAAAACCTTAAAATTCACTAGGCGACCAGGAACTGAAATTAATAGAAAGCAAACATTATTTATTTTCATTTAAAAAATTGATTCTATTTGAAAACTATTCAGTCCAAATAAGAATCAAAAGATCTATAAAATAATTTCCAAAAACCTTAAAATCACCAGGCGCCCAGAAACTGAAATTAATAGAAAGCATATATTATTTATTTTTATTTAAAAAATTGATTCTATTTGAAAATCAATTCATTCCAAATAAAAACAAAAAAATCGCTGAAATAATTTAGAAAAACCTTAAAATTCACTAGGCGCCCAGAAACTGAAATTAATAGCAAGCAAACATTATTTATTTTTATTTAAAAAATTGATTCTATTTGAAAATCAATTCAGTCCAAATAAAAACAAAAAAAATATGTAAAATAATTTCCAAAAACCTTAAAATTCACTAGGCGCCCAGAACCTGAAATTAATAGCAAGCAAACATTATTTATTTTTATTTAAAAAATTGATTCTATTTGAAAATCAATTCAGTCCAAATAAAAATCAAAAAATCTATAAAATAATTTCCAAAAACCTTATAATCACTAGGCGCCCAGAAACTGAAATTAATAGCAAGCAAACATTATTTATTTTCATTTAAAAAATTGATTCTATTTGAAAACTATTCAGTCCAAATAAAAATCAAAAGATCTATAAAATAAATTCCAAATACTTTAAAATTCACTAGGCGCCCAGAACCTGAAATTAATAGCAAGCAAACATTATTTATTTTTATTTAAAAAATTGATCCTATTTGAAAATCAATTCAGTCCAAATAAAAATCAAAAAATCCATAAAATAATTTCCAAAAACCTTATAATCACTAGGCGCCCAGAAACTGAAATTAATAGCAAGCAAACATTATTTATTTTCATTTAAAAAATTGATTCTATTTGAAAACTATTCAGTCCAAATAAAAATCAAAAGATCTATAAAATAATTTCCAAAAACCTTAAAATCACTAGGCGCCCAGAAACTTAAATTAATAGAAAGCATATATTATTTATTTTTATTTAAAAAATTGATTCTATTTGAAAATAAATTCATTCCAAATAAAAACAAAAAAATCGTTGAAATAATTTAGAAAAACCTTAAAATTCACTAGGCGCCCAGAAACTGAAATTAATAGCAAGCAAACATTATTTATTTTTATTTAAAAAATTGATTCTATTTGAAAATCAATTCAATCCAAATAAAAACAAAAAAATATGTAAAATAATTTCCAAAAACCTTAAAATTCACTAGGCGCCCAGAACCTGAAATTAATAGCAAGCAAACATTATTTATTTTCATTTAAAAAATTGATTCTATTTGAAAATCAGTTCAGTCCAAATAAAAATCTAAAAATCGATAAAATAATTTCCAAAAACCTTAAAATTCACTAGGCGCCCAGAAACTGAAGTTAATAGAAAGCAAACATTATTTATTTTCATTTAAAAAATTGATTCTATTTGAAAATCAATTCAGTCCAAATAAAAACAAAAAAATCGCTGAAATAATTTCCAAAAACCTTAAAATTCACTAGGCGCCCAGAAACTTATATTAATAGAAAGCAAACATTATTTATTTTCATTTAAAAAATTGATTCTATTTGAAAACTATTCAGTCCAAATAAAAATCAAAAAATCTATAAAATAATTTCCAAAAACCTTATAATCACTAGGCGCCCAGAAACTGAAATTGATAGAAAGCAAAAATTATTTATTTTCATTTGAAAAATTGATATTATTTGAAAATCAATTCAGTCCAAATAAAAATCTTAAAATCGATAAAATATATTCCAAAAACCTTAAAATTCACTAGGCGCCCAGAAACTGAAATTAATAGAAAGCAAACATTATTTATTTTCATTTAAAAAATTGATTCTATTTGAAAATCAATTCAGTCCAAATAAATACCAAAAAATCTCTGAAATATTTTCCAAAAACCTTCAAAATCACTAGGCGCCCACAAACTGAAATTAATGGAAAGCAAACATTATTTATTTTCATTTACAAAAGTGATTCTATTTGAAAATCAATTCAGTCCAAATAGAAATCAAAAAATCTATAAAATAATTTCCAAAATCTTAAAATTCACTAGGCGCCCAGAAACTGAAATTAACAGAAAGCAAACATTATTTATTGTCATTTAAAATATTCATTCTATTTGAAAATCAATTCAGTCCAAATAAAAATAAAGAAATCGATAAAATAATTTCCAAAAACCTTAAAATTCACTAGGCGCCCAGAAACTGAAATTAATAGAAAGCAAACATTATTGATTTTCATTTAAAAAATTGATTCTATTTGAAAATCAATTCAGCCCAAATAAAAACCGAAAAATCGACAAAAAAATTTCCAAAAACCTTAAAATTCACTAGGCGCCCAGAAAAAGAAATTAATAGAAAGCAAACATTATTTATTTTTATTTAAAAAATTGATTCTATTTGAAAATCAATTCAGTCCAAATAAAAACAAAAAAATCAAAAAAATAATTTCCAAAAACCTTAAAATTGACTAGGCGCCCAGAAATTGAAATTAATCGAAAGCAAACATTATTTATTTTTATTTAAAAAATTGATTCTATTTGAAAATCAATTCAGCCCAAATAAAAACCGAAAAATCGACAAAAAAATTTCCAAAAACCTTAAAATTCACTAGGCGCCCAGAAAAAGAAATTAATAGAAAGCAAACATTATTTATTTTTATTTAAAAAATTGATTCTATTGGAAAATCAGTTCAGTCCAAATAAAAATCTAAAAATCGATAAAATAATTTCCAAAAACCTTAAAATTCACTAGGCGCCCAGAAACTGAAATTAATAGAAATCAAACATTATTTATTTTCATTTAAAAAATTGATATTATTTGAAAATCAATTCAGTCAAAATAAAAATCAAAAAATATGTAAAATAATTTCCAAAAACCTTAAAATTCACTAGGCGCCCAGAAACTGAACTTAATAGCAAGCAAACATTATTTATTTTCATTTAAAAAATTGATTCTATTTGAAAACTATTCAGTCCAAATAAAAATCAAAAGATCTATAAAATAATTTCCAAAAACCTTAAAATCACTAGGCGCCAAGAAACTGAAATTAATAGAAAGCAAACATTATTTATTTTTATTTAAAAAATTGATTCTATTTGAAAATCAATTCAGTCCAAATAAAACCAAAAAAATCGCTGAAATAATTTGCAAAAACCTTAAAATTCACTAAGCGCCCAGAAACTGAAATTAATAGAAAGCAAACATTATTTATTTTTATTTAAAAAATTGATTCTATTGAAAATCAATTCAGTCCAAATAAAAACAAAAAAATCGCTGAAATAATTTCCAAAAACCTTAAAATTCACTAGGCGCCCAGAAACTGAAATTAATAGAAATCAAACATTCTTTATTTTCATTTAAAAAATTGATATTATTTGAAAATCAATTCAGTTAAAATGAAAATCAAAAAATATGTAAAATAATTTCTAAAAACCTTAAAATTCACTAGGCGCCCAGAAACTGAAATTGTTAGAAAGCAAACATTATTTATTTTCATTTAAAAAGTTAATATTATTTGAAAATCAATTCAGTCCAAATAAAACTCAAAAAATATATAAAATAATTTCCAAAAACCTTAAAATTCACTAGGCGCCCAGAAACTGAAATTAATAGCAAGCAAACATTATTTATTTTTATTTAAAAAATTGATTCTATTTGAAAATCAATTCAGTCCAAATAAAAATCAAAAAATCTATAAAATAATTTCCAAAAATCTTATAATCACTAGGCGCCCAGAAACTGAAATTGATAGAAAGCAAACATTAATTATTTTCATTTAAAAAATTAATATTATCTGAAAATCAATTCAGTCCAAATAAAAATCAAAAAATCTATAAAATAATTTCCAAAAACCTTAAATTTCACTAGGCGCCCAGAAACTGAAATTAATAGAAATCAAACATTATTTATTTTCATTTAAAAAATTGATTCTATTGGAAAATCAGTTCAGTCCAAATAAAAATCTAAAAATCGATAAAATAATTTCCAAAAACCTTAAAATTCACTAGGCGCCCAGAAACTGAAATTAATAGAAAGCAAACATTATTTATTTTCATTTAAAAAATTGATTCTATTTGAAAATCAGTTCAGTCCAAATAAAAATCTAAAAATCGATAAAATAATTTCCAAACACCTTAAAATTCACCAGAAACTGAAATTAATAGCAAGCAAACATTATTTATTTTCATTTAAAAAATTGATATTATTTGAAAATCAATTCAGTCCAAATAAAAATCTAAAAAGCGATAAAATAATTTCCAAAAACCTTAAAATTCACTAGGCGCCCAGAAACTGAAATTAATAAAAAGCAAACATTATTTATTTTCATTTAAAAAATTGATTCTATTTGAAAATCAGTTCAGTCCAAATAAAAATCTATAAATCGGTAAAATAATTTGCAAAAACCTTAAAATTCACTAGGCGCCCAGAAACTGAAATTAATAGCAAGCAAACATTATTTATTTTTATTTAAAAAATTGATTCTATTTGAAAATCAATTCAGTCGAAATAAAAATCAAAAAATCGATAAAATAATTTCCAAAAACCTTAAAATTCACTAGGCACCCAGAAACTGAAATTAATAGAAAGCAAACAATATTTATTTACATTTAAATAATTGATTCTATTTAAAAATCAATTCAGTCCAAATAGAAACCGAAAAATCGATAAAATAATTTCCAACAACCTTCAAAATTACTAGGCGCCCAGAAACTGAAATTATTAGAAAGCAAACATTATTTATTTTCATTTAAAAAATTGATATTATTTGAAAATCAATTCAGTCCAAGTAAAAATTCTATATATTCTATAAAATAATTTCCAAAAACCTTAAAATTCACTAGGCGCCCAGAAACTGAAATTAATAGCAAGCAAACATTATTTATTTTTATTTATAAAATTGATTCTATTTGAAAATCAATTCAGTCGAAATAAAAATCAAAAAATCGATAAAATAATTTCCAAAAACCTTAAAATTCACTAGGCACCCAGAAACTGAAATTAATAGAAAGCAAACATTATTTATTTTCATTTATAAAATTGATTCTATTTGGAAATCAATTCAGTCCAAATAAAATCTAAAAATCGATAAAATACTTCCCAAAAACCTTCAAATTCACTAGGCGCCCAGAAACTGAAATTAATAGAAAGCAAACATTATTTATTTGAAATAATAAATCCGTCGCTGAAAAAATTCGCTGCAATAATTTCCAAAAAACTTAAAATTCACTAGGCGCCCAGAAACTGAAATTAATAGAAAGCAAACATAATGATAAATAATTATTTTCATTTAAAAAATTGATATTATTTGAAAATCAATTCAGTCCAAATAAAAATCAAAAAATATATAAAATAATTTCCAAAAACCTTAAAATTCACTAGGCGCCCAGAAACTGAAATTAATAGAAAGCAAACATTATTTATTTTCCTTTAAAAAATTGATATTATTTGAAAATTAATTCAGTCCAAATAAAAATCAAAAAATATATAAAATAATTTCCAAAAACCTTAAAATTCACTAGGCGCCCAGAAACTGAAATTAATGGAAAGCAAACATTATTTATTTTCATTTAAAAAATTGATTCTATTTGAATACTGTTCAGTCCAAATAAAAATCAAAATATCTATAAAATAATTTCCAAAAACCTTAAAATTCACTAGGCACCCAGAAACTGAAATTAATAGAAAGCAAACATTATTTATTTTCATTTATAAAATTGATTCTATTTGAAAATCAATTCAGTCCAAATAAAATCTAAAAATCGATAAAATAATTTTCAAAAACCTTCAAATTCACTAGGCGCCCAGAAACTGAAATTAATAGAAAGCAAACATTATTTATTTTTATTTAAAAAATTGATTCTATTTGAAAATCAATTCAGTCCAAATAAAAACAAAAAAATCGCTGAAATAATTTCCAAAAACCTTAAAATTCACTAGGCGCCCAGAAACTTCTTTTTAAGTTATCTCAATTGCAATTTAGTGAGACTCAGTTAAATCTTTTTAGATCATATTTACACAACAGAAAACAACGGACACACTGTAATAACACCTACAGTAATATGAAATACATAAAAAAAGGGGTACCTCAGGGATCAATTCTCGGTCCTGATCTATTCAAAATCTATATTGATGATTTAGCCAGATTAGAGCTAAAGGGTGTATTACAGCTTTTCGCAGATGATGCGGCTATTAAATATTCTACAGATAATGAGATAGATTTAAGGGAATCAATTATATATGATCTTGATATTATTGAGGAATGGCTTCTTAAAAATAAAATGTCATTAAATATAAAGAAGACAAAAGTTCTGCTCTTCGATAACAAAACTTTTAGTTTTTCTAGTATCAATTATAAATCTAACCACATCAGTGTAGTGGAAAGCTATAATTATTTGGGATTGTTAGTAGATAGTAGGTTCAAATGGCAAGATCACATAGACCATATTATCAAGAAAATTATACCCTATGTCTTTATATTAAGAAGAATGAGGAAATACTTTGATAGGAACACATTGTATGTTATATACTCATCCTATATTTCCTCAAACTTAACATACTTAAATCCACTTTGGAGCAATGCGCCACAAACGTATATAAAAAGACTTGATATCATACATAAAAGGGCTATAAAAATAATACAATTTTACCCAATTACACATCCGTCCCATTTAATATATTCGTCACAATATGTAAGTCTTGAAACTATATGCAAAAGAGAATTATACTTTCTGGCCTATAAAATAATTAACAACTTAATCAAACATAACTTCCTTATTAATCGCAACACAGATTTACATAACTACAATACTAGAAATAAGGCAAATTTTTATCTTTCATTGTTTAGAACGGACAAACAAAAAATGAATTGTGAATATAACAGTTTAAGTGCTTTCAATGGTTTATCAGATAATTTGAAAAATATTAATTCTTATAGTTTATTTAAGAAAAAAATAAAAAATTTGCTTTTAACCCTAAATTAAATAACAAAATGGTAGAATGCTCATATATTATTATAAATATATCATAATGGATTATCAGATGATTTGGAAAATATAAATTCTTACATTCAGTTAAGAAAAAAAAAAAAAATAAAAAAAAAAAAATTATTTTAATCATAACAAATTTTTAAAAGATATACTTAAAATGGCTTGACAATAATATTAATCTATACAACCAAATGGCTTACTTAGGCTATGGTTAGAAAAAAAACTAATTAATTAAATATATATAATAATGTAATAAAAAAAAAAAAAAACAAAAACTATTCATAATTCTATCAGACCCACAGCCAGGGTCGTACGCAAACAATTAATTTATATATAAATTGTAAATCTATTGCAAAATTTATTATTAATATTTTAAAATAAAGAAAAAAAAAAAAAAAAAAAAAAAAAAAAAACTGAAATTAATAGAAAGCAAACATTATTTATTTTCATTTAAAAAATTGATTCTATTTGAAAACTATTCAGTCCAAATAAAAACCGAAAAATCGATAAAATAATTTTCAAAAACATTCAAAATCACTAGGCGCCCAGAAACTGAAATTAATAGAAAGCAAACAATATTTATTTTTATTTAAAAAAGTGATTCTATTTGAAAATCAATTCAGTCCAAATAAAAACCGAAAAATCGATAAAATAATTTCCAAAAACCTTCAAATTCACTAGGCGCCCAGAAACTGAAATTAATAGAAAGCAAAAAATATTTATTTTCATTTAAAAAATTGATTCTATTTGAAAATAAATTCAGTCAAAAAAAAACCAAAAAATCGCTGAAATAATTTCCAAAAACCGGAAAATTCACTAGGCGCCCAGAAACTGAAATTAATAGAAAGCAAACATTATTTATTTTCATTTAAAAAAGTGATTCTATTTGTAAATCAATTCAGTCCAAATAAAAACAAAAAAATCAAAAAAATAATTTCCAAAAACCTTAAAATTGACTAGGCGCCCAGAAATTGAAATTAATCGAAAGCAAACATTATTTATTTTTATTTAAAAAATTGATTCTATTTGAAAATCAATTCAGCCCAAATAAAAACCGAAAAATCGACAAAAAAATTTCCAAAAACCTTAAAATTCACTAGGCGCCCAGAAAAAGAAATTAATAGAAAGCAAACATTATTTATTTTTATTTAAAAAATTGATTCTATTTGAAAATCAATTCAGCCCAAATAAAATCAAAAAAATCGCTGAAATAATTTCCAAAAACCTTAAAATTCACTAGGCGCCCAGAAACTGAAATTAATAGAAAGCAAACATTATTTATTTTCATTTAAAAAATTTGATTCTATTTGAAAATTGTTCAGTCCAAATAAAAATCAAAAAATCTATAAAATAATTTCCAAAAACCTTAAAATCACTAGGCGCCCAGAAACTGAAATTAATAGAAAGCAAACATTATTTATTTTCATTTAAAAAATTGATATTATTTGAAAATCAATTCAGTCGAAATAAAAATCAAAAAATCGATAAAATAATTTCCAAAAACCTTAAAATTCACTAGGCGCCCAGAAACTGAAATTAATAGAAAGGAAACATTATTTATTTTCATTTAAAAAATTGATTCTATTTGAAATACAATTCAGTCCAAATAAAAATAGAAAAATCGCTGAAATAATTTCCAAAAACCTTAAAATTCACCAGGCGCCCAGAAACTGAAATTAATAGAAAGCAAACATTAAGTATTTTTATTTAAAAAATTGATTCTATTTGAAATACAATTCAGTCCAAATAAAAAGCGAAAAATGGACAAAATAATTTCCAAAACCTTCAAAACCACTAGGAGCACAGAAACTGAAATTAATAGAAAGTAAACATTATTTATTTTTATTTAAAAAATTGATTGTATTTGATAATCAATTCAGTCGAAATAAAAATCAAAAAATCTATAAAATAATTTCCAAAAACCTTATAATCACTAGGCGACCAGAAACTGAAATTAATAGCAAGCAAACATTATTTATTTTTATATAAAAAATTGATTCTATTTGAAAACTATTCAGTCCAAATAACAATCAAAAAATATATAAAATAATTTCCAAAAACCTTAAAATTCACTAGGTGCCCAGAAATTGAAATTAATCGAAAGCAAACATTATTTATTTTTATTTAAAAAATTGATTCTATTTGAAAATCAATTCAGTCCAAATAAAAATCAAAAAATCTATAAAATAATTTCCAAAAACCTTATAATCACTAGGCGGCCAGAAACTGAAATTAATAGCAAGCAAACATTATTTATTTTTATATAAAAAATTGATTCTATTTGAAAACTATTCAGTCCAAATAAAAATCAAAAGATCTATAAAATAATTTCCAAAAACCTTAAAATCACTAGGCGCCCAGAAACTGAAATTAAAAGCAAGCAAACATTATTTATTTTTATTTAAAAAATTGATACTATTTGAAAATCAATTCAGTCCAAATAAAAACAAAAAAATATGTAAAATAATTTCCAAAAACCTTAAAATTTACTAGGCGCCCAGAAACTTAAATTAATAGAAAGCAAACATTATTTATTTTCATTTAAAAAATTGATATTATTTGAAAATCAATTCAGTCGAAATAAAAATCAAAAAATCGATAAAATAATTTCCAAAAACCTTAAAATTCACTAGGCGCCCAGAAACTGAAATTAATAGAAAGGAAACATTATTTATTTTCATTTAAAAAATTGATTCTATTTGAAATACAATTCAGTCCAAATAAAAATAGAAAAATCGCTGAAATAATTTCCAAAAACCTTAAAATTCACTAGGCGCCCAGAAACTGAAATTAATAGCAAGCAAACATTATTTATTTTTATTAAAAAAATTGATACTATTTGAAAATCAATTCAGTCCAAATAAAAACAAAAAAATATGTAAAATAATTTCCAAAAACCTTAAAATTTACTAGGCGCCCAGAAACTGAAATTAATAGAAAGCAAACATTATTTATTTTCATTTAAAAAGTTGATATTATTTGAAAATCAATTCAGTCCAAATAAAAATCAAAGAATATGTAAAATAATTTCCAAAAACCTTAAAATTCACTAGGCGCCCAGAAACTGAAATTAATAGCAAGCAAACATTATTTATTTTTATTTAAAAAATTGATTCTATTTGAAAATCAATTAAGTACAAATAAAAATCAAAAAATCTATAAAATAATTTCCAAAAACCTTATAATCACTAGGCGCCCAGAAACTGAAATTAATAGCAAGCAAACATTATTTATTTTTATTTAAAAAATTGATTCTATTTGAAAACTATTCAGTCCAAATAAAAATCAAAAGATCTATCAAATAATTTCCAAAAACCTTAAAATCACTAGGCGCCCAGAAACTGAAATTAATAGAAAGCAAACATTATTTATTTTTATTTAAAAAATTGATTCTATTTGAAAATCAATTCAGTCCAAATAAAAACAAAAAAATCGCTGAAATAATTTGCAAAAACCTTAAAATTCACTAAGCGCCCAGAAACTGAAATTAATAGAAAGCAAACATTATTTATTTTTATTTAAAAAATTGATTCTATTTGAAAATCAATTCAGTCCAAATAAAAACAAAAAAATCGCTGAAATAATTTCCAAAAACCTTAAAATTCACTAGGCGCCCAGAAACTGAAATTAATAGAAATCAAACATTATTTATTTTCATTTAAAAAATTGATATTATTTGAAAATCAATTCAGTCAAAATAAAAATCAAAAAATATGTAAAATAATTTCCAAAAACCTTAAAATTCACTAGGCGCCCAGAAACTGAAATTAATAGAAAGCAAACATTATTTATTTTCATTTAAAAAGTTAATATTATTTGAAAATCAATTCAGTCCAAATAAAAATCAAAAAATATATAAAATAATTTCCAAAAACCTTAAAATTCACTAGGCGCCCAGAAACTGAAATTAATAGTAAGCAAACATTATTTATTTTTATTTAAAAAATTGATTCTATTTGAAAATCAATTCAGTCCAAATAAAAATCAAAAAATCTATAAAATAATTTCCAAAAATCTTATAATCACTAGGCGCCCAGAAACTGAAATTGATAGAAAGCAAACATTATTTATTTTCATTTAAAAAATTAATATTATCTGAAAATCAATTCAGTCCAAATAAAAATCAAAAAATCTATAAAATAATTTCCAAAAACCTTAAATTTCACTAGGCGCCCAGAAACTGAAATTAATAGAAATCAAACATTATTTATTTTCATTTAAAAAATTGATTCTATTGGAAAATCAGTTCAGTCCAAATAAAAATCTAAAAATCGATAAAATAATTTCCAAAAACCTTAAAATTCACTAGGCGCCCAGAAACTGAAATTAATAGAAAGCAAACATTATTTATTTTCATTTAAAAAATTGATTCTATTTGAAAATCAGTTCAGTCCAAATAAAAATCTAAAAATCGATAAAATAATTTCCAAACACCTTAAAATTCACTAGGCGCCCAGAAACTGAAATAAATAGCAAGCAAACATTATTTATTTTCATTTAAAAAATTGATATTATTTGAAAATCAATTCAGTCCAAATAAAAATCTAAAAATCGATAAAATAATTTCCAAAAACCTTAAAATTCACTAGGCGCCCAGAAATTGAAATTAATAAAAAGCAAACATTATTTATTTTCATTTAAAAAATTGATTCTATTTGAAAATCAGTTCAGTCCAAATAAAAATCTATAAATCGGTAAAATAATTTGCAAAAACCTTAAAATTCACTAGGCGCCCAGAAACTGAAATTAATAGCAAGCAAACATTATTTATTTTTATTTAAAAAATTGATTCTATTTGAAAATCAATTCAGTCGAAATAAAAACCAAAAAATCGATAAAATAATTTCCAAAAACCTTAAAATTCACTAGGCACCCAGAAACTGAAATTAATAGAAAGCAAACAATATTTATTTACATTTAAATAATTGATTCTATTTAAAAATCAATTCAGTCCAAATAGAAACCGAAAAATCGATAAAATAATTTCCAACAACCTTCAAAATTACTAGGCGCCCAGAAACTGAAATTATTAGAAAGCAAACATTATTTATTTTCATTTAAAAAATTGATATTATTTGAAAATCAATTCAGTCCAAGTAAAAATTCTATATATTCTATAAAATAATTTCCAAAAACCTTAAAATTCACTAGGCGCCCAGAAACTGAAATTAATGAATATAATAGAAAGCAAACATTATTTATTTTCATTTAAAAAAGTGATTCTATTTGAAAATCATTTCAGTCCAAATAAAAACAAAAAAATTGCTCAAATAATTTCCAAAAACCTTAAAATTCACTAGGCGCCCAGAAATTGAAATTAATAGAAAGCAAACATTATTTATTTTCATTTTAAAAATTGATTCTATTTGTAAACTATTCAGTCCAAATAAAAACCGAAAAATCGATAAAATAATTTTCAAAAACCTTCAAAATCAATAGGCGCTCAGAAACTGAAATTAATAGAAAGCAAACAATATTTATTTACATTTAAATAATTGATCCAATTTAAAAATCAATTCAGTCCAAATAAAAATCAAAAAATCGCTGCAATAATTTCCAAAAACCTTAAAATTCACTAGGCACCCAGAAACTGAAATTAATAGAAAGCAAACATTATTTATTTTTATTTAAAAAATTGATTCTATTTGAAAATCAATTCAGTCCAAATAAAAACAAAAAAATTGCTCAAATAATTTCCAAAAACCTTAAAATTCACTAGGCGCCCAGAAATTGAAATTAATAGAAAGCAAACATTATTTATTTTCATTTTAAAAATTGATTCTATTTGTAAACTATTCAGTCCAAATAAAAACCGAAAAATCGATAAAATAATTTTCAAAAACCTTCAAAATCAATAGGCGCTCAGAAACTGAAATTAATAGAAAGCAAACAATATTTATTTACATTTAAATAATTGATCCAATTTAAAAATCAATTCAGTCCAAATAAAAATCAAAAAATCGCTGCAATAATTTCCAAAAACCTTAAAATTCACTAGGCGCCCAGAAACTGAAATTAATAGCAAGCAAACAATATTTATTTTTATTTAAAAAATTGATTCTATTTGAAAATCATTTCAGTCGAAATAAAAATCAAAAAATCGATAAAATAATTTCCAAAAACCTTAAAATTCACTAGGCATCCAGAAACTAAAATTAATAGAAAGCAAACATTATTTATTTTTATTTAAAAAATTGATTCTATTTGAAAATCAATTCAGTCCAAATAAAAACAAAAAAATTGCTCAAATAATTTCCAAAAACCTTAAAATTCACTAGGCGCCCAGAAATTTAAATTAATAGAAAGCAAACATTATTTATTTTCATTTTAAAAATTGATTCTATTTGTAAACTATTCAGTCCAAATAAAAACCGAAAAATCGATAAAATAATTTTCAAAAACCTTCAAAATCAATAGGCGCTCAGAAACTGAAATTAATAGAAAGCAAACAATATTTATTTACATTTAAATAATTGATCCAATTTAAAAATCAATTCAGTCCAAATAAAAATCAAAAAATCGCTGCAATAATTTCCAAAAACCTTAAAATTCACTAGGCACCCAGAAACTGAAATTAATAGAAAGCAAACATTATTTATTTTCATTTAAAAAATTGATTCTATTTGGAAATCAATTCAGTCCAAATAAAATCTAAAAATCGATAAAATACTTCCCAAAAACCTTCAAATTCACTAGGCGCCCAGAAACTGAAATTAATAGAAAGCAAACATTATTTATTTGAAATAATAAATCCGTCGCTGAAAAAAATCGCTGAAATAATTTCCAAAATCCTTAAAATTCACTAGGCGCCCAGAAACTGAAATTAATAGCAAGCAAACAATATTTATTTTTATTTAAAAAATTGATTCTATTTGAAAATCATTTCAGTCGAAATAAAAATCAAAAAATCGATAAAATAATTTCCAAAAACCTTAAAATTCACTAGGCATCCAGAAACTGAAATTAATAGAAAGCAAACATTATTTATTTTCATTTATAAAATTGATTCTATTTGAAAATCAATTCAGTCCAAATAAAAATCAAAAAATATATAAAATAATTTCCAAAAACCTTAAAATTCACTAGGCGCCCAGAAACTGAAATTAATAGAAAGCAAACATTATTTATTTTCCTTTAAAAAATTGATATTATTTGAAAATTAATTCAGTCCAAATAAAAATAAAAAAATATATAAAATAATTTCCAAAAACCTTAAAATTCACTAGGCGCCCAGAAACTGAAATTAATGGAAAGCAAACATTATTTATTTTCATTTAAAAAATTGATTCTATTTGAAAACTATTCAGTCCAAATAAAAATCAAAAAATCTATAAAATAATTTCCAAAAACCTTAAAATTCACTAGGCGCCCAGAAACTGAAATTAATAGAAAGCAAACATTATTTATTTTCATTTAAAAAATTGATTCTATTTGAAAATCAATTCAGTCGAAATAAAAACCAAAAAATCGATAAAATAATTTCCAAAAACCTTAAAATTCACCCAGAAAGGCACCCAGAAACTGAAATTAATAGAAAGCAAACATTATTTATTTTTATTTAAAAAATTGATTCTATTTGAAAATCAATTCAGCCCAAATAAAAACCGAAAAATCGACAAAAAAATTTCCAAAAACCTTAAAATTCACTAGGCGCCCAGAAAAAGAAATTAATAGAAAGCAAACATTATTTATTTTTATTTAAAAAATTGATTCTATTTGAAAATCAATTCAGCCCAAATAAAATCAAAAAAATCGCTGAAATAATTTCCAAAAACCTTAAAATTCACGAGGCGCCCAGAAACTGAAATTAATAGAAAGCAAACATTATTTATTTTCATTTAAAAAATTGATTCTATTTGAAAATTGTTCAGTCCAAATAAAAATCAAAAAATCTATAAAATAATTTCCAAAAACCTTAAAATCACTAGGCGCCCAGAAACTGAAATTAATAGAAAGCAAACATTATTTATTTTCATTTAAAAAATTGATATTATTTGAAAATCAATTCAGTCGAAATAAAAATCAAAAAATCGATAAAATAATTTCCAAAAACCTTAAAATTCACTAGGCGCCCAGAAACTGAAATTAATAGAAAGTAAACATTATTTATTTTCATTTAAAAAATTGATTCTATTTGAAATACAATTCAGTCCAAATAAAAATAGAAAAATCGCTGAAATAATTTCCAAAAACCTTAAAATTCACCAGGCGCCCAGAAACTGAAATTAATAGAAAGCAAACATTAAGTATTTTTATTTAAAAAATTGATTCTATTTGAAAATCAATTCAGTCCAAATAAAAACCGAAAAATGGACAAAATAATTTCCAAAACCTTCAAAACCACTAGGAGCACAGAAACTGAAATTAATAGAAAGTAAACATTATTTATTTTTATTTAAAAAATTGATTGTATTTGAAAATCAATTCAGTCCAAATAAAAACTAAAAAATCGCTGAAATAATTTAGAAAAACCTTAAAATTCACTAGGCGCCCAGAAACTGAAATTAATAGCAAGCAAACATTATATATTTTTATTTAAAAAATTGATACTATTTGAAAATCAATTCAGTCCAAATAAAAACAAAAAAATATGTAAAATAATTTCCAAAAACCTTAAAATTTACTAGGCGCCCAGAAACTGAAATTAATAGAAAGCAAACATAATGATAAATAATTATTTTCATTTAAAAAATTGATATTATTTGAAAATCAATTCATTCCAAATAAAAATCAAAAAATATTTAAAATAATTTCCAAAAACCTTAAAATTCACTAGGCGCCCAGAAACTGAAATTAATAACAAGCAAACATTATTTATTTTTATTTAAAAAATTGATTCTATTTGAAAATCTATTCAGTCCAAATAAAAATCAAAAAATCTATAAAATAATTTCCAAAAACCTTATAATCACTAGGCGCCCAGAAACTGAAATTAATAGCAAGCAAACATTATTTATTTTTATTTAAAAAATTGATTCTATTTGAAAACTATTCAGTCCAAATAAAAATCAAAAGATCTATAAAATAATTTCCAAAAACCTTAAAATCACTAGGCGCCAAGAAACTGAAATTAATAGAAAGCAAACATTATTTATTTTTATTTAAAAAATTGATTCTATTTGAAAATCAATTCAGTCCAAATAAAAACAAAAAAATCGCTGAAATAATTTGCAAAAACCTTAAAATTCACTAAGCGCCCAGAAACTGAAATTAATAGAAAGCAAACATTATTTATTTTTATTTAAAAAATTGATTCTATTTGAAAATCAATTCAGTCCAAATAAAAACAAAAAAATCGCTGAAATAATTTCCAAAAACCTTAAAATTCACTAGGCGCCCAGAAACTGAAATTAATAGAAATCAAACATTATTTATTTTCATTTAAAAAATTGATATTATTTGAAAATCAATTCAGTCAAAATAAAAATCAAAAAATATGTAAAATAATTTCCAAAAACCTTAAAATTCACTAGGCGCCCAGAAACTGAAATTAATAGCAAGCAAACATTATTTATTTTTATTTAAAAAATTGATTCTATTTGAAAATCAATTCAGTCCAAATAAAAACAAAAAAATCGCTGAAATAATTTGCAAAAACCTTAAAATTCACTAAGCGCCCAGAAACTGAAATTAATAGAAAGCAAACATTATTTATTTTTATTTAAAAAATTGATTCTATTTGGAAATCAATTCAGTCCAAATAAAATCTAAAAATCGATAAAATACTTCCCAAAAACCTTCAAATTCACTAGGCGCCCAGAAACTGAAATTAATAGAAAGCAAACATTATTTATTTGAAATAATAAATCCGTCGCTGAAAAAAATCGCTGAAATAATTTCCAAAAACCTTAAAATTCACTAGGCGCCCAGAAACTGAAATTAATAGCAAGCAAACAATATTTATTTTTATTTAAAAAATTGATTCTATTTGAAAATCATTTCAGTCGAAATAAAAATCAAAAAATCGATAAAATAATTTCCAAAAACCTTAAAATTCACTAGGCATCCAGAAACTGAAATTAATAGAAAGCAAACATTATTTATTTTCATTTATAAAATTGATTCTATTTGAAAATCAATTCAGTCCAAATAAAAATCAAAAAATATATAAAATAATTTCCAAAAACCTTAAAATTCACTAGACGCCCAGAAACTGAAATTAATAGAAAGCAAACATTATTTATTTTCCTTTAAAAAATTGATATTATTTGAAAATTAATTCAGTCCAAATAAAAATAAAAAAATATATAAAATAATTTCAAAAAACCTTAAAATTCACTAGGCGCCCAGAAACTGAAATTAATGGAAAGCAAACATTATTTACTTTCATTTAAAAAATTGATTCTATTTGAAAACTATTCAGTCCAAATAAAAATCAAAAAATCTATAAAATAATTTCCAAAAACCTTAAAATTCACCCAGAAAGGCACCCAGAAACTGAAATTAATAGAAAGCAAACATTAAGTATTTTTATTTAAAAAATTGATTCTATTTGAAAATCAATTCAGCCCAAATAAAAACCGAAAAATCGACAAAAAAATTTCCAAAAACCTTAAAATTCACTAGGCGCCCAGAAAAAGAAATTAATAGAAAGCAAACATTATTTATTTTTATTTAAAAAATTGATTCTATTTGAAAATCAATTCAGCCCAAATAAAATCAAAAAAATCGCTGAAATAATTTCCAAAAACCTTAAAATTCACTAGGCGCCCAGAAACTGAAATTAATAGAAAGCAAACATTATTTATTTTCATTTAAAAAATTGATTCTATTTGAAAATTGTTCAGTCCAAATAAAAATCAAAAAATCTATAAAATAATTTCCAAAAACCTTAAAATCACTAGGCGCCCAGAAACTGAAATTAATAGAAAGCAAACATTATTTATTTTCATTTAAAAAATTGATATTATTTGAAAATCAATTCAGTCGAAATAAAAATCAAAAAATCGATAAAATAATTTCCAAAAACCTTAAAATTCACTAGGCGCCCAGAAACTGAAATTAATAGAAAGTAAACATTATTTATTTTCATTTAAAAAATTGATTCTATTTGAAATACAATTCAGTCCAAATAAAAATAGAAAAATCGCTGAAATAATTTCCAAAAACCTTAAAATTCACCAGGCGCCCAGAAACTGAAATTAATAGAAAGCAAACATTAAGTATTTTTATTTAAAAAATTGATTCTATTTGAAAATCAATTCAGTCTAAATAAAAACCGAAAAATGGACAAAATAATTTCCAAAACCTTCAAAACCACTAGGAGCACAGAAACTGAAATTAATAGAAAGTAAACATTATTTATTTTTATTTAAAAAATTGATTGTATTTGATAATCAATTCAGTCGAAATAAAAATCAAAAAATCGATAAAATAATTTCCAAAAACCTTAAAATTCACTAGACGCCCAGAAACTGAAATTAATAGAAAGCAAACATTATTTATTTTTATTTAAAAAATTGATTCTATTTGAAAATAAGTTCAGTCCAAATAAAAACAAAAAAATCGCTGAAATAATTTCCGAAAACCTTAAAATTCACTAGGCGACCAGGAACTGAAATTAATAGAAAGCAAACATTATTTATTTTCATTTAAAAAATTAATTCTATTTGAAAACTATTCAGTCCAAATAACAATCAAAAGATCTATAAAATAATTTCCAAAAACCTTAAAATCACTAGGCGCCCAGAAACTTAAATTAATGGAAAGCATATATTATTTATTTTTATTTAAAAAATTGATTCTATTTGAAAATCAATTCAGTCCAAAAAAAAACTAAAAAATCGCTGAAATAATTTAGAAAAACCTTAAAATTCACTAGGCGCCCAGAAACTGAAATTAATAGCAAGCAAACATTATTTATTTTTATTTAAAAAATTGATACTATTTGAAAATCAATTCAGTCCAAATAAAAACAAAAAAATATGTAAAATAATTTCCAAAAACCTTAAAATTTACTAGGCGCCCAGAAACTGAAATTAATAGAAAGCAAACATAATGATAAATAATTATTTTCATTTAAAAAATTGATATTATTTGAAAATCAATTCATTCCAAATAAAAATCAAAAAATATTTAAAATAATTTCCAAAAACCTTAAAATTCACTAGGCGCCCAGAAACTGAAATTAATAACAAGCAAACATTATTTATTTTTATTTAAAAAATTGATTCTATTTGAAAATCTATTCAGTCCAAATAAAAATCAAAAAATCTATAAAATAATTTCCAAAAACCTTATAATCACTAGGCGCCCAGAAACTGAAATTAATAGCAAGCAAACATTATTTATTTTTATTTAAAAAATTGATTCTATTTGAAAACTATTCAGTCCAAATAAAAATCAAAAGATCTATAAAATAATTTCCAAAAACCTTAAAATCACTAGGCGCCAAGAAACTGAAATTAATAGAAAGCAAACATTATTTATTTTTATTTAAAAAATTGATTCTATTTGAAAATCAATTCAGTCCAAATAAAAACAAAAAAATCGCTGAAATAATTTCCAAAAACCTTAAAATTCACTAGGCGCCCAGAAACTGAAATTAATAGAAATCAAACATTATTTATTTTCATTTAAAAAATTGATATTATTTGAAAATCAATTCAGTCAAAATAAAAATCAAAAAATATGTAAAATAATTTCCAAAAACCTTAAAATTCACTAGGCGCCCAGAAACTGAAATTAATAGCAAGCAAACATTATTTATTTTTATTTAAAAAATTGATTCTATTTGAAAATCAATTCAGTCCAAATAAAAACAAAAAAATCGCTGAAATAATTTGCAAAAACCTTAAAATTCACTAAGCGCCCAGAAACTGAAATTAATAGAAAGCAAACATTATTTATTTTTATTTAAAAAATTGATTCTATTTGAAAATCAATTCAGTCCAAATAAAAACAAAAAAATCGCTGAAATAATTTCCAAAAACCTTAAAATTCACTAGGCGCCCAGAAACTGAAATTAATAGAAAGCAAACATTATTTATTTTCATTTAAAAAGTTAATATTATTTGAAAATCAATTCAGTCCAAATAAAAATCAAAAAATATATAAAATAATTTCCAAAAACCTTAAAATTCACTAGGCGCCCAGAAACTGAAATTAATAGCAAGCAAACATTATTTATTTTTATTTAAAAAATTGATTCTATTTGAAAATCAATTCAGTCCAAATAAAAATCAAAAAATCTATAAAATAATTTCCAAAAATCTTATAATCACTAGGCGCCCAGAAACTGAAATTGATAGAAAGCAAACATTATTTATTTTCATTTAAAAAATTAATATTATCTGAAAATCAATTCAGTCCAAATAAAAATCAAAAAGTCTATAAAATAATTTCCAAAAACCTTAAATTTCACTAGGCGCCCAGAAACTGAAATTAATAGAAATCAAACATTATTTATTTTCATTTAAAAAATTGATTCTATTGGAAAATCAGTTCAGTCCAAATAAAAATCTAAAAATCGATAAAATAATTTCCAAAAACCTTAAAAATCACTAGGCGCCCAGAAACTGAAATTAATAGAAAGCAAACATTATTTATTTTCATTTAAAAAATTGATTCTATTTGAAAATCAGTTCAGTCCAAATAAAAATCTAAAAATCGATAAAATAATTTCCAAACACCTTAAAATTCACTAGGCGCCCAGAAACTGAAATTAATAGCAAGCAAACATTATTTATTTTCATTTAAAAAATTGATATTATTTGAAAATCAATTCAGTCCAAATAAAAATCTAAAAATCGATAAAATAATTTCCAAAAACCTTAAAATTCACTAGGCGCCCAGAAATTGAAATTAATAAAAAGCAAACATTATTGATTTTCATTTAAAAAATTGATTCTATTTGAAAATCAGTTCAGTCCAAATAAAAATCTATAAATCGGTAAAATAATTTGCAAAAACCTTAAAATTCACTAGGCGCCCAGAAACTGAAATTAATAGCAAGCATACATTATTTATTTTTATTTAAAAAATTGATTCTATTTTAAAATCAATTCAGTCGAAATAAAAACCAAAAAATCGATAAAATAATTTCCAAAAACCTTAAAATTCACTAGGCGCCCAGAAACTGAAATTAATAGAAAGCAAACAATATTTATTTACATTTAAATAATTGATTCTATTTAAAAATCAATTCAGTCCAAATAGAAACCGAAAAATCGATAAAATAATTTCCAACAACCTTCAAAATTACTAGGCGCCCAGAAACTGAAATTATTAGAAAGCAAACATTATTTATTTTCATTTAAAAAATTGATATTATTTGAAAATCAATTCAGTCCAAGTAAAAATTCTATATATTCTATAAAATAATTTCCAAAAACCTTAAAATTCACTAGGCGCCCAGAAACTGAAATTAATAGCAAGCAAACATTATTTATTTTTATTTATAAAATTGATTCTATTTGAAAATCAATTCAGTCGAAATAAAAATCAAAAAATCGATAAAATAATTTCCAAAAACCTTAAAATTCACTAGGCACCCAGAAACTAAAATTAATAGAAAGCAAACATTATTTATTTTTATTTAAAAAATTGATTCTATTTGAAAATCAATTCAGTCCAAATAAAAACAAAAAAATTGCTCAAATAATTTCCAAAAACCTTAAAATTCACTAGGCGCCCAGAAATTGAAATTAATAGAAAGCAAACATTATTTATTTTCATTTTAAAAATTGATTCTATTTGAAAACTATTCAGTCCAAATAAAAACCGAAAAATCGATAAAATAATTTTCAAAAACCTTCAAAATCAATAGGCGCTCAGAAACTGAAATTAATAGAAAGCAAACAATATTTATTTACATTTAAATAATTGATTCTATTTAAAAATCAATTCAGTCCAAATAAAAATCAAAAAATCTATAAAATAATTTCCAAAAACCTTAAAATTCACTAGGCACCCAGAAACTGAAATTAATAGAAAGCAAACATTATTTATTTTCATTTAAAAAATTGATTCTATTTGGAAATCAATTCAGTCCAAATAAAATCTAAAAATCGATAAAATACTTTCCAAAAACCTTCAAATTCACTAGGCGCCCAGAAACTGAAATTAATAGAAAGCTAACATTATTTATTTGAAATAATAAATCCGTCGCTGAAAAAAATCGCTGAAATAATTTCCAAAAACCTTAAAATTCACTAGGCGCCCAGAAACTGAAATTAATAGCAAGCAAACAATATTTATTTTTATTTAAAAAATTGATTCTATTTGAAAATCATTTCAGTCGAAATAAAAATCAAAAAATCGATAAAATAATTTCCAAAAACCTTAAAATTCACTAGGCACCCAGAAACTGAAATTAATAGAAAGCAAACATTATTTATTTTCATTTATAAAATTGATTCTATTTGGAAATCAATTCAGTCCAAATAAAATCTAAAAATCGATAAAATAATTTCCAAAAACCTTCAAATTCACTAGGCGCCCAGAAACTGAAATTAATAGAAAGCAAACATTATTTATTTGAAATAATAAATCCGTCGCTGAAAAAAATCGCTGCAATAATTTCCAAAAACCTTAAAATTCACTAGGCGCCCAGAAACTGAAATTAATAGAAAGCAAACATAATGATAAATAATTATTTTCATTTAAAAAAATTGATATTATTTGAAAATCAATTCAGTCCAAATAAAAATCAAAAAATATATAAAATAATTTCCAAAAACCTTAAAATTCACTAGGCGCCCAGAAACTGAAATTAATAGAAAGCAAACATTATTTATTTTCATTTAAAAAAGTGATTCTATTTGAAAATCAATTCAGTCCAAATAAAAACCAAAAAATCGATAAAATTATTTCCAAAAACCTTAAAATTCACTAGGCGCCCAGAAACTGAAATTAATAGCAAGCAAACATTATTTATTTTTATTTATAAAATTGATTCTATTTGAAAATCAATTCAGTCGAAATAAAAATCAAAAAATCGATAAAATAATTTCCAAAAACCTTAAAATTCACTAGGCACCCAGAAACTAAAATTAATAGAAAGCAAACATTATTTATTTTTATTTAAAAAATTGATTCTATTTGAAAATCAATTCAGTCCAAATAAAAACAAAAAAATTGCTCAAATAATTTCCAAAAACCTTAAAATTCACTAGGCGCCCAGAAATTGAAATTAATAGAAAGCAAACATTATTTATTTTCATTTTAAAAATTGATTCTATTTGAAAACTATTCAGTCCAAATAAAAACCGAAAAATCGATAAAATAATTTTCAAAAACCTTCAAAATCAATAGGCGCTCAGAAACTGAAATTAATAGAAAGCAAACAATATTTATTTACATTTAAATAATTGATTCTATTTAAAAATCAATTCAGTCCAAATAAAAATCAAAAAATCTATAAAATAATTTCCAAAAACCTTAAAATTCACTAGGCACCCAGAAACTGAAATTAATAGAAAGCAAACATTATTTATTTTCATTTAAAAAATTGATTCTATTTGGAAATCAATTCAGTCCAAATAAAATCTAAAAATCGATAAAATACTTTCCAAAAACCTTCAAATTCACTAGGCGCCCAGAAACTGAAATTAATAGAAAGCTAACATTATTTATTTGAAATAATAAATCCGTCGCTGAAAAAAATCGCTGAAATAATTTCCAAAAACCTTAAAATTCACTAGGCGCCCAGAAACTGAAATTAATAGCAAGCAAACAATATTTATTTTTATTTAAAAAATTGATTCTATTTGAAAATCATTTCAGTCGAAATAAAAATCAAAAAATCGATAAAATAATTTCCAAAAACCTTAAAATTCACTAGGCACCCAGAAAATGAAATTAATAGAAAGCAAACATTATTTATTTTCATTTAAAAAATTGATTCTATTTGAAAATCAATTCAGTCCAAATAAAAACCAAAAAATCGATAAAATTATTTCCAAAAACCTTAAAATTCACTAGGCGCCCAGAAACTGAAATTAATGGAAAGCAAATATTATTTATTTTCATTTAAAAAAGTGGTTCTATTTGAAAATCAATTCAGTCCAAATAAAAACAAAAAAATCAAAAAAATAATTTCCAAAAACCTTAAAATCACTAGGTGCCCAGAAACTGAAATTAAAAGAAAGCAAACATTATTTATTTTCATTTAAAAAATTGATTCTATTTGAAAACTATTCAGTCCAAATAAAAATCAAAAAATCTATAAAATAATTTCAAAAAAAAACCTTAAAATCACTAGGCGCCCAGAAACTGAAATTAATAGAAAGCAAACATTATTTATTTTAATTTAAAAAATTGATTCTATTTGAAAATCAATTCAGTCCAAATAAAAACCAAAAAATCGATAAAATAATTTCCAAAACCCTTAAAATTGACTAGACGCTATGAAAATGAAATTAATAGAAAGCAAACATTACTTATTTTAATTTGAAAAATTGATTCTATTTGAAAATCAATTCAATCCAAATAAAAACCGAACAATCGATAAAATAATTTCCAAAAACCTTAAAATTCACTAGGCACCCAGAAACTGAAATTAATAGAAAGCAAAGATTATTTATTTTTATTTAAAAAATTGATTCTATTTGAAAATCAGTTCAGTCCAAATAAAAACAAAAAAATCGCTCAAATAATTTCCAAAAACCTTAAAATTCACTAGGCGCCCAGAAATTGAAATTAATAGAAAGCAAACATTATATATTTTCATTTTAAAAATTGATTCTATTTGAAAACTATTCAGTCCAAATAAAAACCGAAAAATCGATAAAATAATTTTCAAAAACCTTCAAAATCACTATGCGCTCAGAAACTGAAATTAATAGAAAGCAAACAATATTTATTTACATTTAAATAATTGATTCTATTGAAAAATCAATTCAGTCCAAATAAAAATCCAAAAATCTATAAAATAATTTCCAAAAACCTTAAAATTCACTAGGCACCCAGAAACTAAAATTAATATAAAGCAAACATTATTTATTTTCATTTAAAAAAGTGATTCTATTTGAAAATCAATTCAGTCCAAATAAAAACCAAAAAATCGATAAAATAATTTCAAAAACCTTAAAATTCAGTAGGCTCCCAGAAACTGAAATTAATAGAAAGCAACCATTATTTATTTTCATTTAAAAAATTGATTCTATTTGAAAATCATTTCAGTCCAAATAAAAATCAAAAAATCGATAAAATAATTTCCAAAAACCTTAAAATTCACTAGGCGCCCAGAAACTGAAATTAATAGAAAGCAAACATTATTCATTTTCATTTAAAAAATTGATTTTATCTGAAAATCAATTCAGTCCAAATAAAAACCAAAAAATCGCTGAAATAATTTCCGAAAACCTTAAAATTTACTAGGCGCCCAGATACTGAAATTAATAAAAAGCAAACATTATTTATTTTCATTTAAAAAAGTGATTCTATTTGAAAATCAATTCAGTCCAAATAAAAAACAAAAAATCGAAAAAATAATTTCCAAAAACCTTAAAATTCACTAGGCGCCCAGAAACTGAAATTAATAGAAAGCAAACATTATTTATTTTCATTTGAAAAAGTGATTCTACTTGAAAATCAATTCAGTCCAAGTAAAAACCAAAAAATTGATAAAATAATTTCCAAAAACCTTAAAATTCACTAGGCGCCCAGAAACTGAAATTAATTGAAAGCAAGCATTATTTATTTTCATTTAAAAAATTGATTCTATTTGAAAATCATTTCAGTCCAAATAAAAATCAAAAAATCGATAAAATAATTTCCAAAAACCTTAAAATTCACTAGGCGCCCAGAAACTGAAATTAATAGAAAGCAAACATTATTTATTTTCATTTAAAAAATTGATTTTATTTAAAAATCAATTCAGTTCAAATAAAAACCGAAAAATCGATAAAATTATTTCCAAAAACCTTCAAAATCACTAGGCGCCCAAAAACTGATATTTGTAGAAAGGAAACATTATTTATTTTCATTTAAAAAATTGATTTTATTTGAAAATCAATTCAGTCCAAATAAAAATCAAAAAATCGATAAAATAATTTCCAAAATCCTTAAAATTCACTAGGCGCCCAGAAACTGAAATTAATAGAAAGCAAACATTATTTATTTGCATTTAAGAATTTGATTTTATTTGAAAGTCAATTCAGTCCAAATAAAAACCAAAAAATCGCTGAAATAATTTCCGAAAACCTTAAAATTCACTAGGCGCCCAGAAACTGAAATTAATAGAAAGCAACCATTATTTATTTTAATTTAAAAAATTGATTCTATTTGAAAATCAATTCAGCCCAAATAAAAACAGAAAAATCAATAAAATAATTTCCAAAAACCTTAAAATTGACTAGACGCTATGAAAATGAAATTAATAGAAAGCAAACATTACTTATTTTAATTTGAAAAAATGTTTCTATTTGAAAATCAATTCAATCCAAATAAAAACCGAACAATCGATAAAATAATTTCCAAAAACCTTCAAAATCACTAGGCGCCCAAAAACTGAAATTAGTAGAAAGTAAACATTATTTATTTTCATTTAAAAAATTGATTCTATTTGAAAATCAATTCAATCCAAATAAAAACCGAACAATCGATAAAATAATTTTCAAAAACCTTCAAAATCACTAGGCGCCCAAAAACTGAAATTAGTAGAAAGTAAACATTATTTATTTTCATTAAAAAAATTGATTTTATTTGAAATCAAATTCAGTCCAAATAAAAATCAAAAAATCGATAAAATAATTTCCAAAAACCTTAAAATTCACTAGGCCCCCAGAAACTGAAATTAATAGAAAGGAAACATTATTTATTTTCATTTAAAAAATTGTTTCTATTTGAAAATCAATTCAGTCCAAATAAAAATCAAAAAATCAATAAAATAATTTCCAAAAACCTTAAAATTTACTAGACGCCCAGAAACTGAAATTAATAGAACGCAAACATTATTTATTTTCATTTAAAAAAGTGATTCTATTTGAAAACCAACTCAGTCCAAATAAAAACCAAAAAATCTATAAAATAATTTTAAAAAACCTTAAAACTCACTAGGCGCCCAGAAACTGAAATTAACAGCAAGCAAACATTATTTATTTTCATTTAAAAAATTGATTCTATTTGAAAATCAATTCAATCCAAATAAAAACCGAACAATCGATAAAATAATTTCCAAAAACCTTAAAATTGACTAGAAGCTATGAAAATGAAATTAATAGAAAGCAAACATTACTTATTTTAATTTGAAAAATTGATTCTATTTGAAAATCAATTCAATCCAAATAAAAACCGAACAATCGATAAAATAATTTCCAAAAACCTTCAAAATCACTAGGCGCCCAAAAACTGAAATTAATAGAAAGCAAACATTACTTATTTTAATTTGAAAAATTGATTCTATTTGAAAATCAATTCAATCCAAATAAAAACCGAACAATCGATAAAATAATTTCCAAAAACCTTCAAAATCACTAGGCGCCCAAAAACTGAAATTAGTAGAAAGTAAACATTATTTATTTTCATTTAAAAAATTGATTTTATTTGAAATCAAATTCAGTCCAAATAAAAATCAAAAAATCGATAAAATAATTTCCAAAAACCTTAAAATTCACTAGGCCCCCAGAAACTGAAATTAATAGAAAGGAAACATTATTTATTTTCATTTAAAAAATTGATTCTATTTGAAAATCAATTCAATCCAAATAAAAACCGAACAATCGATAAAATAATTTCCAAAAACCTTAAAATTGACTAGACGCTATGAAAATGAAATTAATAGAAAGCAAACATTACTTATTTTAATTTGAAAAATTGATTCTATTTGAAAATCAATTCAATCCAAATAAAAACCGAACAATCGATAAAATAATTTCCAAAAACCTTCAAAATCACTAGGCGCCCAAAAACTGAAATTAATAGAAAGCAAACATTACTTATTTTAATTTGAAAAATTGATTCTATTTGAAAATCAATTCAATCCAAATAAAAACCGAACAATCGATAAAATAATTTCCAAAAACCTTCAAAATCACTAGGCGCCCAGAAACTGAAATTAACAGCAAGCAAACATTATTTATTTTCATTTAAAAAATTGATTCTATTTGAAAATCAATTCAGTCCAAATAAAAATGAAAAAATCGATAAAATAATTTCCCAAAACCTTAAAATTCACTAGGCGCCCAGAAAATTAAATTAATAGAAAGCAAACATTATTTATTTTCATTTAAAAAATTGATCCTATTTGAAAATCAATTCAGTCCAAATAAAAATCAAAAAATCTTTAAAATAAATTCCAAAAATTTTAAAATTCACTAGGCGCCCAGAAACTGAAATTAATAGAAAGCAAACATTACTTATTTTCATTTAAAAAATTGATTCTATTTGAAAATCAATTCAGTCCAAATAAAAACCAAAAAATCGCTGAAATAATTTCCGAAAACCTTAAAATTCACTAGGCGCCCAGAAACTGAAATTAATAGAAAGCAAACATTATTTATTTTCATTAAAAAAATTGATTTATTTTGAAAATCAATTCAGTCCAAATAAAAACAAAAAAATCGCTGAAATAATTTCCGAAAACCTTAAAATTTACTAGACGCCCAAAAACTGAAATTAATAGAACGCAAACATTATTTATTTTCATTTAAAAAAGTGATTCTATTTGAAAACCAACTAAGTCCAAATAAAAATCAAAAAATCTATAAAATAATTTTAAAAAACCTTAAAACTCACTAGGAGCCTAGAAACTGAAATTAATAGAAAGCAAACATTACTTATTTTCATTTAAAAAATTGATTCTATTTGAAAATCAATTCAGCCCAAATAAAAACCAATTCAGTCTAAATAAAAATCTAAAAATCTATAAAATAATTTCCAAAAACCGTAAAATTCAGTAGGCGCCCAGAAACTGAAAATAATAGAAAGCAATCATTATTTATTTTCATTTAAAAAATTGATTTAATTTGAAAATCAATTCAGTCCAAATAAAAATCTAAAAATCTATAAAATAATTTCCAAAAACCTTAAAATTCAGTAGGCGCCCAGAAACTGAAATTAATGAATATAATAGAAAGCAAACATTATTTATTTTCATTTAAAAAAGTGATTCTATTTGAAAATCATTTCAGTCCAAATAAAAATCAAAAAATCGCTGAAATAATTTCCGAAAACCTTAAAATTCACTAGGCGCCCAGAAACTGAAATTAATAGAAAGCAACCATTATTTATTTTAATTTAAAAAATTGATTCTATTTGAAAATCAATTCAGCCCAAATAAAAACAGAAAAATCAATAAAATAATTTCCAAAAACCTTAAAATTGACTAGACGCTATGAAAATGAAATTAATAGAAAGCAAACATTACTTATTTTAATTTGAAAAAATGTTTCTATTTGAAAATCAATTCAATCCAAATAAAAACCGAACAATCGATAAAATAATTTCCAAAAACCTTCAAAATCACTAGGCGCCCAAAAACTGAAATTAGTAGAAAGTAAACATTATTTATTTTCATTTAAAAAATTGATTCTATTTGAAAATCAATTCAATCCAAATAAAAACCGAACAATCGATAAAATAATTTTCAAAAACCTTCAAAATCACTAGGCGCCCAAAAACTGAAATTAGTAGAAAGTAAACATTATTTATTTTCATTAAAAAAATTGATTTTATTTGAAATCAAATTCAGTCCAAATAAAAATCAAAAAATCGATAAAATAATTTCCAAAAACCTTAAAATTCACTAGGCCCCCAGAAACTGAAATTAATAGAAAGGAAACATTATTTATTTTCATTTAAAAAATTGTTTCTATTTGAAAATCAATTCAGTCCAAATAAAAATCAAAAAATCAATAAAATAATTTCCAAAAACCTTAAAATTTACTAGACGCCCAGAAACTGAAATTAATAGAACGCAAACATTATTTATTTTCATTTAAAAAAGTGATTCTATTTGAAAACCAACTCAGTCCAAATAAAAACCAAAAAATCTATAAAATAATTTTAAAAAACCTTAAAACTCACTAGGCGCCCAGAAACTGAAATTAACAGCAAGCAAACATTATTTATTTTCATTTAAAAAATTGATTCTATTTGAAAATCAATTCAATCCAAATAAAAACCGAACAATCGATAAAATAATTTCCAAAAACCTTAAAATTGACTAGAAGCTATGAAAATGAAATTAATAGAAAGCAAACATTACTTATTTTAATTTGAAAAATTGATTCTATTTGAAAATCAATTCAATCCAAATAAAAACCGAACAATCGATAAAATAATTTCCAAAAACCTTCAAAATCACTAGGCGCCCAAAAACTGAAATTAATAGAAAGCAAACATTACTTATTTTAATTTGAAAAATTGATTCTATTTGAAAATCAATTCAATCCAAATAAAAACCGAACAATCGATAAAATAATTTCCAAAAACCTTCAAAATCACTAGGCGCCCAAAAACTGAAATTAGTAGAAAGTAAACATTATTTATTTTCATTTAAAAAATTGATTTTATTTGAAATCAAATTCAGTCCAAATAAAAATCAAAAAATCGATAAAATAATTTCCAAAAACCTTAAAATTCACTAGGCCCCCAGAAACTGAAATTAATAGAAAGGAAACATTATTTATTTTCATTTAAAAAATTGATTCTATTTGAAAATCAATTCAATCCAAATAAAAACCGAACAATCGATAAAATAATTTCCAAAAACCTTAAAATTGACTAGACGCTATGAAAATGAAATTAATAGAAAGCAAACATTACTTATTTTAATTTGAAAAATTGATTCTATTTGAAAATCAATTCAATCCAAATAAAAACCGAACAATCGATAAAATAATTTCCAAAAACCTTCAAAATCACTAGGCGCCCAAAAACTGAAATTAATAGAAAGCAAACATTACTTATTTTAATTTGAAAAATTGATTCTATTTGAAAATCAATTCAATCCAAATAAAAACCGAACAATCGATAAAATAATTTCCAAAAACCTTCAAAATCACTAGGCGCCCAGAAACTGAAATTAACAGCAAGCAAACATTATTTATTTTCATTTAAAAAATTGATTCTATTTGAAAATCAATTCAGTCCAAATAAAAATGAAAAAATCGATAAAATAATTTCCCAAAACCTTAAAATTCACTAGGCGCCCAGAAAATTAAATTAATAGAAAGCAAACATTATTTATTTTCATTTAAAAAATTGATCCTATTTGAAAATCAATTCAGTCCAAATAAAAATCAAAAAATCTTTAAAATAAATTCCAAAAATTTTAAAATTCACTAGGCGCCCAGAAACTGAAATTAATAGAAAGCAAACATTACTTATTTTCATTTAAAAAATTGATTCTATTTGAAAATCAATTCAGTCCAAATAAAAACCAAAAAATCGCTGAAATAATTTCCGAAAACCTTAAAATTCACTAGGCGCCCAGAAACTGAAATTAATAGAAAGCAAACATTATTTATTTTCATTAAAAAAATTGATTTATTTTGAAAATCAATTCAGTCCAAATAAAAACAAAAAAATCGCTGAAATAATTTCCGAAAACCTTAAAATTTACTAGACGCCCAAAAACTGAAATTAATAGAACGCAAACATTATTTATTTTCATTTAAAAAAGTGATTCTATTTGAAAACCAACTAAGTCCAAATAAAAATCAAAAAATCTATAAAATAATTTTAAAAAACCTTAAAACTCACTAGGAGCCTAGAAACTGAAATTAATAGAAAGCAAACATTACTTATTTTCATTTAAAAAATTGATTCTATTTGAAAATCAATTCAGCCCAAATAAAAACCAATTCAGTCTAAATAAAAATCTAAAAATCTATAAAATAATTTCCAAAAACCGTAAAATTCAGTAGGCGCCCAGAAACTGAAAATAATAGAAAGCAATCATTATTTATTTTCATTTAAAAAATTGATTTAATTTGAAAATCAATTCAGTCCAAATAAAAATCTAAAAATCTATAAAATAATTTCCAAAAACCTTAAAATTCAGTAGGCGCCCAGAAACTGAAATTAATGAATATAATAGAAAGCAAACATTATTTATTTTCATTTAAAAAAGTGATTCTATTTGAAAATCATTTCAGTCCAAATAAAAATCAAAAAATCGATAAAATAATTTCCAAAAACCTTAAAATTCACTAGGCGCCCAGAAACTGAAATTAATAGAAAGCAAACATTATTTATTTTCATTTAAAAAATTGATTTTATTTGAAAATCATTCAGTCCAAATAAAAACCAAAAAATCGCTGAAATAATTTCCGAAAACCTTAAAATTTACTAGGCGCCCAGATACTGAAATTAATAGAAAGCAAACATTATTTATTTTCATTTAAAAAAGTTATTCTATTTGAAAATCAATTCAGTCCAAATAAAAACCAAAAAATCGATAAAATAATTTCCAAAAACCTTAAAATTCACTAGGCGCCCAGAAACTGAAATTAATAGAAAGCAACCATTATTTATTTTCATTTAAAAAATTGATTCTATTTGAAAATCATTTCAGTCCAAATAAAAATCAAAAAATCGATAAAATAATTTCCAAAAACCTGAAAATTCACTAGGCGCCCAGAAACTGAAATTAATGAATATAATAGAAAGCAAACATTATTTATTTTCATTTAAAAAAGTTATTCTATTTGAAAATCAATTCAGTTCAAATAAAAACCAAAAAATCGATAAAATAATTTCCAAAAACCTTAAAATTCACTAGGCGCCCAGAAACTGAAATTAATAGAAAGCAAACATTATTTATTTTCATTTAAAAAATTGATTCTATTTGAAAATCATTTCAGTCCAAATAAAAATCAAAAAATCGATAAAATAATTTCCAAAAACCATAAAATTCACTAGGCGCCCAGAAACTTAAATTAATGAATATAATAGAAAGCAAACATTATTTATTTTCATTTAAAAAAGTGATTCTATTTGAAAATCAATTCAGTCCAAATAAAAACCAAAAAATCGATAAAATAATTTCCAAAAACCTTAAAATTCACTAGGCGCCCAGAAACTGAAATTAATAGAAAGCAAACATTATTTATTTTCATTTAAAAAAGTGATTCTATTTGAAAATCAATTCAGTCCAAATAAAAACCAAAAAATCGATAAAATAATTTCCAAAAACCTTAAAATTCACTAGGCGCCCAGAAACTGAAATTAATAGAAAGCAACCATTATTTATTTTCATTTAAAAAATTGATTCTATTTGAAAATCATTTCAGTCCAAATAAAAATCAAAAAATCGATAAAATAATTTCCAAAAACCTTAAAATTCACTAGGCGCCCAGAAACTGAAATTAATGAATATAATAGAAAGCAAACATTATTTATTTTCATTTAAAAAAGTGATTCTATTTGAAAATCAATTCAGTCCAAATAAAAACCAAAAAATCGATAAAATAATTTCCAAAAACCTTAAAATTCACTAGGGTCCCAGAAACTGAAATTAATAGAAAGCAAACATTGTTTATTTTCATTTAAAAAAGTGATTCTATTTGAAAATCAATTCAGTCCAAATAAAAACCAAAAAATCGATAAAATAATTTCCAAAAACTTTAAAATTCACTAGGCGCCCAGAAACTGAAATTAATAGAAAGCAACCATTATTTATTTTCATTTAAAAAATTGATTCTATTTGAAAATCTATTCAGTCCAAATAAAAATCAAAAAATCGATAAAATAATTTCCAAAAACCATCAAAATCACTAGGCGCCCAAAAACTGAAATTAGTAGAAAGTAAACATTATTTATTTTCATTTAAAAAATTGATTTTATTTGAAAATAAATTCAGTCTAAATAAAAACCAAAAAATCGATAAAATAATTTCCAAAAAACTTGAAATGCACTAGGCGCCCAGAAACTGAAATTAATAGAAAACAAACATTATTTGTTTTCATTAAAAAAATTGATTCTATTTGAAAATAAATTCAGTCCAAATAAAAACCAAAAATTCGATAAAATAATTTCCGAAAACCTTAAAATTCACTAGGCGCCCAGATACTGAAATTAATAGAAAACAAACATTATTTATGAAAAAGTGATTCTATTTGAAAATCAATTCAGGCCAAATAAAAATCAAAAAATCTATAAAATAATTTCCAAAAACCTTAAAATTCACTAGGCGCACAGAAATTGAAATTAATAGAAAACAAACATTATTTATTTTCATTTAAAAAATTGATTCTATTTGAAAATCAATTCAGTCCAAATAAAAATCAAAAAATCGCTGAAATAATTACCGAGAACCTTAAAATTCACTGGGCGTTCAGAAACTGAAATTAATAGAAAGTAAACATTATTAATTTTCATTTAAAAAAGTGATTCTATTTGAAAATCAATTCAGTCCAAATAAAAATCAAAAAATCTATAAAATAATTTCCAAAAACCTTAAAATTCACTAGGCGCCCAGATACTGAAATTAATAGAAAGCAAACATTATTTATTTTCATTTAAAAAATTGATTCTATTTTAAAATAAATTCAGTCCAAATAAAAACCAAAAAATCGATGAAATAATTTCCAAAAACCATCAAAATCACTAGGCGCCCAAAAACTGAAATTAGTAGAAAGTAAACATTATTTATTTTCATTTAAAAAATTGATTCTATTTGAGAATCAATTCAGTCCAAATAAAAATCAAAAAATCGATAAAATAATTTCCAAAAACCTTAAAATTCACTAGGCGCACAGAAATTGATATTAATAGAAAGCAAACATTATTTATTTTCATTTAAAAAATTGATTCTATTTTAAAATAAATTCAGTCCAAATAAAAACCAAAAAATCGATGAAATAATTTCCAAAAACCATCAAAATCACTAGGCGCCCAAAAACTGAAATTAGTAGAAAGTAAACATTATTTATTTTCATTTAAAAAATTGATTCTATTTGAGAATCAATTCAGTCCAAATAAAAATCAAAAAATCGATAAAATAATTTCCAAAAACCTTAAAATTCACTAGGCGCACAGAAATTGATATTAATAGAAAGCAAACATTATTTATTTTCATTTAAAAAATTGATTCTATTTGAAAATCAATTCAGTCCAAATAAAAATCAAAAAATCGCTGAAATAATTACCGAGAACCTTAAAATTCACTGGGCGTTCAGAAACTGAAATTAATAGAAAGCAAACATTATTAATTTTCATTTAAAAAAGTGATTCTATTTGAAAATCAATTCAGTCCAAATGAAAATCAAAAAATCTATAAAATAATTTCCAAAAACCTTAAAATTCACTAGGCGCCCAGATGCTGAAATTAATAGAAAGCAAACATTATTTATTTTCATTTAAAAAATTGATTCTATTTGAAAATAAATTCAGTCCAAATAAAAACCAAAAAATCGATGAAATAATTTCCAAAAACCTTAAAATTCACTAGGCGTTCAGAAACTGAAATTAATAGAAAGCAAACATTATTTATTTTCATTTAAAAAAGTGATACTATTTGAAAATCAATTCAGTCCAAATAAAAATCAAAAAATCTATAAAATAATTTCCAAAAACCTTAAAATTCACTAGGCGCCCAGATACTGAAATTAATAGAAAGCAAACATTATTTATTTTCATTTAAAAAATTTATTCTATTTGAAAATAAATTCAGTCCAAATAAAAACCAAAAAATCGATGATATAATTATATATCGATGAAATAATTTCCAAAAACCTTAAAATTCACTAGGCGCCCAGAAACTGAAATTAATAGAAAGCAAACATTATTTATTTTTATTTAAAAAATTGATTCTATTTGAAAATCAATTCAGTCCAAATTGAAAAATCGATTAAGTTATTTCCGCAAACCTTCAAAATCACTAGGCGCCCAGAAACTGAAATTAATAGAAAGCAAACATTATTTATTTTTACTTAAAAAATTGATTCTATTCGAAAATCATTTCAGTCCAATTAAAAACCAAAAAATCAATAAAATAATTTCCAAAAACCTTAAAATTCAATAGGCGCCAAGAAAATGAAATTAATAGAAAGCAAACATTACTTATTTTTATTTAATAAATTGAATCTATTTGAAAATCAATTCAGTCCAAATTAAAATCAAAAAATCTATAAAATAATTTGCAAAAGCCTTAAAATACCCTAGGCGCCCAGAAACTGAAATTAATAGAAAGCAAACATTATTTATTTTCATGTAAAAAATTGATTCTATTTGAAAATCAATTCAGTCCAAATAAAAATCAAAAAACCTATAAAATAATTTCCAAAATCCTTAAAATTCACTAGGCGCCCCGAAATTGAAATTAATAGAAAGCAAACATTATCAATTCTTATTTCAAAAATAGGATCTATTTGAAAATCAATTCAGTTCAAATAAAAATCAAAAATCTATAAAATAATTTCTAAAAACCTTAAAATTCACTAGGCGCCCAGAAACTGAAATTAATAGAAAGCAAAA
>OY720445.1:40391651-40594260 GCA_963082915.1 Dolichopus griseipennis
GGTTTTTTTTTTAAAAAAAATGTTTTATAAAATTTTTCTCAATTTCATGCTAAATTTTTAAAGGTTTGCTTTCTATAAATTTTAAATTTCTGGGTGCTTGGTATTTTTGGCAAGATTTGAAATGATTTTTCGTTTTTTTTTTTAAAACAAAAGTTTTATAAAATTTTTCTCATTTTCATAATAAATTTTTAGAAGTTTGCTTTCTAAAATTTTAAATTTCTGGGCGCTTGGTATTTTTGGGAAGATTTAAAATGATTTTTCGGTTTTTTTTTTTAAAAAAAAGGTTTTATAAAATTTTTCTCATTTTCATGATAAATTTTTAAAGGTTTACTTTCTATAAATTTTAAATTTCTGGGCGCTTGGTATTTTTGGCAAGTTTTGAAAATGATTTGAAATGATTTTTGGGTTTCTTTTAAAAAAATAATTCATAAAATTTTTCTCATTTTAATGCTAAATTTTTAAAGGTTTGCAATGTATAAATTTTAAATTTTTGGGCGCTTGGTATTTTTGGCAAGTTTTGAAAATGGTTTGAAATGGTTTTTTGGTTTTTTTATTTAAAAAAATATTTTATAAAATTTTTCTCATTTTCATGCTAAATTTTTAAAGGTTTGCTTTCTATAAATTTTAAATTTCTGGGCGCTTGGTATTTTTGGCAAGATTTGAAATGATTTTTCGGTTTTTTTTTTAAAAAAAAGGTTTTATAAAATTTTTCTCATTTTCATAATAAATTTTTAAAGGTTTACTATCTATAAATTTTAAATTTCTAGGCGCTTGGTATTTTTGGCAAGATTTGAAATGATTTTTCGATTTTTTTTTTTAAAAAAAAGGTTTTAAAATTTTTTCTAATTTTCATGCTAAATTTTTAAAGGTTTGCTTTCTATAAAATTCTGGGCGCTTGGTATTTTTGTCAAGATTTGAAATGATTTTTCGGTTTTTTTTTTAAAAAAAATGTTTTATAAAATTTTTCTCAATTTCATGCTAAATTTTTACAGGTTTGCTTTCTATAAATTTTAAATTTCTGGGTGCTTGGTATTTTTGGCAAGATTTGAAATGATTTTTCGTTTCTTTTTTAAAACAAAAGTTTTATAAAATTTTTCTCATTTTCATGATAAATTTTCAAAGGTTTGCTCTCTATAAATTTTAAATTTCTGGGCGCTTGGTATTTTTGGCAAGTTTTGAAAATGATTTGAAATGATTTTCCGGTTTTTTTTTTTAAAAAAATGTTTTATAAAATTTTTCTCAATTTCATGCTAAATTTTTAAAGGTTTGCTTTCTATAAATTTTAAATTTCTGGGCGCTTGGTATTTTTGGCAAGATTTGAAATGATTTTTCGGTTTTTTTTTTAAAAAAAAGGTTTTATAAAATTTTTCTCATTTTCATAATAAATTTTTAAGGGTTTGCTATCTATAAATTTTAATTTTCTGGGCGCTTGGTATTTTTGGCAAGTTTTGAAAATGATTTGAAATGATTTTTCGGTTTTTTTTTTAAAAAAAATGTTTTATAAAATTTTTCTCATTTTCATAATAAATTTTTAAAGGTTTGCTATCTATAAATTTTAAATTTCTGGGCGCTTGGTATTTTTGGCAAGTTTTGAAAATGATTTGAAATGATTTTCCGGTTTTTTTTTTAAAAAAAATGTTTTATAAAATTTTTCTCAATTTCATGCTAAATTTTTATAGGTTTGCTTTCTATAAATTTTAAATTTCTGGGTGCTTGGTATTTTTGGCAAGATTTGAAATGATTTTTCGTTTCTTTTTTAAAACAAAAGTTTTATAAAATTTTTCTCATTTTCATGATAAATTTTTAGAGGTTTGCTTTCTATAAATTTTAAATTTCTGGGCGCTTGGTATTTTTGGGAAGATTTGAAACGATTTTTCGGTTTTTTTTTTTAAAAAAAAGGTTTTATAAAATTTTTCTCATTTTCATGCTTAATTTTTAAAGGTTTGCTTTCTATAAATTTTAAATTTCTGGGCGCTTGGTATTTTTAGCAAGTTTTGAAAATGATTTGAAATGATTTTTGGGTTTCTTTTAAAAAAATAATTCAAAAAATTTTTCTCATTTTAATGCTAAATTTTTAAAGGTTTGCTCTCTATAAATTTTAAATTTCTGGGCGCTTGGTATTTTTGGCAAGATTTGAAATGATTTTTCGGTTTTTTTTTTTAAAAAAATGTTTTATAAAATTTTTCTCATTTTCATGCTAAATTTTTAAAGGTTTGCTTTCTAAAAACTTCAAATTTCTGGGCGCTTGGTATTTTTGGCAAGATTTGAAATGGTTTTTCGGTTTTTTCTTTTAAAAAAATAATTTATAAAATTTTTCTCATTTTCATGCTAAATTTTCAAAGGTTTGCTATCTATACATTCAAAATTTCTGGGTGCTTGGTATTTTTGGCAAGATTTGAAATGATTTTTCGGTTTTTTTTTTAAAAAAAAGGTTTTATAAAATTTTTCTCATTTTCATGATAAAATTTTAAAGGTTTGCTATTTATAAATTTTAAATTTCTAGGCGCTTGGTATTTTTGGCAAGATTTGAAACGATTTTTCGGTTTTTTTTTTTAAAAAAAAGGTTTTATAAAATTTTTCTCATTTTCATGATAAATTTTCAAAGGTTTGCTCTCTATAAATTTTAAATTTCTGGGCGCTTGGTATTTTTGGCAAGATTTGAAATGATTTTTCGGTTTTTTTTTTAAAAAAAATGTTTTATAAAATTTTTCTCATTTTCATGCTAAATTTTTAAAGGTTTGCTTTCTATAAATTTCAAATTTCTGGGTGCTTGGTATTTTTGGCAAGATTTGAAATGATTTTTCGGTTTTTTCTTTTAAAAAAATAATTTATAAAATTTTTCTCATTTTCATGCTAAATTTTCAAAGATTTGCTATCTATAATATTAAAATTTCTGGGTGCTTGGTATTTTTGGCAAGATTTGAAGTGATTTTTCGGTTTTTTTTTTTAAAAAAAGGTTTTATAAAATTTTTCTTATTTTCATGATAAAATTTTAAAGGTTTGCTATCTATAAATTTTAAATTTCTGGGCGCTTGGTATTTTTGGCAAGTTTTGAAAATGATTTGAAATGATTTTTGGGTTTCTTTTAAAAAAATAATTCATAAAATTTTTCTCATTTTAATGCTAAATTTTTAAAGGTTTGCTCTCTATAAATTTTAAATTTCTGGGCGCTTGGTATTTTTGGCAAGATTTGAAATGATTTTTCGGTTTTTTTTTTAAAAAAAATGTTTTATAAAATTTTTCTCATTTTCATGCTAAATTTTTAAAGGTTTGCTCTCTATAAATTTTAAATTTCTGGGCGCTTGGTATTTTTGGCAAGATTTGAATTGATTTTTCGGTTTGTTTTTTTTTAAAATGTTTTATAAAATATTTCTCATTTTCATGCTAAATTTTTAAAGGTTTGCTTTCTATAAATTTTAAATTTCTGGGCGCTTGGTATTTTTGGGAAGATTTGAAACGATTTTTCGGTTTTTTTTTTTAAAAAAAAGGTTTTATAAAATTTTTCTCATTTTCATGATAAATTTTTAAAGGTTTGCTTTCTATAAATTTTAAATTTCTGGGCGCTTGGTATTTTTGGCAAGATTTGAATTGATTTTTCGGTTTGTTTTTTTTTTTAAAATGTTTTATAAAATTTTTCTCATTTTCATGCTAAATTTTTAAAGGTTTGCTTTCTATAAATTTTAAATTTCTGGGCGCTTGGTATTTTTGGCAAGATTTGAATTGATTTTTCGGTTTGTTTTTTTTTAAAATGTTTTATAAAATTTTTCTCATTTTCATGCTAAATTTTTAAAGGTTTGCTTTCTATAAATTTTAAATTTCTGGGCGCTTGGTATTTTTGGGAAGATTTGAAACGATTTTTCGGTTTTTTTTTTTAAAAAAAAGGTTTTATAAAATTTTTCTCATTTTCATGATAAATTTTTAAAGGTTTGCTTTCTATAAATTTTAAATTTCTGGGCGCTTGGTATTTTTGGCAAGTTTTGAAAATGATTTGAAATGATTTTTGGGTTTCTTTTAAAAAAATAATTCATAAAATTTTTCTCATTTTAATGCTAAATTTTTAAAGGTTTGCTCTCTATAAATTTTAAATTTCTGGGCGCTTGGTATTTTTGGCAAGATTTGAAATGATTTTTCGGTTTTTTTTTTAAAAAAAATGTTTTATAAAATTTTTCTCATTTTCATGCTAAATTTTTAAAGGTTTGCTTTCTAAAAATTTCAAATTTCTGGGCGCTTGGTATTTTTGGCAAGATTTGAAATGGTTTTTCGGTTTTTTCTTTTAAAAAAATAATTTATAAAATTTTTCTCATTTTCATGCTAAATTTTCAAAGGTTTGCTATCTATACATTTAAAATTTCTGGGTGCTTGGTATTTTTGGCAAGATTTGAAATGATTTTTCGGTTTTTTTTTTAAAAAAAAGGTTTTATAAAATTTTTCTCATTTTCATGGTAAAATTTTAAAGGTTTGCTATCTATAAATTTTAAATTTCTAGGCGCTTGGTATTTTTGGCAAGATTTGAAACGATTTTTCGGTTGTTTTTTTAAAAAAAATGTTTTAAAAAATTTTTCTCATTTTCATGCTAAATTTTTAAAGGTTTGCTTTCTATAAATTATAATTCTGGGCGCTTGGTATTTTTGGCAAGATTTGAAATGATTTTTGGGTTTCTTTTAAAAAAATAATTCATAAAATTTTTCTCATTTTAATGCTAAATTTTTAATGGTTTGCTCTCTATAAATTTAAAATTTCTGGGCGCTTGGTATTTTTGGCAAGATTTGAAATGATTTCTCGGTTTTTTTTTCAAAAAAAATTTTTTATAAAATTTTTCTCATTTTCATGCTAAATTTTTAAAGGTTTGCTTTCTATAAATTTCAAATTTCTGGGTGCTTGGTATTTTTGGCAAGATTTGAAATGATTTTTCGGTTTTTTCTTTTAAAAAAATAATTTATAAAATTTTTCTCATTTTCATGCTAAATTTTCATAGGTTTGCTATCTATAATATTAAAATTTCTGGGTGCTTGGTATTTTTGGCAAGATTTGAAATGATTTTTCGGTTTTTTTTTTAAAAAAAAGGTTTTATAAAATTTTTCTCATTTTCATGATAAAATTTTAAAGGTTTGCTATCTATAAATTTTAAATTTCTGGGCGCTTGGTATTTTTAGCAAGTGTTGAAAATGATTTGAAATGATTTTTTGGTTTTTTTATTTAAAAAAAATGTTTTAAAAAATTTTTCCCATTTTCATGCTAAATTTTTAAAGGCTTGCTTTCTATAAATTTTAAATTTCTGGGCGCTTGGTATTTCTGGCAAGTTTTTAAAATGATTTGAAATGATTTTTGGGTTTCTTTTAAAAAAATAATTCATAAAATTTTTCTCATTTTCATGCTAAATTTTTAAAGGTTTGCTTTCTATAAATTTTAAATTTCTGGGCGCTTGGTATTTCTGGCAAGTTTTGAAAATGATTTGAAATGATTTTTGGGTTGTTTTTAAGAAAATAATTCAGAAAATTTTTCTCATTTTCATGCTAAATTTTTAAAGGCTATCTATAAATTTAAAATTTCTGGGCGCTTGGTATTTTTGGCAAGTTTTGAAAATGATTTGAAATTATTTTTCGGTTTTTTTTTTTTAAAAAATGTTTTGAAAAATTTTTCTCATTTTCATGTTAAATTTTTAAAGGTTTGCTTTCTATAAATTTTAAATTTCTGGGCGCTTGGTATTTCTGGCAAGTTTTGAAAATGATTTGCAATGATTTTTGGGTTTCTTTTAAAAAAATAATTCATAAAATTTTTCTCATTTTCATGCTAAATTTTTAAAGGTTTGCTTCCTATAAATTTCAAATTTCTGGGCGCTTGTTATTTTTGGCAAGATTTGAAATGATTTTTCGGTTTTTTCTTTTAAAAAAATAATTCATAAAATTTTTCTCATTTTAATGCTAAATTTTTAATGGTTTGCTCTCTATAAATTTAAAATTTCTGGGCGCTTGGTATTTTTGGCAAGTTTTGAAAATGATTTGAAATGATTTTTTGGTTTTTTTTTTTAAAAATGATTTATAAAATTTGTCTCATTTTCATGCTAAATTTTTAAAGGTTTGCTTTCTATAAATTTTAAATTTCTGGGTGCTTGGTATTTCTGGCAAGTTTTGAAAATGATTTGAAATGATTTTCGGGGTTCTTTTAAAAAAATAATTCAGAAAATTTTTCTCATTTTCATGCTAAATTTTTAAAGGTTTGCTATCTATAAATTTAAAATTTCTGGGCGCTTGGTATTTTTGGCAAGTTTTGAAAATGATTTGAAATGATTTTTCGGTTTTTTTTTTAAAAAAAAGGTTTTATAAAATTTTTTTCATTTTCATGCTAAATTTTTAAAAGTTTGCTTTCTATAAATTTTAAATTTCTGGACGCTTGTTATTTTTGGCAAGTTTTGAAAATGATTTGAAATGATTTTTTTGTTTTTTTTTTTTTAAAAAATGTTTTATAAAATTTTTCTCATTTTCATGCTAAATTTTTAAAGGTTTGCTATCTATTAATTTTAAATTTCTGGGCGCTTGGTATTTTTGGCAAGTTTTGAAAATGATTTGAAATGAATTTTTGGTTTTTTTTATTTAAAAAAATATTTTATAAAATTTTTCTCATTTTCATGCTAAATTTTTAAAGGTTTGCTTTCTATAAATTTTAAATTTCTGGGCGCTTCGTATTTTTGGCAAGTTTTGGAAATGATTTGAAATGATTTTTTGGTTTTTTTATTTAAAAAAATATTTGATAAAATTTTTCTCATTTTCATGCTAAATTTTTAAAGGTTTGCTTTCTATAAATTTTAAATTTCTGGGCGCTTGGTATTTTTGGCAATATTTGAAATGATTTTTCGGTTTTTTTTTTAAAAAAAATGTTTTATAAAATTTGTCTCCTTTTCATGCTAAATTTTTAAAGGTTTGCTTTCTATAAATTTTAAGTTTCTGGGCGCTTGGTATTTCTGGCAAGTTTTGAAAATGATTTGAAATGATTTTTGGGTTTCTTTTAAAAAAATAATTCATAAAATTTTTCTCATTTTAATGCTAAATTTTTAATGGTTTGCTCTCTATAAATTTAAAATTTCTGGGCGCTTGGTATTTTTGGCAAGATTTGAAATGATTTTTCGGTTTTTTTTTTAAAAAAAATGTTTTATAAAATTTTTCTCATTTTCATTCTAAATTTTTAAAGGTTTGCTTTCTATAGATTTGAAAATTTCTGGGTGCTTGGTATTTTTGGCAAGATTTGAAATGATTTTTCGGTTTTTTTTTTAAAAAAAAGGTTTTATAAAATATTTCTCATTTTCATAATAAATTTTTAAAGGTTTTCTATCTATAAATTTTAAATTTCTGGGCGCTTGGTATTTTTGGCATTTTTATTTTTGGCAAGATTTGAAATGATTTTTCAGTTTTTTTTTTAAACAAAAGGTTTTAAAAAATTTTTCTCATTTTCATGATAAAATTTTAAAGGTTTGCTATCTATAAATTTTAAATTTTTGGGAACTTGGTATTTTTGGCAAGTTTTGAAAATGATTTGAAATGATTTTTTGGTTTTTTTATTTAAAAAAATATTTTATAAAATTTTTCTCATTTTCATGCAAAATTTTTAATGGTTTGCTATCTATAAATTTTAAATTTCTGGGCGCTTGGTATTTTTGGCAAGTTTTGAAAATGATTTGAAATGATTTTTTGGTTTTTTTTTTTTAAAATGATTTATAAAATTTGTCTCATTTTCATGCTAAATTTTTAAAGGTTTGCTTTCTATAAATTTTAAATTTCTGGGCGCTTGGTATTTCTGGCAAGTTTTGAAACTGATTTGAAATGATTTTTGGTTGTCTTTTAAAAGAATAATTCATAAAATTTTTCTCATTTTCATGCTAAATTTTTAAAGGTTTGCTTTCTATAAATTTTAAATTTCTGGGTGCTTGGTATTTCTGGCAAGTTTTGAAAATGATTTGAAATGATTTTCGGGTTTCTTTTAAAAAAATAATTCAGAAAATTTTTCTCATTTTCATGCTAAATTTTTAAAGGTTTGCTATACATAAATTTAAAATTTCTGGGCGCTTGGTATTTTTGGCAAGTTTTGAAAATGATTTGAAATGATTTTTCGGTTTTTTTTTTAAAAAAAAGGTTTTATAAAATTTTTTTCATTTTCATGCTAAATTTTTAAAAGTTTGCTTTCTATAAATTTTAAATTTCTGGACGCTTGGTATTTTTAGCAAGTTTTGAAAATGATTTGAAATAATTTTTGGGTTTTTTTTATTTAAAAAAATATTTTATAAAATTTTTCTCATTTTCATGCTAAATTTTTAAAGGTTTGCTTTCTATAAATTTTAAATTTCTGGGTGCTTGGTATTTCTGGCAAGTTTTGAAAATGATTTGAAATGATTTTCGGGTTTCTTTTAAAAAAATAATTCAGAAAATTTTTCTCATTTTCATGCTAAATTTTTAAAGGTTTGCTATCTATAAATTTAAAATTTCTGGGCGCTTGGTATTTTTGGCAAGTTTTGAAAATGATTTGAAATGATTTTTCGGTTTTTTTTTTAAAAAAAAGGTTTTATAAAATTTTTTTCATTTTCATGCTAAATTTTTAAAGGTTTGCTATCTATTAATTTTAAATTTCTGGGCGCTTGGTATTTTTGGCAAGTTTTGAAAATGATTTGAAATGATTTTTTGGTTTTTTTTATTTAAAAAAATATTTTATAAAATTTTTCTCATTTTCATGCTAAATTTTTAAAGGTTTGCTTTCTATAAATTTTAAATTTCTGGGCGCTTCGTATTTTTGGCAAGTTTTGGAAATAATTTGAAATGATTTTTTGGTTTTTTTATTTAAAAAAAATATTTGATAAAATTTTTCTCATTTTCATGCTAAATTTTTAAAGGTTTGCTTTCTATAAATTTTAAATTTCTTGGCGCTTGGTATTTTTGGCAAGTTTTGAAAATGATTTGAAAAGATTTTTCGGTTTTTTTTTTAAAAAAAATGGTTTAAAAAATTTTTCTCATTTTCATGCTAAATTTTTAAAGGTTTGCTTTCTATAAATTTTAAATTTCTGGGCGCTTGGTATTTCTGGCAAGTTTTGAAAATGATTTGAAATAATTTTTGGGTTTCTTTTAAAAAAATAATTCAGAAAAAATTTTTCTCATTTTCATGCTAAATTTTCAAAGGTTTGCTATCTATAAATTTAAAATTTCTGGGTGCTTGGTATTTTTGGCAAGATTTGAAATGTTTTTTGGGTTTCTTTTAAAAAAACAATTTCTAAAATTTTTCTCATTTTCATGCAAAATTGTTAAAGATTTGCTATCTATAAATTTTAAATTTCTGGGCGCTTGGTATTTTTGGCAAGTTTTGAAAATGATTTGAAATGATTTTTCAGTTTTTTTTTTAAAAAAATTATTAATATTACTTTTCTCATTTTCATGCTAAATTTTTAAAGGTTTGCTATCTATAAATTTAAAATTTCTGGGCGCTTGGTATTTTTGGCAAGTTTTGAAAATGATTTGAAATGATTTTTGGGTTTCTTTTAAAAAAATAATTTATAAAATTTTTCTCATTTTCATGCAAAATTCTTATAGTTTTGCTACCTATAAATTTTAAATTTCTGGGCGCTTAGTATTTTTAGTGCAAGTTTTGAAAATGATTTGAAATGATTTTTGGGTTTCTTTTAAAAAACTAATTTCTAAAATTTTTCTCATTTTCATGCAAAATTCTTAAAGATTTGCAATCTATAAATTTTAAATTTCTGGGCGCTTGGTATTTTTGGCAAGTTTTGAAAATGATTTGAAATGATTTTTCGGTTTTTTTTTTAAAAAAAATGATTTATAAAATTTTTCTCATTTTCATGATTAATTTTTAAAGGTTTGCTTTCTATAAATTTTAAATTTCTGGGCGCTTGGTATTTCTGGCAAGTTTTGAAAATGATTTGTAATGATTTTTGGGTTTCTTTTAAAAAAATAATTTATAAAATTTTTCTCATTTTCATGCAAAATTCTTAAAGATATGCTATCTATAAATTTTAAATTTCTGGGCGCTTGGTATTTTTGGCAAGTTTTGAAAATGATTTGAAATGATTTTTGTGTTTTTTTTTTAAAATAATTTATAAAATTTTTCTCATTTTCATGCTAAATTTTTAAAGGTTTGCTTTCTATAAATTTTAAATTTCTGATTTTTCGGTTTTTTTTTTAAAAAATGATTTATAAAATTTTTCTCATTTTCATGATTAATTTTTAAAGGTTTGCTTTCTATAAATTTTAAATTTCTGGGCGCTTGGTATTTCTGGCAAGTTTTGAAAGTGATTTATAAAATTTTTTTCATTTTCATGATTAATTTTTAAAGTTTTGCTTTCTACAAATTTAAAATTTCTGGGCGCTTGATATTTTTGGCAAGATTTGAAATGATTTTTCGGTTTTTTTATTAAAAAAAATGTTTTATAAAATTTTTCTCATTTTCATTTTAAATTTTTAAAAGTTTGCTTTCTATAAATTTTAAATTTCTAGGCTCTTGGTATTTTTGCTAAAATTTGAAATGATTTTTCGGTTTTTTTTTTTAAAAAATGTTTTATAAAATTTTTCTCATTTTCATGATTAATTTTTAAAAGGTTTGCTTTCTATAAATTTTAAATTTCTGTCAAGTTTTGAAAGTGATTTATAAAATTTTTCTCATTTTCATGATTAATTTTTAAAGGTTTGCTTTCTATAAATTTAAAATTTCTGGGCGCTTGATATTTTTGGCAAGATTTGAAATGATTTTTCGGTTTTTTTAAAAAAAAAAGGTTTTATAAAATTTTTCTCATTTTCATGCTAAATTTTTAAAGGTTTGCTTTCTATAAATTTTAAATTTCTGGGCGCTTGATATTTTTGGCAAGATTTGAAATGATTTTTCGGTTTTTTTTTTAAAAAAATGATTTATAAAGTTTTTCTCATTTTCATGCTAAATTTTTAAATTTTTACTATCTATAAATTTTAAATTTCTGGACTCTCGGCATTTTTGGCAAGATTTGAAATGATTTGAAATGATTTTTCGCTTTGTTTTTTTAAAAATGAATTATAAAATTTTTCTCATTTTCATTCTAAATTTTTAAAGGTTTGCTTTCTATAAATTTTAAATTTCTGGGCGCTTGGTATTTCTGAAAAGTTTGGAAAATGATTTGAAATGATTTTTGAGTTCTTTTAAAAAACTAATTTATAAAATTTGTAAAAGGTTTGCTTTCTATAAATTTTAAATTTCTGGGCGCTTGATATTTTTGGCAAGATTTGAAATGATTTTTCGGTTTTTTTTTTAAAAAAAGGTTTTATAAAATTTTTCTCATTTTCATTCTAAATTTTTAAAGGTTTGCTTTCTATAAATTTTAAATTTCTGGGCGCTTGGTATTTTTAGCAAGTTTTGAAAATGATTTGAAATAATTTTTGGGTTTTTTTTTTAAAATAATTTTTCTCATTTTCATGCTAAATTTTTAAAGGTTTGTTATCTATAAATTTTAAATTTCTGGGCGCTTGGTATTATTGGCAAGATTTGAATTGAAAGGTTAGCTTGAATAAATTTTAAATTTCTGGGCGCTTGTTATTTTTGGCAAGTTTTGAAAATGATTTGAAATGATTTTTTTGTTTTTTTTTTTTTAAAAAATGTTTTATAAAATTTTTCTCATTTTCATGCTAAATTTTTAAAGGTTTGCTTTCTATAAATTTTAAATTTCTGGGTGCTTGGTATTTCTGGCAAGTTTTGAAAATGATTTGAAATGATTTTCGGGTTTCTTTTAAAAAAATAATTCAGAAAATGTTTCTCATTTTCATGCTAAATTTTTAAAGGTTTGCTATCTATAAATTTAAAATTTCTGGGCGCTTGGTATTTTTGGCAAGTTTTGAAAATGATTTGAAATGATTTTTCGGTTTTTTTTTTAAAAAAAAGGTTTTATAAAATTTTTTTCATTTTCATGCTAAATTTTTAAAAGTTTGCTTTCTATAAATTTTAAATTTCTGGACGCTTGTTATTTTTGGCAAGTTTTGAAAATGATTTGAAATGATTTTTTTGTTTTTTTTTTTTTAAAAAATGTTTTATAAAATTTTTCTCATTTTCATGCTAAATTTTTAAAGGTTTGCTATCTATTAATTTTAAATTTCTGGGCGCTTGGTATTTTTGGCAAGTTTTGAAAATGATTTGAAATGATTTTTTGGTTTTTTTTATTTAAAAAAATATTTTATAAAATTTTTCTCATTTTCATGCTAAATTTTTAAAGGTTTGCTTTCTATAAATTTTAAATTTCTGGGCGCTTCGTATTTTTGGCAAGTTTTGGAAATAATTTGAAATGATTTTTTGGTTTTTTTATTTAAAAAAAATATTTGATAAAATTTTTCTCATTTTCATGCTAAATTTTTAAAGGTTTGCTTTCTATAAATTTTAAATTTCTGGGCGCTTGGTATTTTTGGCAAATTTTGAAAATGATTTGAAATGATTTTTCGGTTTTTTTTTTTAAAAAAATGTTTTAAAAAATTTTTCTCATTTTCATGCTAAATTTTTAAAGGTTTGCTTTCTATAAATTTTAAATTTCTTGGCGCTTGGTATTTTTGGCAAGTTTTGAAAATGATTTGAAAAGATTTTTCGGTTTTTTTTTTAAAAAAAATGGTTTAAAAAATTTTTCTCATTTTCATGCTAAATTTTTAAAGGTTTGCTTTCTATAAATTTTAAATTTCTGGGCGCTTGGTATTTCTGGCAAGTTTTGAAAATGATTTGAAATAATTTTTGGGTTTCTTTTAAAAAAATAATTCAGAAAAAATTTTTCTCATTTTCATGCTAAATTTTCAAAGGTTTGCTATCTATAAATTTAAAATTTCTGGGTGCTTGGTATTTTTGGCAAGATTTGAAATGTTTTTTGGGTTTCTTTTAAAAAAACAATTTCTAAAATTTTTCTCATTTTCATGCAAAATTGTTAAAGATTTGCTATCTATAAATTTTAAATTTCTGGGCGCTTGGTATTTTTGGCAAGTTTTGAAAATGATTTGAAATGATTTTTCAGTTTTTTTTTTAAAAAAATTATTAATATTACTTTTCTCATTTTCATGCTAAATTTTTAAAGGTTTGCTATCTATAAATTTAAAATTTCTGGGCGCTTGGTATTTTTGGCAAGTTTTGAAAATGATTTGAAATGATTTTTGGGTTTCTTTTAAAAAAATAATTTATAAAATTTTTCTCATTTTCATGCAAAATTCTTATAGTTTTGCTACCTATAAATTTTAAATTTCTGGGCGCTTAGTATTTTTAGCGCAAGTTTTGAAAATGATTTGAAATGATTTTTGGGTTTCTTTTAAAAAACTAATTTCTAAAATTTTTCTCATTTTCATGCAAAATTCTTAAAGATTTGCAATCTATAAATTTTAAATTTCTGGGCGCTTGGTATTTTTGGCAAGTTTTGAAAATGATTTGAAATGATTTTTCGGTTTTTTTTTTAAAAAAAATGATTTATAAAATTTTTCTCATTTTCATGATAAATTTTTAAAGGTTTGCTTTCTATAAATTTTAAATTTCTGGGCGCTTGGTATTTCTGGCAAGTTTTGAAAATGATTTGTAATGATTTTTGGGTTTCTTTTAAAAAAATAATTTATAAAATTTTTCTCATTTTCATGCAAAATTCTTAAAGATTTGCAATCTATAAATTTTAAATTTCTGGGCGCTTGGTATTTTTGGCAAGTTTTGAAAATGATTTGAAATGATTTTTCGGTTTTTTTTTTAAAAAAAATGATTTATAAAATTTTTCTCATTTTCATGATTAATTTTTAAAGGTTTGCTTTCTATAAATTTTAAATTTCTGGGCGCTTGGTATTTTTGGCAAGTTTTGAAAATGATTTGAAATGATTTTTGTGTTTTTTTTTTAAAATAATTTATAAAATTTTTCTCATTTTCATGCTAAATTTTTAAAGGTTTGCTTTCTATAAATTTTAAATTTCTGATTTTTCGGTTTTTTTTTTAAAAAATGATTTATAAAATTTTTCTCATTTTCATGATTAATTTTTAAAGGTTTGCTTTCTATAAATTTTAAATTTCTGGGCGCTTGGTATTTCTGGCAAGTTTTGAAAGTGATTTATAAAATTTTTTTCATTTTCATGATTAATTTTTAAAGTTTTGCTTTCTACAAATTTAAAATTTCTGGGCGCTTGATATTTTTGGCAAGATTTGAAATGATTTTTCGGTTTTTTTATTAAAAAAAATGTTTTATAAAATTTTTCTCATTTTCATTTTAAATTTTTAAAAGTTTGCTTTCTATAAATTTTAAATTTCTAGGCTCTTGGTATTTTTGCTAAAATTTGAAATGATTTTTCGGTTTTTTTTTTTAAAAAATGTTTTATAAAATTTTTCTCATTTTCATGATTAATTTTTAAAAGGTTTGCTTTCTATAAATTTTAAATTTCTGGGCGCTTGGTATTTCTGTCAAGTTTTGAAAGTGATTTATAAAATTTTTCTCATTTTCATGATTAATTTTTAAAGGTTTGCTTTCTATAAATTTAAAATTTCTGGGCGCTTGATATTTTTGGCAAGATTTGAAATGATTTTTCGGTTTTTTTAAAAAAAAAAGGTTTTATAAAATTTTTCTCATTTTCATGCTAAATTTTTAAAGGTTTGCTTTCTATAAATTTTAAATTTCTGGGCGCTTGATATTTTTGGCAAGATTTGAAATGATTTTTCGGTTTTTTTTTTAAAAAAATGATTTATAAAGTTTTTCTCATTTTCATGCTAAATTTTTAAATTTTTACTATCTATAAATTTTAAATTTCTGGACTCTCGGCATTTTTGGCAAGATTTGAAATGATTTGAAATGATTTTTCGCTTTGTTTTTTTAAAAATGAATTATAAAATTTTTCTCATTTTCATTCTAAATTTTTAAAGGTTTGCTTTCTATAAATTTTAAATTTCTGGGCGCTTGGTATTTCTGAAAAGTTTGGAAAATGATTTGAAATGATTTTTGAGTTCTTTTAAAAAACTAATTTATAAAATTTGTAAAAGGTTTGCTTTCTATAAATTTTAAATTTCTGGGCGCTTGATATTTTTGGCAAGATTTGAAATGATTTTTCGGTTTTTTTTTTAAAAAAAGGTTTTATAAAATTTTTCTCATTTTCATTCTAAATTTTTAAAGGTTTGCTTTCTATAAATTTTAAATTTCTGGGCGCTTGGTATTTTTAGCAAGTTTTGAAAATGATTTGAAATAATTTTTGGGTTTTTTTTTTAAAATAATTTTTCTCATTTTCATGCTAAATTTTTAAAGGTTTGTTATCTATAAATTTTAAATTTCTGGGCGCTTGGTATTATTGGCAAGATTTGAATTGAAAGGTTAGCTTGAATAAATTTTAAATTTCTGGGCGCTTGGTATTTCTGGCAAGTTTTGAAAATGATTTGAAATGGTTTTTGGGTTTCTTTTAAAAACATTATTTATAAAACTTTTCTCATTTTCAGTCTAAATTTTTAAAGGTTTTCTTTCTATAAATTTTTCATTTCTGGGCTCCTGCTATTTTTGGCAAGATTTGAAATGATTTTTCGGTTTTTTTATTTAAAAAAATGTTTTATAAAATTTTTTTCATTTTCATTCTAAATTTTTAATGGTTTGCTTTCTATAAATTTTAAATTTCTGGGCTCCTAGTATTATTGGTAAGATTTGAAATGCAAGGTTTGCTTTCTATAAATTTTAAATTTCTGGGCGATTGGTATTTCTGGCTAGTTTTGAAAATGATTTGAAATGATTTTTGAGTTTTTTTTTTTAAATAATTTATAAAATTTTTCTCATTTTCATGCTAAATTTTTAAAGGTTTGCTTTCTATAAATTTTAAATTTCTGGGCGCTTGGTATTTTTGGCAAGTTGTGAAAATGATTTGAAATGATTTTTGAGTTTCTTTAAAAAAATGATTTATAAAATTTTTCTCATTTTCATTCTAAATTTTTAAAGGTTTGCTTTCTATAAATTTTAAATTTCTGGGCTCTTGGTATTTTTGCCAAAATTTGAAATGATTTTTCGGTTTTTTTTTTAAAAAAATTGATTTATAAAGTTTTTCTCATTTTCATGCTAAATTTTTAAAGGTTTGCTATCTATACATTTAAAATTTCTGGGCGCTTGGTATTTTTGGCAAGATTTGAAATGATTTTTCGGTTATTTTATTTAAAAAAATGTTATATAAAATTTTTCTCATTTTCATTCTAAATTTTTAAAGGTTTGCCTTCTATAAATTTTGAATTTCTGGCCGCTTGGTATTTCTGAAAAGTTTGGAAAATGATTTGAAATGATTTTTAGGTTCTTTTAAAAAACTAATTTATAAAATTTTTCTCATTTTCAGTCTAAAGTTTTAAAGGTTTTCTTTCTATAAATTTTTCATTTCTGGGCTCCTAGTATTATTGGCAAGATTTGAAATGATTTTTCGGTTTTTTTTTTTTAAAAATGATTTATAAAATTTTTCTCACTTTCATTCTAAATTTTTAAAGGTTTGCTTTCTATAAATTTTAAATTTCTGGGCTCCTGGTATTATTGGCAAGATTTGAAATGATTTTTCGGTTTTTTTATTTAAAAAAAGGTTTTATAAAATTTTTCTCATTTTCATGATTAATTTTTAAAGGTTTGCTCTCTATAAATTTTAAATTTCTGGGCGCTTGGTATTTCTGGCAAGTTTTGAAAATGATTTGAAATGATTTTTGGGTTTCTTTTAAAAAAATTATTTATAAAATTTTTCTCATTTTCAGTCTAAATTTTTAAAGGTTTTCTTTCTATAAATTTTTCATTTCTGGGCTCCTGGTATTATTGGCAAGATTTGAAATGATTTTTCGGTTTTTTTTTTTAAAAAATGATTTATAAAATTTGTCTCATTTTTATGCTAAATTTTTAAAGGTTTGCTTTCTATAAATTTTAAATTTCTGGGCTCTTAGTATTATTGGTAAGATTTGAAATGCAAGGTTTGCTTTCTGTAAATTTTAAATTTCTGGGCGCTTGGTATTTCTGGCTAGTTTTGAAAATGATTTGAAATGATTTTTGGGTTTTTTTTTAAAAATAATTTATAAAATTTTTCTCATTTTCATGCTAAATTTTTAAGGGTTTGCTTTCTATAAATTTTAAATTTCTGGGAGCTTGGTATTTTTGGCAAGTTTTGAAAATGATTTGAAATGATTTTTGGGTTTCTTTTAAAAAAATGATTTGTAAAATTTTTCTCATTTTCATTCTAAATTTTTAAAGGTTTGCTTTCTATAAATTTTAAATATCTGGGCTGGGGTATTTTTGGCAAGATTTGAAAAAATTTTTCGGTTTTTTTTTAAAAAAAAAGGTTTTATAAAATTTGTCTAATTTTCATGCTAAATTTTTAAAGGTTTGCTTTCTATAAATTTTATATTTCTGGGCGCTTGGTATATTTGGCAAGTTTTGAAAATGAGTTGAAATGGTTTTTGTTTTTTTTAAAAAAAAAAATGAATTAAAAAATTCCTCTCCTTTTCATGCGTAATTTTTAAAGGTCTGCTTTCTATAAATTTTAACAAAACAAAAAACTGTGAAAAAAAATCTAATATTATTTAAAATTTTGTACGTGCATACGTGCTTTGTACGTTGAATATGTAGTGACTGAAAATTTAAAAAAAAAAGAAATAAAATGGTTGTAAGCTTATTTGTTGTAATTTATTGCAATACAAGTGTGCTTTGTGATCCAAAATTATTTTACCGTATTCTAAAATAGATCGAACAAGGGGATTTTTGCACTAGAGAGAATTTGTCACAGTCTTTAAATTGTTTAGCTTATCTCTTAATGAAATAGAAACCGTTTTGGTTTATTTCTAATAGATTTAACTGTTATCGAAAGAAAAGAAACCGGAATAACAATTATGTAAAAACATCACCTTGCTATCCCTTCTCTTTTTGGTTCAGTATTTCAGAAGTGTACACCGCTAAGTTAATTGTAATGGAGCAACGCTTTCTGAAACCATATCTTAAATTGATGCATACAGATTCAAGAGAGTTGAAACCGATATATCGAAAAACATTAGATATTTGAAATCGCCTTATTATTTTAAAAAGTTTTTATTAAGAATTTTAAATATCCTTTTTCATAAAACAAAAGTTTTAATTTTGAAATGCAAAAATAAATAAAATTATACTAATTTTCAATTAAAATAAAAAATTGACTACTTTTAGGTTAACAAATATTGCTAATAGATGTCACCTTTCACAATATAAATATTTTTTATATTGGTTCATGTATTAGATTTTAATTGATTTTTAAGCTTAACAACAGATTTTAATTAATTTTAAATTATGGCGATATCTATTAGAAGTTAGATGACTTAAGTATAGCTGCGACAAAAATTTGAAAATATTTTTATTAAGCACGAATTAAATTTTTTTTTTTTAAAAGTGTTTTACAAAAGGACAAAAATCATGGCAGGCCTTGGCTACTTTCCTATAAAACATTCAAAATTTAGTTTTCCATAGGCATGTACAAATTTTTAAACAAATAAAAGTAACTAGATACTTAGATAGAAAAATGGTTATTTTGCAAAATTAATTAATTATTAATAGTTCAGGTCTGAACTATTTGAATTAATTCAAAGATAATATTCTTCTTATAAACTTCTTTCATTTCTACATAATTTTTACATCAAATTAAAATCGTAATAGTATTCAAAATATTCATAATATTTTTAAAAGATTCTTAAATTTATAGAATTAGGTATAAACTTTACAAATATGTAAGTGGAGTTAAAAATCTAATAAGTTAAAAAAACAATATTTCATTTAAAATTGTATTAAGAACTTAGTATGTTAATTCGTATAAAACGTCTTATACATTTTTGTTTACAAATTATGTTTAATATAAATTCTTAATATTTATCGGTTTTAATTTATTTATTTATACTAGAGTACTTTTTTAAAAAAGAACATAATTGACATTTAGGAGAGAAACTAATGACATCTAGTTTTATTTGTTTATAGTATTAAATGTTTATTCAAAAAAAAAAAACAAAAGTAAAGTAAATTTAAGAAATTCATAGAATTAAATTACAATAATTATATTTAATAAATAAACAAGTTTAACTACATATTAATTTAAATTTAAATATTTTAAGGCAGTGGCTCAAGCGTTTTTCAGGATTTTGTGATAGTACCTACATTAGATTAAAAGCGAATAATAAAACTATAGTCTTTATAAACTAAAATCTTTGTTTAAAATATTCAAAAAAATTTTTTGGGTGGTTTTTTTTACAATGTATTGTTTGTTAAGGAGTGCACAAATTCATAATAATAACGCTATTTATTTTTAAAATTCACAAAAGACTCGAAACTGATATATCGAAAAACAGTTTATTTGGGAAATCCCATTTTATTTTAAAAATTTTTTATTCAAAAATTTAAATATCTTTAGTTAGTTACAAAACTAAAACAAAATTTTAAATTAAAAATCAAAAAAATTGACTACTTTCAGGCGAACTGAGATTGTCAATAGATGCCACCTCTCACAATATGAATACTATTAAAATTGGTTGAAGTATTAGGTATTAATTAATTTTTAAGTTTTAGTACAAATTTAAATTATTTTTTTTTTAAGTTGTGACGACACCTATCAGAACTTTTATGACTTAAAATTAGCTGGGACAAAAATTGAAAATATTATTAAAATTATAATTTTATTTTTTACTTGCTATTTTAATTCATTTCATGGGGGCCTATTAAAATAAGGTATTTTTATGAATGAAAGGTAGGTACCGGTATTGTTTTGGAGCTATTATTTAATAGCTTCTTTATTAATTACTAAATTAATTTGGATAATTTGTACAAACACCCATATAAAAAATAAATACAAACCATTTTAAGCTTCTAAGTTGGACTTGTATAAATTGAACATTTAACTTGTCGAAGCCAACTTTTTTCCAACAAATTTAATAATTTTATCTAAATTATAATTTATTTGTATTTTTTATTTATTTGATTTTAAGAGATTTTATTATAAAAACCTTAATTTGTTATTAAAATAACTTTAAATTTTAAAACTATAACACTGTATAGTTATTTTCCTAATCCAGTGATCTTACTTTTGTTGAATGTGTATACAAATTTTGTATATTTGATATAACATAGTATTTTTATAGCTATTAGCTTCATATTTCAAGTAAAGCTTAAGCTTATTTGTATTGAACCAGTAAACACCGTACTATAATACACTATTTATTTTTGGAAACTGCTTGTTAAATGTCTTTAATACTTAAGCTATTGATTGACTTAAATTTAAACAACTAGCAGCTTTTTAAAAAAATCACAAGTTTTCTAAATAAAAAAATTAACATTATAATTACCTTTGCAAGACTTTTTTTCTTTTTTCCAGTTTTTTTTCCATTTTTTTTTCATCATTTTTGTAAACTTGTTTTAATTGATACAATTTTTAACCATTATAAGAATCTAATTTTTTTTTAATTGGATTTTAATCTAAATTGTGTACTAACTAAATTTTTAAATTATTAAATTTTTAAAATTAGATAACGGAATAAGATATAGTCAAGTTGAACTTAAAGCTTTTGGTAATATATATAATTCTTCAAGGTTGTTTCTAGGGATTTCAAAATTAAAAAAAAAACGAGGATGAGTGTAATAGAGTAGACTGTGTCAACTCTGGTCAATCCGTATGACAGTAATATCGACATTATATCACCCGATTAGTATGTATCATTCAAAAGAAAATACAAGTTGAAAGGCTTCGAACACCTTCCCCTACACCATTTTTTTTATTCAAACGATGGCCATTAGAGTTAACTAGGTAAAGAGTAAAACTCTAAAAAAAGAAGATGTTGTATGGCAACTACTCGAACCCACTACAGTAGACCAAACAATTTTTGCACAAGCTTTGACCATAAATCTAAACTATTTTTGGCAAAGTTTCATACAACCAGCTTTAATAAGTACAGAGTAATGCGCATATAAAAAATGAAGGTGTATGGCAGGTGCTCAAACTCGTCAACCAAAATAGCTGGATTTTTATTAGCTGGAGCTGGATAGCAGCTATTACATAAAAACCAATTCGTAAAAATTTCAAAATTCTAGCTCTTTTATCTTTTGAGTTACGGTGGGAACTTACGAACGGATAAACATATCTTTAAGTCAATATCTAACCTTCACAAACGTAATGCCAAATTTAGTATACCCTTTTGAATTATAGTCATACGGACACAAAAATCCAAATGGAAAAAACTTTGCAATAAATAACACGTACATCATGGGGAAAAACCATTAGGGTAATAGGCAAAAAAGTTTCATGCTTATATAACAAAATACAAACCAGATTTCAGAATTAAATACACAAAATAATTCTTTGTTTGTAACTTTTATTTTTATTTGTGTTATTTTAAAACAAACTTAACTTAAAAATTATTTAACTGTTAAATTACTATGAACATTTAAAATAAAAAAAAAAATTTTATTGTTTATATATCTAAATTTATTTTAACTTTATCTATCTTTTTAAATTTCTTAAATTGTTTTATCAAAAGTGCATAATACAAAAAGTATTATAAAATCTAAAAGTATTGTCAAAGATCATTCAACCACCTATAGCGCTTTTAAATAAATTTGTTTTTGTCCAGGATGACAATGTCTTATTTTAAATTATCTCCATTAATATCGCCTAGATCGTATTAATTTTTTTTAAATACACTCAATAAATTCCAAATTATTTTTTTATATTTATTTTAAATCAAATATTAATACAATAAAATGTAATAAAAATTGTAGTAAGACCCTATGAATTTTTCAAATATTTTTTTTAAATAAATTGCATATTTTTAGGAGAAATGAAAATTTATTTTATTACTCTAAAGCATTACTGCTTTAATTTAACCAATTTTTCCTTTTATTTTTTATACCCGTATGACTATATAGCCAAAGGGTATAATAAATTTGCCATTACGTTTGTAACGCAGAGAAGGAGGGGGGGTAGATATAGACTCAAGTGTATGGATCGGATCAGAATCGAAAAATAAATCGATTTAGCGATGTATGTCCGTCCGTCCGTCCGTCTGTCCGTCCGTCTGTCTGTCCGTCCGTCCGTCTGTCCGTCCGTCCGCACGATAACTCAAAAACTAAAGAAGCTAGGATCTTGAAATTTTCGCAAATTCGTTTTTTTTTAATAGCCGTCATCGCTATTTAAATCCAGCCATTTTGGTCCATGGGTTCGGGTAGCTGCCATACAACTCCTTTTTTTATATGAGTATTACTCTGTACCTATTACAGCTGCGTGTCTGAAATTTTGCCAAAAGTCGTTTAGTTTTATCGTCAAAGAGTCTGCAAAATTTGGTTGATCTAGTGGAGTGGGTTCGAGTAGCTGCCATACAACTTCTTATTTTATATGAGCATTACTCTCCACCTAATTAAGCTGGGTGTCTGAAATTTTGCTAAAAATAATTTAGTGTAATGGCCAAAGTTTCTGCAAAATTTGGTTTGTCTACTGCAGAGGGTTCGAGTAGCTGCCATATAACTCCTTATTTTATATGAGCATTACACTACACTTAATGAAGCTGGGTGTCTGAAATTTTGCCAAAAATAGTTTAGTGTAATGGCCAAAGTTACAGGAAAATTTGGTTGGTCTACTGCAGAGGGTTCGAGTAGCTGCCATACAACTCCTTCTTTTATATGAGTATTCCACTACACTTAATAAGGTTGTATGTTTGAAATTTTGACAAAAGTAATTAATCGGATGATATAATGTATATGATACGGTCATACGGGTATCGCAGAGTTGACACAGTCTACTCTACTACACTCTTCCTCGTTTTTAATATTTTTCTTTTGTTATTCACCATTTTTTAATTTAATTATTCTATTAAATCAAACTTTCAATGTTAATAAACATTAGTGTCGTATAATTTAATACAATTCAAATAAGTTGAATATTTTCAATATTTTTTAATTTTTTCCTTCTTTTTTTATTAAATGAATGAAAAAAATTTTGAATATTAATTTTTTTTATTTTTTATGTATTTTTAATAAAAAATTCATTTTTAATTATGAAAATTATGTATTATGTAAATAAAAATTCATCAAATTAATTCCATTATATTTTTTAATGTACTGTTAAAGCGTTAAATAACAAAAAAAAAAAAACAAAAAAAATTGTATTTTCCAATGCAATTTTCATTTTTAATTTTATTTATGGAAGCGAATAAAATATAAACTTGAATACCTGTACAAATATATACATAATATTACATTAATGTATATAGATATATATATATATAAAATATATATATATAGAAATCGAAATATGTACAAGTTATCTATAAAACTGTGTTAAACGAAATGTAGATTCTATGGAAAATTGGAAAATACTTACCATACTATTACCATTCACTTATGAATTTGTGTGTATGGATTGTGGTGGGTTAAGAGGAAAATCAAAAATAAAAAAAAAAAAAAACAAAAAAATAAAAATCAGATGAATTTTAAAAATAAAGTTTTATTTTTCTACCGACCAGAGGTAAATTAAGAGGGAAAAAAAACCAACATAAAGCAAAAGTAAACAAGTTATTAAAAAACAAAAAAAAATAACAAAATTGCATGATTGAAAATTTTCCTGAATTTTCCTCTCAAAAATTTTCCATTTATTTCTATTATTTTTTTTTTTTTTTTTGTGTTATTTTGTTAATTTTTATTTTGTTTTGGTAATTTTTTAATGGATGCATATTTTTTTTTTTAATATAATTAAAACACCATTAAATTCAAATATTTATTATAAAATGTAGGTACGTGATGTATATATTTATTTATATATATATATATATATTTATCTGAAATGTATAGATACCATATTAAAAAAAATTACATTTAAAGTGCTTATTTGGTAGCATATGGTAAATAATTTTTGTTAATAGTTTTAAAAAACAAAAAAATAAAAAAAAAAACAAGAAATTAATAAAAAAAAATAAAGTTAAATTTGTTGAATTTTTAATAAATTGAAAATTACGTTTTTTTTTTTTTTTTGTGGTTATTTCTTTTTTTCTTTATTATTTTTTAATTATTAATTTTAATTATATCTGATCTTTATCTCTAAAATTTTATATGATATTTCAATTTTGTATTACTACTTAAATTATAGAATACTAGGGCGAAGCCCTTCATACGACAGGTCCAAGTGTAAAAACCAAATTTTGTTCTAATAAAATTTTATATTGAATTTCAATACTTTCATGAATATGTATTTCTCTTTTAAAATTAAATTTAAATGCACTTACAAAAATCGAAATTTTTCAAAAAATATTGCCTCGGTTTTGAATCGAACCTTACACCCTAAAATACAGACTAAAAACTAATATAACTAGTATAGGCCGCCCTAACCAACCAACCATTTGGCTACTTATATATTGTTTACTAAATGTTACTTTTGATCATTAGGGCACGCGAATTATCAGCAGTACCTACCTAGCGTTTTATTATAATACATTTGGGACAAATTTTTCTAGAGTTGTTTAAAAAATGAGTAATATGAGTGATTCAAATGTTGTGACCCAAATAAATCATTACAACCTTCTAAAAACTAAAAAAAATGTTTCAAGTACTCAGAATCAATACATTCAACAATTATCTTAAAAGTTGTTTTGATCTTTTTGAAATAAAGAGCTTTCGGACGAGGGAAACGTTTTACCATCTCATATAAATAAAAAAAAATTAATTTTATGTGAGATTCGATTCGAATCACTTACCTTTCGTTGTTAGGCTCAAATAAATGGCATTTCTACATTTCCATTAAAGCTATTAAATAATACAGAGAAAGAATAAAAAAAAGCAAATAATTTTATTCAAAAATATGCCACTCGGAGGTATAGAAATAACATGTTGCTTAAACCAATTGAATCAATTATTAACCTAAGGCATTCTGCACGTGATAACACTTATTACTCTATCATGCCGTAATTGCGCACGAATTTCACTAAAATCAAACGTTTGAAGAGTTTTATAAAAGCTAATAGCTTCAGCTAGCTACCGACACTTGAACAAATCTTCTGTGTTATATAAGGGCGTAGAAGGTGTTATTTCTTTAAAAAATTTTACAAAATTACTTTAAAAGCAATTAATTTCGAAAACTGTTTGAATCAGGCCTTCCATAAAATTTTACTGTGTTCTTGACTTGTCCGATCATTTCTTTTATAAGAAGACCAAAGAACTGAAAATCCCTGATATTAATACCCTAAATATTACCCTGAATGTTCTAATATTTTTATATTGGAATTTGAAAGTACATTCACTTTCACTAACTTGGATTTGAACTTGGACTTCTCGAATTAAAAATTTGAACTTTAACCATAATGCCAACAATCTATAAAATATCAACTTATAGATTATGATAAATAAATCAATTAAGCGATTTAACTAAAAGTTCTTTTAAGAGAGGATTCGTTTTCAATAGAAATTCAATTGACTGGATGGTCGACTGGCTAAGAGTTGTCCTAGACTACAATAAAAAAAAAAGAAGGAAACTTTGAATCAAATGCTTGAAGCCTTCATCCTGATGTTAATTCATTTGTGGCATAAAACTGTCTTCTCACTTAATACGTAGCTCCTGAATGGTGTAAATAATTTTTCCAACTACTCTAACATGTACAATGTCATTATCTCTACGATGTAATATATTCATATTTCATCCATATCCATTATAATAAATTTCATTATATAGTACACTCGTATTGTATACTTGATTTTGCACGAAAAAATTTTGCAATTTTCTCAATTGTTAATTAGAGGTGAATTATGTGCTAATTAAATATTTACCAACAACTTGAGGTATATATAGATTTAAATTGTTGTAATATTTTTAATTGTTTTTTTTTTTTTTGTGGTTTAAATAAAAAGTTTATAATTATTTTAAATTTGATTTTTATTCTTATTGAATATTTTATTACATATAATTATAATTAAATTTACACAAAAAATATTTATTGTTTATTATTACGTAATATATAACGTGTATCCTGGATGCAAAACTTTACATTATATGAGTTTTTAAACCATTTTTAAAAGAATTCGTCCATTGTTACGTCTGTCTGTCTTTTCGTTTGTTTATCATGTTACGAATTTTTTACTCCGTGGTGGTCCTCTCAAGCCGATCTCCCAGTAGTCCTACGGGTTAGACTATTTGCAATTTGATTTATAAATTTACCATTATACACCTTTATGATTCTTTAAGATCATTCTACTGTAAGATACTTTAAAGAAGTTTTTATTCCTGCAATTGTAAAAACTATTATTGGGTTAAATTTATATTAAAAATATAAAAGTTGCACTTAGGACACTTGTAAATTTTTTTAAAAGTTAACATGAGCAAATATTGAAATCTAAATAAACATATTAACAAATTTTTGCATAAATTACAAAGTTTTAAGAAAAATTACAAGTGTTGCAAAATTTGTCAAAATTTTTGAATGTATTTTATTATCCTTTTAAAAATGTACATCATTAAATACCTTTGGTATCACAAACTACCTTTTAAAATATTATTACGTATATATAATTAAGTAAATATTCGTATATACATATATATATATTAAATAAATTATAAATATTATATGAAAGTTTTTAAATAAAATTATGAACAATTCAGTTATAATTTTTAAAAAAGTATAATTAAAACAAATTTAATTATAAGGAACGTAATATACAAATAATGGGAAGCTTAGATTAAATATAATTTATAACTACTACAATACAAAGAAATTAGCAATTTTATTTTTAAAAGCAAAAATAAAACTTAAATACAAAAGTTGCTGAATTATTATCATCTAATCGGTAGTTTTTGGACTATAAAAAAAATTTTAAGAGAAAATTAATTTGAGAAACGTATTTAGAAGTAACGAGGAAGAGTGTAGTAGGGTAGACTGCGTCAACTCTGGGATACCCGTATGACCGTAACATATACATTATATCATCTGGTTAATTACTTTTGGCAAAATTTAAAACATACAGCTTTATTAAGTGTAGTGTAATGCTCATATAAAAAAAGGGATTGTATGGCAGCTACTCGAACCCTCTGCAGTAGACCAACCAAACTTTGCTGTAACTTTGGCCATTACACTAAACTATTTTTGCCAAAATTTCAGACCCCCAGCTTTATTAGGTGTAGTGTAATGCTCATATAAAAGAAGCAGTTGTATGGCAGCTACTCGAACCCTCTGCAGTACACCAACCAAATTTTGCAGAAACTTTGACCATTACACTAAGCTATTTTTGCCAAAATTTCAGACACGCAGCTGTAATAGGTACAGAGAAATACTCATATAAAAAAAGAAGTTGTATGGCAGCTACCCGAACCCATGTACCAATGACGGTGACGGCTATTGCAAAAAAAACAAATTTCCGAAAATTTCAAGACCCTAGCTTCTTTAGTTTTTGAGAATATCGTGCGGACGGACGAACATACATCGCTAAATCGATTTATTTTTCGATTCTGATCCGATCCATACACTTGAGTCTATATCTACCCCCCCTCCTTCTCTGCGTCACAAACGTAATGGCAAATTTATTATACCCTTTGACTATATAGTCATACGGGTATAAAAATGATATGTCTTTAGGGATTCCTTCTTATAAATGTATGTATTATAATCTAAATATTTCTTAAAACTCCCTAAAGTCCTCCTTTAACACTTTGGGTTTCGAATTTTTTGATCAGAATCAAAGAAAACTTTATATCATTACATTACTAATGTATCACAGATGATAAATTTTCCCCTACATACGTAATCTTCGAATCTTCTGTACAACTCTCAGTTCTAGCACAGAATTGGAAGCTAAATTATTTTTCATTTTACATTTACATCTGTTAACTGTAAAATCTAATCTTCTTTTGATCATAACTGTTAGATTTTCTCATTCTAATTTTTTTCAATTTTAATTATATTAATCCGTTGGAGAATTTTCACCAAAATTTTCTTAATATTTATTTCATCCAATTTTATTAATTTTAATTATTTATCAAAAAAATTTTTTAGTACTATTTTTTTTTAGGTCAACCCCTGAATTTAAAATTCAGTAATTTAGCTGCCAACTTAATGCCAAAAAAAAAAAAATTTAATCAGTAAAATTTAAAGTTCAAAAAAAAAAAAAATTTCAAATAAAAATGCTATTACTTTTTTAAACTTTTCTTTTTAATTGTTAGTATTTTATAAGTTAGATATTTTGAAAAATAATTTCTTTTCGTAATTTTGTTTAACACCAATTGAATTTAAAATAAAAATTATTGTTTTTTAAATATCTTTATTGTTATGTTAATTAAAAAAAAAAAAAAATAATTAAATTGTATTTAACGCAATCTGAAATTTAGATAAATTAATGTTTTTTAACAAATTTCAAACCCAAAAATAAAACCCAATTACGAATTATCAAAAATGATTTACGCACCAAAAGAATATCATTTACCAAGGTTTCTAAGCACAAGTAAGTTAACATTTTCAATAAATCCATTTTCATAATAATTTTCTTAATAATTATTTAATTTTCATAATAATCAATCAAAAATAACTGGTTATAGGACTAAAACAAATACCAAATAATGAAAAATTAATTAAATATATGCAAAAACAATCAATATATAAAAAATGTGCACCTAAACCAAAAGAAATTTCCAATAAAACTGAAATAAAATGTAAAGAACATAAAATTTTAACAGCAAATCGAAGTCTGATATCTGAAAATGAATATCATTTACCACCGAATCGTTATAATCCAAAATCAATAGAAAAAAAACCAAATGGTGAAATGGGATCATATTGGTCTAAAATTCAAAGAAAACCTGAAACAATTATACATCACAAAGCTACCACGAAATATTTAGGAACACATCGTTTTTACGAATCTAATCGTAATTACGAATCGAATCGATGTGATAGAGATAAAAATATACTATTAACAAATCCACGAGAACGTAAAGCAACTTCCAGATTTATGGTAAATGATCCAATATTATGTTATCATAATCCAAATGATCCTGGACCAGCTAATTATAATCCATTGAATTATACAATTACAAATAAAATGTAAGTAATATAATACTATAATAACTTTCTCATTAAAATAATCCCAATTTTTTTTTTGTTGTGCAGAGGTCCCAAAAGAAATATCAAAAAATTGTTAATATATAAATTCTTAAAAAATTCTATTGTACCAAGTAAAGACTCATACATTGATCAATATACAAAAGGTTTACTTCCCGGGCCGGGACGCTTCAATCCTGTTAGTGTTATTGCAGCCCCCGTTAAAAATTGTATATATGATCCGGATATGGCATATAGAGCTGAAATTGAAAATATAAATAAATTGCGTCATTTACCATATAAGAAATTAAATATGAATTTTTGCGAAGATACACGAATTCGTGTTATACCAGGACATGGTCATACGTATCGTTTTCGGGGTGAAGAAAATTGGAAACCAAATGAAAAGCAAGGTGGGAAAAAATCATCTAGTAAATCAAATGCTGAAGAGAAACAAATGTTTTTATCAACAACATACAGACAAAAAGTTAATTTTCCCGATAGAAAAGCAATGTCATTTCGAACTCAAGATGATTTAAAATTAAAATTAAAGCCAATAAAAATTGTATATAATTGTTTAGCAAAACCCATAATACGTCGTAGAACAAAAGATAATCAAAAGGTGGCATTTATGAGTGGTGTACCGAGATGGAGAGAAGAACAAACATCAACATTTAATATAAAAAGAACTGATGGTACAATAAAACCAAAAAAGAAACCGACACCAAAAGATACAAAAAAGAAAAAAGTAAGTAAATATTCAAGAATAGCATCACGTTTAAATTATTTGCCAGAACGATTTAAAGATAGACCAATGATAATGCGTGAAAAATATTTTACATTTACAAATATACCAAAACCAAAAATTTTAATTCGTACCAATGAAATTGGTCATTATGGTAATAATTTATTACCATTCCATACAAAACAAGCAACTTTAGAAAGTTATTTTACACCAAAATGATTTAAATTTTTGTTTCGTAATAATTATATAAATCATATTATAAATATATGTATATTAATAATAAAAATAAAAATTGTAAATTACCATTATTTTATAATTTTAAAAATATTAAAAAATTAAGCAATATCTAAATTCTGTTTTCAAACAGGTAATTAAAAGCAATAAATAAAAGTTTACCTTTATACAAAATATTTAAATTGTCTTTTTTATTTTTTTATTTTATTGATAATTTATATTTTTTATGACCTATTGAAATTGCCAAATTGGTGTCGGCCCTCTAATGTTAAGGTCAGAATAGGCAGAGCAGTTCAAAAAAGGCAAGAGAATATAAAAGATGTGGACAAGAAAACGAAACAGTTCTATGCTGTGAATAAGAAGACGAAACTGTGCCTGATTCTAGAACTTCTACTACTTACAGCCTTAGTAAAAAAATATTGGGAATTTTCATGTTATTTAAAGTGAGGTGTTTATGCTCCAAGGTCTACTTATTCAGTTGGATAAGTTAAAATCGCAATTAACAATTATATCAGCTTAATAAAACTATGTTTTGAAGGAAGTTTTAAGCAAATTTTCAAAAGATTTTGTAAAAATGTGTCTATATAGTTTCACTCTGTCCGTCCGTTCGTATGTTTACAAAAACTTTTACACCGTTTGAAATAGAGAGAACAAATTTCAACTACGGGTAGGTATTGCAAAAAAAATAGTCTGATGGTTTTCAGTAGTCCGAAGTAGTAGTACGAAGCTGCAGCCCCCAAAGACTGAAAAAGCACCAAATATAAATTGTTATAGCAATAGTTCTCAGCTGCTTTTATAGGCTTTATAAATATTTGAACTTAGAATAATTATTTTATGTTATACTTTTTGTGATTTAAAATTAAGATGTCCATATTAAAAAAATCTTAACTTTCAAATTCTTGTTTAAAAATTTCGGTTTAGTCCAAAAACCTTCAGTTTAACTTTTGATAAATTTCAAATTCAAAACGTCAAAAAACAAACCCTTATTATAAAAAAAAAAAAACTGAAAATAATCAAAAATTATTCAAGAATTATTTCGATTAAATTAATTTTAATGAAAACAAAATAAAATTCTGTTTTAGATTAATTATTTCTTAATTAAATTTATTATATAAAATTAGAAAGTTTTAGATTTAGGTAAATTGAAATACTTCAAACTAAAAAAGTGAAAAACAATTAAAGTAAGATTTACCTAATTATGTTTATTTGATTTTTCTATTGGTTTCATTTATTACGATTTTTCAGCTCAAACTGGTCTCAAATCTCATGGATAATATAAATAAGTTTTCTCGTAGTGGAACTGATTTAGCTGTTAAATTACTATCAGTACTCTTTGATTTAAAAGCATTTATGAATTTAAATGAACAAGAACTTTTTGAATCATTATCAATTGTACGAGATGGTTTAAGTTTATATTTAAAAAATGATACAGATTCAGTATCTTCAACACTTTCTCTTAATAATAATAAAATTAATAATAAAAAAAATCCAGTAAAATATTTAAATGAAATTAATACACGTATTGATGATTTACTTATTAAAAAACAAAATGGTATTGATTTTGGTCCTTCTACTTTAAATGCTCAAATTTCAAATAGAATTCAAAAAACTGCTAGTGTTATATCAGATTTACCAGGATCTAAATCTAATCAAAGTAAAACCAAGCATAAAATTAAACACAAAAGTAAATCTTGTTGTAATTGTCGAGAAAAGTTTATAAAAAAGGTACATACAGAATCAATAAAACGTTCAACTCCATCTCATAGTTCAAATCCTTCTTTAATTACTAAACATACATTGAAAAAAGTCGAAAATATTATGCACCATAATATAAGGGGTCAAATTGATGTTAACATTAAATTAGATAAAAATTTAAGAAATGGTAAAAAATTAAATTCAAATTCTACTAAAAATTATAATTCACAAACACATTTCTTTCGTATTGCAATTTAACTGAAGGACAACTGCCAAAATTTGATTCAAGATTAAGTCTTGATTGCATGAATACAACCCCGCAAACTTCTACCCGTAAAGTTAAATCAAAAAATAAATCTGGAAATTTTCATGAAGATGTTCTTAAATCATTTTTTAATCACAATAAAAATCTATTGGAACGTAAAAACTTTAAATATTAACCGACGTATAATAATAAACTAGTAAACCATCCTGATTGTAATTATAAATTCGATTACTCTGATGTTGATTATCATTCTAATTCAACAATTTATTTCAACCGATTCAACAAAAACGATCAACTCAGCCACGAAACAAACATCCAGTTACAATAAAACAAAATATTTTATGCCTAAATGTAGTAAAAATGAAAAACATAAAAATTTTTCAAATTCAGTTGAAATAAAATTTAATAAACCAAAAAAACGTAAAAGTTGCAGAAAAAAAGTTTTCCTAAAAGTATGCAAAATTCCTTCTTTTAAAGAAATAATTAATATTTATTGAGGGGATGTTAAAAGATACAAAATGTACTGTAATTGTTTTAATTGGCCTTTTAATTTGATGTTCTTGCTATTTTTATTTTATATGAAATTTATGTTTGGCAGAAGTTTGTTTTACAAAAATTTAAATGAAAAAAAAGATATTTTATTCAAGCAATTATCAAAATAATTTACTGAAAACAAAATAAATAATATTTTAGTGAAATATTTTGACACTTGAGTGTTTGTAAGTTCTTTAGTATAATATTTGATGTCCGATAGTTTATTTAAAAAAAAAAATTAAATAAAGAAATAAGTATTCGTTTAAATAAAATGTTTCAAATATACCCTATTTATATTATCAAATATCCTACATAATTTACAGACAACATAGCTTTGTGCAGTACAGTTTTATTTCAATATTTGAAGGAAATTTAAACTATTTTTAATTGTAATTATCATTGCACTGTCAGCGCAATAAGTATATAATAAACGACGAGGAAGAATAAAGTATAGCAGACTGTGTCAACTCTGGGATACCCCGTATGACCGTAATATATCTATAATAATAAAGTATATAGTAATGCTCATATAACAAATGAAATTATATGGCAACTATTCAAACCCGTTCAGCAAACTGACTTAATTTCAATGGCAAAAATTCTTGTCTAAAAACTAATTTGTAAAATATATTTGAGAATCCTAGCTTTTTTATTATATGAATTACCGTGCCAACAACCGGACATAGCTAAATCGATTTTCTTTGCGATTCTGATCTTAACCGTTCATTTGAGTCTACATATATCACCCGTCCATTGTGGATCTAAGTGGTTGCAAATATTGTTCAATAACTATTCTAAAATTTTTATTCTGCAAATTTGTTTATTCAAGTGACCATTGAGGGTAAAATCTCATCGCTAATTATGATTTTCTGAATAAACTGGTTGTTTTCTAGACACAATTATCGAAACCGTGGTTTTAACTCTTGAATCAATTGAATATTGTGTAGAAAAAGGTGTAGCTAATGTAAAATTCTTTTCAAAGACTCCCTAGACAATACCAACTAAAAACGACGTCTGTTATGTTGGACCCTAGATAGACAAAAATTTTTACTACTTCCACGTTGTCATCACCAAAAATAATATTTTGCTTCTCTTTCTGATTACGTTTGGATACCACTAACATTTTTGTCTTATCGATGTTTATCCACAGACCCAGTTCTATAGTTGTTTTCTCCAACTAGATATAGCATTCTCTGACGCCAACTTCTGATCTTCCCAGTAGATTTTAGTCATCTGCGTGTGGTTTTGAATAGCAAAATTAATTTTTATCAGGAGTAAACTTATGTTCATTTCTATCTAAAATCTTATTTCGATTTTTGAATTAATTCAGAATTACAAAGGAAGGCTTTAAATTTTAGAATCATAGCTCTCCTATTCACAGCTTAACACTTAGACAACACAACAGATAGAAAATACAACTCAATAAAGACGATGATGAAGGTGATGGTAATGTGAATAATTATAATGATGAAATCATTATCATGCTCATCATTATCACCGTTTCAATCACCATCATATAAATAAACTCAGGAGATGACACTGATCTAAAATATATAAACTTTTCCATATCTAGCTTGGTTCCTTTCGCCGGATACATACAAACACCGGAACAAATATTTCATTAAAATTTATAAACATAGTTGTGAATTACAAAAACTTTTTTTGACATTTTGCAATGTAGGTACTATACAATGAAAATAATACTTTAGAATAAACAAAATATCTTCATTGTTTTCCTTTCCAATTCAAAAACTGTCAAAAAATAAATATCATACTATTTAAATCAAATTAATACCAACATAATAATCTGTTTCATTGTGCGTCTTACAGAATCAACATAAATTTATAGACATGAAACGATAACTTTCGTTTTCACTTCGCTTGAGCCGACTTAGAGAAAGAGTGTGATAATTATGTAATTCTGTATATATAAATTTTGAAATTACATAAAAACAGGATATTTAATTTTACACAATATAATTAATAAATTATTATAAGTAAATCTTTTTGTCAAACAGCAAGTTGGCACAATGTCTTTTTGTAAAAACCATTTAACCAAATTGACATATAAAATATTGGTTTGTTTCTTAAGTTAAGTTAGTTAGACTTAATTATAATTAAGCCTTTTCCTAGTAATTTTCTTAGACGAACTAAAACAAAAAAGTATTTAATTTAAAAAAAAAAATATATGTAATTTCAATATTCTAATATTCTTGTATTAAGTTTTTATTTTCATACAATCATGACTCATTTTCGTAAGGACATTAAAACTAAAAAAAATCTAACTACTGTTTAAAAATATAAAAAAAAAAAGTAAGTTTGAAACTTATTTCAAATGTCTGTCACATTTTTCAATTATTAGATAATGAAAAAGTAAGTTATTTTTTCCAAATTAATTTCAGCCTAAAATGTAAAATTTTTGTTTTTTTTTTTAAAAAAACAAAGTAAAAATTTCTAAATAATTCTTAAAATAATTTGATTAGCAAAAAATATATAAATAAAAGAAAAATGACAAATGAAGAATTTTCAATTAATATTCCGATATCAACACCACTTAATAACAATACAACTGATCAAAATACCAATAATCAAACTCAAAACACAGGAAAATCTAACAAATTAAGTTCATCAACAAGAAAAAAATCAATAGATTCAACAAAATCATTTTATGAAAACAAATTAAATGCAATTAAAAAAAAATTTGGAAACAAAGTTAAAAGTAAAAGAGTTTTTAAATTCAATTATACTTCTAAAGATCCTCAAGCAAGCACAAGCCTAACAGATTTAGTAAAACTATTATTATCAAAAATAGAAAATCCTGATCTCATCTCTAATAAATCAAAAAAAACTATACCAATGATTAAATATGGTTTAGAAAAAATTTTAAAGAATAATACAAAAACAATCAAATTACAACCAAGTGTTAATACGACTACCATCAATTTAAATAAAAACTCACCTAAACCAATATGTGACCGGCTAAAAAATAATAAACTAAAAGCCGCCATCTCCACCGGAAATATTTGTAACGATTTTTCTAATTCAGATGATGAAATTTCGATACATACAGTTAAACCATACGAATCAAATAATAAAAAAAGCAACAGTCAAAATAATCGATTTGGAGGTGGAAATTCTGAAAAAAAAATGAAGAAAAAAACTATAGAATCTTGTGGAAGTAATGATTTAGATGATAATCATACAAAACATTTGAGAAACGATCTAGATTTAATGAATAGTTATGTTAATGTTAGCAAATTTGAGAATGAAACCCAAAATGCAATAATATTAAAAATAAAACCAACAGTAATATTCCAAAGATGTGATGAAAATAATGTAAAAGCTTTGACCACACCGTCACAAAATAAGCAGTCCAAACAACGAAAAATAATACATGGTACAACCAAACAACTGTACAAAGAAAGCTTATCAATTTGTAAAAATTTGAATGAAAACTTATGCCTCTGCGATAAATATTTGAATCAAGATAATAAATATCAAACAAATATTAACTCTAATACTAATAACTATGGAGATTCTAATTTTTGTTTTTGTAAAGAAAATCTGAAACAAAGCATTGGTGAAAAAATTTCAAATGCAAGTTTAAATCAATTTTCTAGTTTAGGTAAATTTTGAATTAAAAATATATTTTAATAAAAATAAAAATAAAATTGAAGATAATTTTAATAATTTCTGATCTAGGAAAAGGTAAGTTCAAAAATAAATTTTAGCTTATTCAACTTATCAGCAATATGAATGTCAAAAAAATGTTCTTACCATTACCATCTTTACTAATCGCAAAACCAGCCGAATAATATTATACAATAATTAAATTCAAAGATCATCTAAACTTATTTTTTTTCATTTAAGAACTTACACAGTCCAATGAAACAATAGATGATTTAGAAAAATCGACTCCAGTTGATCAATTTGAACAGTATCTAGGGAAAGGTAAGTTCATAAATAAATATGTAGCATATTCAATATATCTGTCTTTACCAGTACCATCTTCACCAGTCGATAAACCAGCCGAATAATATTATTAATATATTTGTCCAAAAAATGTGCTGTAACAAACTCATTCAATTAAATGTGTGTTTTGTTAGATGTGTTCAATTGTAAAACAAAAATATTAAGGTTTTGTTTGATGTTTTATTTTAGAAAATAAAATATCATAAATTACCATAGGCAGGCCAAAAAATATTTTATTTATTTTTAATAAAAAAAAAAAATACAATAAAAAATATTTTTTTATGAATATTAATTATTTTAAATGTTTATGAATTAGTTCATTTCAGTTTTTAAAACTCGCAGTACATTTTCTGGAAGTTTTATATAAATAGTAAAACATTTTGATATTAAAAATTAAGACTATGCTTCACAGGAAGGAACATTTACGTAGTAAGTCTTCATTATTTCAGTGAAAATCTGAAATTACGGCGAAGGCCCAATATACGCTTTGTTGCGTTGCTTGCATTGCTTTGAAAGGCAAATAAACCAAGCAATGCAATGAAAGCAATTTCCAAGTTTCACTTATCCCTGAAATAAAGCCAAATAAAATGAACCATAGAAATTAAACCAAATATATTTTTTTTAAAGTAATTAGGTATAATGAAAAAAATTACATATAAAATTTATTTATTTGAATAGAATCTAAAACTAATAGACTTAACTTTGATAATGCAAAACTTAATTCAAAAATCATCATTTACGTACAAATAAATTGGTACATGATTAAGCATGTTGAGTAGGTACATTGTAGAATGTTGGCAACAAATAAGTATTTCAATTTGAACCTAAACAATGGTTGTGAACAATATACATAGCTTAGCAACATTTTTTAAAAATATATATATACTACAAGTTAATAGATGGATAAATAGATCATAATTGAAACAAAATAAATCTATAAAAAAAATAAAAATCTTTTATTAACGAACCAATTTATCGAATTTAATTTAAAAATTTTAAACTTAAACAAGTAGGCAATTTAATAAAAAAAAAAAAAAATAATCAAGAAGGGATTTCAAAATTTAGACTACATAACTTATTCATCTTCAAATTTTTAAGAAACAACAAGAAATTCAATATAAGTAATTTTTTTTGTGTATCATTACTAGAATCGAAGCATAATCTAAAGAAATGATAAGTTCATAAATAAATATGTAGCTTATTTAAAGTATTAGCTATATGAATGTCAATAAAATTGTCCGTATCATTACAATCTTCCCCAGTCGAAAAATCAGCCAAATAATATACTGTATTTGAATTTAAAAATTAGTTTAGTTAACATTTTGTTATTTTCAGAACTTACCAATGAAACAATAAATGATATAGATAAACAGACTCCAGTTGATCAATCTGAACATTCTGATCCAGGGAAAGGTAAGTTCATAAGTAAATATGTAGCCTAATCAACATATCAGCTAAATGAATGTCAAAAAAACTGTCCTTAGCATTACCATCTTCACCAGTCGAAAAACTAGCCAAATAATATACAATAATTGAATTTAAAAATTATTTTAGCCAATTTTTTTTATTTTAAGAACTTACACAGTCCAATGAAAAAATTATTGATTTAGATAAAGCGATTCAAGTCAATCTATTTAAACAGTGTGTTACGAAAAAGGCAACGAAGCATAAAGAGAAAACTTCACTAAAAAATTTAACTCAAATTTCAGGTAAATATTAACCAAAAACTGTACAGAAACTCAAAAATTTAAAGATTGATTTTAATGATTTGAACTATAAAGATCTTAGCAAGAAACAAAATCAAAAATCGTGCTATGTTTTTAAAGAACATCAAAAGAAGGAAACAAAGTTTAAGAATCAAAAGAAGTCACAAAACCAAACAAAATATGAACCAAATCCTTCACAAAATAGTCTGAACACTTCACAGCCAAATCTGAGGAAATTAAAAGACCAAACAAAAACAAAAAGACCATATTTTAAAAATTCTCTTAAAAAAGCTATAAATGGAATATTGGACACACCGGACTCATATTTGTCCCCCTGCAAAAAAATTGAATTGATTAATCATTTTCTAAATATTGAGATGAAAATATCAAAAGAACCAGAAAATTCAAAACAAAAGATAGAGAAAATATGGGAAGCAGGAGAAGATATTCCGACAGACAATAATTTCAGACAGAATAATATCTGTATAGATGATCATAATATAGATTTAAATGAAAATATTAATTCAAACAAAAACTTTAATAAAATAGATAATGTTAATGATAATGATGTTGATTGTAAAGACGAAACCAGTCCTAAAAATGTTATTAAAACCACTGTGAAAATAATTAAAGCAAGTGATGAAGATTGTGACAAAAGTCCTTTGAAAAACTCAACAAAAGAAGTTTCTGGAATCAGTTTTACTTATTCTTATGATAATGATGATGATAATATAGACCAATCAAGTTTTATACCGATCTCAAAATCAGTAATCAGGGAGAGTATTTTCCAATTTTATGAAGGTGATCGTGAAGATGATAACGAATTTTTAGAAGATGATAATGATGATTATGAAAACGATTATAAAGAGGATTTAGTAAAAAAATCTAACTACTTACAGTTAATATATGACACAGAAGGGAACGAAAATAAAGAAGATGACGAAAACAAAGAAGATGACGAAAATAAAGAAAATGACGAAAACAAAAAAGATGACGAAAAGAAAGAAAATGACGAAAACAAAGAAGATGAAGAAAACAAAGAAGATGACGAAAACAAAAAAGATTGCAAAATTAAAGAAGATGACGAAAACAAAGAAGATGGCAAAATTAAAGAGGATGATGAAAATAAAGAATATGTTAATGATACAGATAATTGTGAATTCATTTGTCAGTGCAGCAATACAAAATCAAAATTAAAAAAGCAAAAGCTTAATAATATTTATTCTAATACTAAAGACAGTCAGTTTATTATTTTGAAAGTTGCTCTAGATAATAACGATTTTGCTTCAGGAAAAAATTTGTTTATATGCGTTGATCAAATTTAATTTAAAAAAAAAAATTACAACTTTAAAAAAATATAAATTTATTTTAATGCTAACAGGTAATTTTCAGAATGAAGAAGAAAAAAAAACGCAGCCTAATTTTTTACAAATTTACTATAAAAAAAAAAAAAAAAAAAAAAAAACAAAACAAAAATTAAAAATATATGATTAAAAGTACATACTAAATAAATTTTTTTAGCAATTTAAAAATTCTGAATTTTAATTTTTAATAAATTCATAAGATCCTTCCTCAGCGATGCTTAGTTTTCTTTTAAAAAAAAAATTTATTCAAAAACAAAATAATAGGGCGCTACTATATGATGATATGATAATGTTATCATATCAATAATGTATAATGATATGATACTTCATTTATTTATAGCAGTTTATTTATACATATCTTGTTTGAGGATCTTTATTTATACACTACTAGCAGATTTACCCGGCGTTGCCTGGAAGCTTGCAAATTGTAAAAACGCAAGCTTCAGCCAATTTTTTGAAATACTACTTTGCTTATAAATGAAGCCACAAAAAAATATTTGTGGAGTTCCGTTAACCCATCGTGGCCCAACAGCTTTTTATAGGTTTTTTCGTTGCTTTGTTATATATATTAGAAATGATTTAACCGATTAACTTCAAATTTTGTATATGTGTTCTTCTTTAAAAATGAAGTTCAATTTACTAACAGACTTGGAAGTTGTTAACCCCTGTCGACCCGCCGATTGTTCAAAAAAAAATTTGTAACTAAATTACGTCCAATTTCTGAAAGTAGGTACAACTTCTTTGAATTAGGGGAATGCTTAAAAAAATGTTTTGTCGAGTTCTTTTAACCGATTGCGAAACAAAAACTTTAAAAAACAGTTTGAACGATTATCTCTAATTTTTCTATACATGGTGCTTCTTGACAATTTGGTGCTCCTTGACGATAGAGTTGAGGATGTTAGGTTCCCGGCGAATAATGTTAACTGAATTAAAATGACTATTGGTCAAATGGGGATACTAAGTTTGCCATTATGTCATTATACTATGTCAATAGTAGTTTTCTTGAATTGCCAACGTTTGAATAAAATATAGTCGATGGTTTAGAAAAGGTTTAAAAATTTGCTTTTCAACTTATATTTTGTTTAGTACTCACCTGAAAGTTGTAATATGCTCTTCCTCGTTTTTTTATGATTTGATGAGAGAAATGTAGGCTTATTTTTTGGAAAAACTGTTTTAAAATACTATGTTTTTAAGCATTATATATAAGAAATTGAATTTTAGATTTCATTTGAAGAAAACTGAAAATTTCATTGAATCTTTGTTCAAAACGCACAAACAGGTCAAAACCAAATTAACCATGTGGGTTTTAATTAAAATGTTGGTACAAAATTTACAATAAAATACTTTTAATCGTATAAGAAAATAAAATTTATAGAAAACTTCATGGCGTCGTCGTGGAAAACGGGTTAATCGAATTAACTAAAACTTTTTTTTGGAAGCCCGCCACGTCGAAATGGGTTAAATTATTCCAACCAAATTTATACAACTAATTGCGGTTGCTAAGAGGAACATTTGTGCAAAATTTCAAGTCAATCGGTCAAACCGTTTTGACTCGACATCAAAAACATTGAAAAAGCTTCATTGGGCCCTCGTGCCCAAACGGGTAAACCGAACCCAACAAAAATTTGTGCCAGCCTTTCTTTTCAACTGCAAAACCACCCTGTAAAATTGGACACAAATCGGAAACACGAAATTTTTTGGAAGCCCGCCGGGCCGAAATGGGTTAATATTTTCTAACAATCTTTATACAACTAATTCCGTTTGCTAAGAGGAAGATTTGTGCAAAATTCCAAGTCAATCGGTCAAACTTTTTCGGCTCGACATCAAAAACATTGAAAAAGCTTCATTGCGCCCTCGTGCCCAAACGGGTTAACCGAACCCAACAAAAATTTGTGCCAGCCTCTCTTTTTGACTGCTAAACCACCCTGTAAAATGGGACACAAATCGGAAACACGAAATTTTTTGGAAGCCCGCCGGGCCGAAAGGGGTTAATTTATTCCAACCAACTTTATACCATTAATTCCGTTTAATAAGAAGACCATTCGTGCAAAATTTCAAGTTAATCGGTCAAACCGTTTCGACTCGACATCAAAAAAACGAAAAAGCTTAAAACGGCTCTGGAGCCGCAACCTGTTGACTTATAAAAATACGACATAGCCTATGTCACCCCCCGGGTTCCCGGAATTATTCCTTTAAAATTTTGTGATAATCGGACCAGTGGTTTTCACGTGAATCAAACAAACAAACAAATAAATAAACAAACAAATTTTCTTCTTTATATATTAGATTAAAGTTGAACATCTATGTTAGTACTTTAATTTAAAAGTGGTAATCAAAACATTGGAGATATTGCGAATTTTTGAGTTATGTGTAATCCTAAAGAAGTTTTGCCCAGTAGAAATTTTAAACTACATATATAGATAAATAAAATTAACCTCAAAATCTTAAAATTTTTGGCTAAATGGTATTACATTATAAATTTTTAAAAATTTTACACAGTAATTCTGATTTTTATACTCGTATGACTATAGGTCAAAAGGGTATGCTAAATTTGCCATTACGTTTGTAGCTCAGAGAAAAAGAGGGCGACTCGAAAGATATGGATGGGATCAGAATCGAAAAGTAAATCGATCTACCTGTCCGTCCGTCTGCACGATAACAAAATAAAAGAGCTAAAATTTTTTAAATTTTAACAAATTCCCTTTTATTCAATAGCCTTCAACGCTATTTAAATTAAGCCAATTTGCTCCACGGGTTCGTGTAGCTGCCCTAAAACTTCTTTTTTTATATGACCATTACTCTATAGTATAATCTATAAATACTCTATAAAAAAAAAGCTAGGTACTTAAAATTTTGTCGATGGTAGTTAACTTTAATAGTCAACGTCTGAATAAAATATAATCGGTGTAGTGGAAAAGGTTCGAATGGCTGCCTTTCAAGTTATATTTTCTTTTGTACATAACTGAAAGTCTAATATGTTATGCATTTAAAAATTTGTCACAAGTAACCGGTTGAAATAAATGCTTTTGCAATATAAAATCTTTGGTAAAATGTAAATAATAATAATAATAAAAATAATAGTATAACACAATGAGTCGCAAAGACTATATGTTAGAACAACACGTGCTATCTAATGGATTTGATATATATTTTAACCTAAATAAATGTATTTATGATTTTAAATATGAATATCTTAAGATTAATTTAACAATAAATCAATATTTACCATTTTTAAAGGTAAATTTAAAGGTAAATCAATAATTTTTATTTAATAAATAATAACAGCAATTCCAATACTTGAAAGATAATAAAGCAATTTCCCTGTAATTTTTTGCAATAATTTACAGTCAATATTTACATATACAATATTTAACTTTTGCATAAATAAGACATTGTATATAAAGAAGTTACACATTATAGTTTTATATTATTAAGTAATTACCTATTAGAAAAGGACAACATATATTAAGTTTCAATAAAAAAATCCTAAATTTAATTTAACTTATTTGAATAATATTCAGCATTTTTTCTAACTAAAAAATTATGATTAAAATACTAAATACACCAATTACAGCATTAATTAGTATTATTGGTATTTAAAAATAACACATAAATCTTCATTAAATTTATAAAATTAAATAAAATTTTTTCTTATTAATTTAAGTTCAAAAATATCTTATAACAGATAATAGTTTGTGCATTTTTTGGAATGATAATACTTCAAGTGAATTTAATATTCAATTAGAAAATGAAATTCCAATTGTTAATATTAAAATTACAAAAAATTTAAAAGTTTTTGAAAATTTTATAGTAACATTAACAAGTTTAATGGAGAATTGTACTTGTGAGGTTTGTATTTTTTACCATACATTTATTTCATTAAAATTATAGAGTTTTTTTAATATAATTATAATTATTATTTTTAATATAATATTAAGTAATTATAATTTTTATTTAATCTATTTATAGAATTTTATTATATATGAAGAAGATGTACCATTATTTCTGAATGGTTTTACAAATATTAGTTATGGTTTGGAAAAACGTTTAAAATTTCATAAGTTTTTATTAATCTATGATCAGTCCATTGAAAATTTACTAGAACATCATGATATGAAACATCATTTAATAAATTGTATGTAATTTATTTCATAATATAAGTTAGAAGTTGAAATAGAAGTTAGCAAAGAAATTGAGGTCTCGATAAAGTGTAAATAAAATGTAATGGTTATGCACATAGTTTATTAACCGTGCTCGTGCATAAATTCAAATTAAAAGGGAAATTGCTAAAAGAAATTTTTCTCAAAAAACCCCACTTGATAAAATATAAAATAAAATATAAATAAAATGAAAAATATTATAAATAATTTTCCAAAATTCAAAGTGTATTGTAATAAACCCATTTTAATTTTAAGTTAAACTAAAATACTAATTCCGGTACAATGGTAAGGGTTTGGTGTAGTCTCGGCATATGCAATAATTTTATTAAAAAGCTGTTAAATTACTGCTAATTGAAAAGACCAATATAGGATACCTAAAATAACCTAAAAATAAAATAGTTATATTTTAATAAAAAAGATAAATTATAATTGCCCTTGTCAACTTTTAGATACCGTGCATTCCCACTATGATGTATAAAATAAAATAAACCGTTATTTATTTCCCTATGCTATTATATTTATTACAAAAATAATATAAAAAAGTAAAATAGTTAAAAAAAATTAACTCATTATCCCATAAATTTGGTTACAGAAAAAAAAAAAAAAACAAATGGCCCCCCCTTTATCTGTCCAGTTTTAATTTTGACCTCGTGGCTTCATTAGATTCACAGTTATCGAATTGACAACTTTGTATGGCAGCTGACCGAAAATGAAGCCGTAACATTTTGAAACTTCATATAAGTACTCGATTCATTATATAACTAACCGTGTGTAATTTTCATCCTCGTAGTATAATTAGTTTTGAAGAAATTCATATTGGTGCAAAAAAGTTGTATGGCAGCTCTCCGAAACCTTGGTCCGATTTTAACCAAAAACAATAGGGAACCTAGAAATTGTCTAAAAATGACTTTGTCTGAATTTCAAAAGTCTAACCTTTTTAGCTTTTGAGTTATCGTGCTGACACACGGACGGATGGACGAATGGACAGACACACATAGCTAGATCGATTTACATTTCGATGCTGATCTGATACGTATCTAGCTCATCTAAATCAATGCGTTACAAACGGAGGAGCAATTTTAATATGCCCGATGTCATATATATATGCACGGGTATAAAAATGAACAACTCAATTCCAAAATTAAAATTTGAATACGTTATAAAGTAGCAGTTTTCTATATGCAAGTGCTGGAAAACTATCATATATTTGGAACTGATCATATAAGTACCACTTTCTCCCTACACATCTTTTTAATCTTTCGTGTCTTTATATAATCTCAATCACTTCGGATTTCTTATTGGGGCAATGGAATTTTTTATGGTAGAAATATTGAGGCCAAATTCAATATTAAATATAAAAAAAAACTATAATCTTTCGACTTTTAGTTATTAATCAGTGTTCTTATATAAAATAATATTTAAATAAACAAATCATATATATATAATTTAAATAAAGAATAAATTAAAAATTATATTTTCTCTTTATGAGTTTTACCAAATTTTTTGATTGCACAAATAATAAATGAAGAAAAAATTGATCTGTGGACAAAATACTTTAAAGGACCAACAATTGAGGAATCAAATCAGCTTATAAATTTGGATACATTTTTTCCATTAAATCAAACATTTCTCTATAATGTAAATTTGTATCCAGATAAAATATACAATTTAATGGGCAAAGTAATTAATTTGGGAACATTTGATTATCGACCATTTGTAATTGCAACAAATGTATGATGAAGTACCAAATTTTTAAATTATTATTAAATACCTAATATAAGTTTTAACCAATTTTTTTTTCAATATACATAAATAGAGATACATATTCATATACATATGATTTTTCCAAAATCAGAAAACTATAAATTGTTTTAAAATTTATTTAAATGTCGTCTTGTTAAAATTTAATTACAAATTAATAGCTATTTCACTAATCAAATTCTTTGACGACTAGTATATTTAATTAATTTAATTAAATGTAAAAGTTTCAATGTTATGCAATAAAATTAAATAGTTAATTTAAATTAATTTTAATTTTTAAATTAAAGTAAATCCGTGGTTGAAATTCAAATATTCATCTTTTATTTATTAAATAAGTCATTTTTACTGTGTCATACTAAATAATATATTTATAAGTTAAATAATTATAAAAATCAAATTAATTAAAGAAATTATAATTTTAATTGTATTTTAAATTTATATTAATCTTTAATTTTATATCTTTTTATCGTATTTAAATTAAAAAGCAACGTAATATTTAATTCACCTAAAATCTGTAATAAATTTTGGATAATGTCATTGAATATATGTATCTGCAATTTAATTTTATGAAATTTTCATTATTTTCATTTATTTAATCACTGAATATATATATATAATATATATATATATATATATATATATATATATTTTGAGTACCTACTAAACCAATTTCCTAAGTTTATGTGATTTGAATATTTTGTATATATATAAATTTATATCCATAGGATAATGAACCAAATGTTAATAAAATAATTAATGGATCTATAAAGGAACCATTTTTCGTGGATGGTACTGAAGCAAGATTTTTATTTCATTTTTGTCAACGACATAATTGTACCATTGAAGTTTATATCCGTAAGTTTTAATAATAAATTTTTTGTATTTTAAAATTAAAAATATTTCACTCTAACCTAATTTATTTAATATTTATCCGTTTTTAACAAATAATAAATTTACTAATTTACATAATTTCAATATTAACTAATAAAAATCATATACATTTTCTATATATATATATATATATATATATTTAAATGCCTATATCTGAAAAATATATATAATATATATGCAACTAAACAAAGAGGAGGATAAAGATTGGGGTACAGCATATTGGAATTTAACGGGTGAAGGTTTATTGGGTGCATTAAATGAAGGAAAATGTGAATTTGCAATCGATGCATTATATCTTTGGTAAGCAAAAAAGTTTTAATCTAAAAATTTAATACCTCATCCTAAACCAAATGTATTATTTAACAATTTTAAATGTTAATCTTATTATCCAATTTACAAAATGTATTCTACATTAAGTACATAACATTAATATTTATATTGCATATATATAGGCATCGTGAATATTTACATTTTGATATTAGTATGCCATTGTCTAGATCTGGTGTAACAAATATTGTACCAGTTCCATTGTAAGTATACATAATATATAAAATCAAATCTTTTGATAAAATTTTTATTTTTATTTTTTTCCAAAAAAATTTTTTATTTTTGGATTAATTAAAAGACCAAAAGTATCATTTTTATTACCATTACAACCATTTTCAAAAAAATTGTGGTTAGGAGTAGCTATTTGTTTATTTTTTGAATTTTTATGCCTATTAATTACTTATTGGATTCGAGCTAAAAATGAAATAAATAAACAACAACATAATAAGGAAAGTTTTATATATGGAATTGGTGTCACATTAAGAATATTTTTATCACAAGGTTTTGATGAAATTCGTAAAGATGCAGCATCAAGAATTATATTAGTTTCATGTTTAATTATTGATTTGGTTATAGATAGTGTTTATGATGGTGGTTTAGCCAGTATTCTGACATTACCAGCGTAATTTGATTTTTGTATATTAATGAGTGAGTTTAAATGAGTGATAAAATTAAAGCCTCATTAGCATAACAAATGATAAAATTTTTAGAATTTTCGAAAAATTCAATCAATTAATTGTAAAATTTAGTAAAAAACGAGGAACTTGTCAACTTTTAGATACCCGTGCATAAATAAACCGTTATTTATTTCCCTTAAGCTATTATATAATAAATATTACAAAAAAAAATTTAAAAAAGTGAAATAGTTAAAAAAAATTTAACTCATCATTCCATAATTTTTGCCTAAAAAAAAAAACAAAAAAAATCATAAAAAAAAAAATTCGCACACCCTAAAAGTTGGTCCGAGTGATGTCCAACTTTGTCAAGTAACTTGCCCTGTTACTTTACCTGCCCAATTTTAATTTTAACCTCGTAGCTTCATTAGATTCAGAGTTATTGGATTGAAAACTTTGTATGGCAGCTGCCCGAAAATGGGGCTGTAACATTTTTAAACTCCATATAAGTGCCGGAGTCATTATAAAACTAACCGTGTGTAATTTACATCCTCGTAGTATAATTAGTATTGAAGAAATTCATATTGGTGCAAAGAAGTTGTATGGCAGCCTCCGAAAATGGGGCCGTAACATTTTGAAACTTCATATAAGTGCTCGATTCATTATATAACTAACCGTGTGTAATTTTTATCCTCGTAGTATAATTAGTTTTGAAGAAGCTAGATCGATTTACTTTTTGATGCTGATCCGGTACGTACCCTTGGCATTATATCTAGCTCGTCTAGATCGATGCATTACAAACGGAGGAGCAATTTTAATATACCCGATGTCATATATTATGTATGCACGGGTATAAAAATTGGTAAATCGGTGTAATTATTGTGGTTATTATTTGTAAGAATAAACTTTTTAAGCTCACTTTACATTTTTAAGAATAAAAACTTCTAGAAAGTTTTTAATTATTTACTTTTGTTTTTCTTTTGTTAAGTTTTGAAGAACCAACTGATACTATTGAACGTTTGGTACGTCATCATATGATATGGACAGGAACCACTGATAATTGGTTATTTTCTATGGAAAAATCAGAAGATGTAAAATATGACATTAAATTATAAATTTAAAAAAAAAATGTGTTCAAAAATAAACAAAAAATTAAATTTATAGCCTCTTATTCGTAAAGTAATACATCTATATGCAACTGATTTAATGGAAAATTTAGAAAAACGAGCTTACACAGAAAATATTGGTTTTGTTATTGAAAGATTACCATTTGGTAAGTATGATTTTATTTATACATATATAATGCATTTTAAAAGTTTCACGCAAAATAATCACTAGAAACTTTGAATATATATGATAGGACATGTGAATTAAATATGTATATTATTTATAATTATGATGAGTATCACTTCTCTACTTTTTCAGTTAAATTGCATTTATTGGCAAATATAATTCCTCCCTAGAAAATTGAAAAATTCAAAATACCTTAAAAATATACTTCAGTAAATTTAAGTGTTACATTGCCTAAACAAACTCTGATTAATCTTTGATTGATTCTTATAACTAATAGGAAATTTGATGAACATATCCTGTAAGTAATTGCTAAAGTTATAAATAACCTTAAAATTCCAACGGCTCAGTCACTAAGTTCAATTTTACTGCTTAATTTTTTCACTTTTTACATAACATTCATCGGTTGGTTCATACTAAAATTATTAAAAATTTCACATTTTTATTGTTTCCATAGGACATTATTCAGTTCCAGAATATATTTCAAGAGGTGCTGCTAGACGTTATCAAGTTATGAAAGATGATTTATATTATGAATATTGTGTAGCTTTTGTACCAAAACTATGGCCATATTTAGAAAATTTTGATAGTTTAATATTAACTCTTCAAGCAAGTGGTATACTTCAATATTGGGAATGGGATGTAAGTCAACAAATGCTAAATAAAAAATTTTATTCAATATTTTATTTTTAGAATACTGTAAAATATTTAGATAATTACATACAAGTGGTTTTAGCTGGCAACAGTAATCCAGATGATGGTAGTATAAGAAAACTGGATATGTCAAATTTTATTGGAATATTATTAATTTGGATTCTTGGAATAGGTCTCAGCTGTATTGTATTCATTTTGGAGATTTCATATTACAAAATGATACGATATAAAATAGAAAAATTAAACAAATAAATCCATATTTTTAATGGTAATTTTTTTATTAGTAAACTTTTGCACAAAATTGTTAATTTGTGTTTTTGTTTTTTGATGTGTTAAATTGCTTGTGTTAAATGTGTTAAAGTGTTAAAGACATAAAATATTTGTTATAATCACACAAAAAACTGTATTTCATTTAATTTTTTAAAATCTCTTGAGTAAAAGTATGCAAAGAAATATTTTATATTAATATATTTGTCTAGAATGAGGTGTAACAAACGCATTCAATTAAATGTGTTTTGTTGGATGTGTTCAATTATAAAAAAATAAAATATTAATGTTTTGTTGGATATGTTTTATTTTAGAAAATAAAATATCATAAATTATCATAAGCAGGCCAAAAAATATTTTATTTATTTTTAATATAAAAAAAAATTTTTTTTTTTGAAATAAAATTTACTCATTAGTTTATGAATAATTTTATTTCAGTTTTAAAAATCACAGAAGATTTTCTGGAAATTTTAAATAAATAGTTAGACATTTTGTAAATAAAAACTAAGAAGACAATGCTTCACAGTTACATTTGTGTAGTAAGTCTTAATAATTTTCAGTGAAAATCTGAAATAAGGGCGAAAGCCCAATGTACGCTTTGATTCATTGCTTGGTTTGCTTAAGCAAATAAACCAAGCGATGTATTAAAGTAATTTCAAAGTTTCCCCTCATCTCGCTCTCAAATCTGCCTCATCCTTCATAACCTTTAAATTATTTATCTATTTAAAAAAAGTTAAAAATGGAAAAAAATGATGTAACGACTAACGGACGGGAAGGTGGATTCGGGTATACAATACTTGAGTTTTCAATGCACCATAAAAAAACCAAACAAAATAAATTTTATTTAAATTTAGTTAGGTTAGGTATATTAAAAAAATTTCAAATAAAATTTATAATTTGCATTTGATAATGCAAAACTCAATTCAAAAAATCAACATTTATTTAATACAATTTCACGTACATATAAATAGATACATTATTTAGCATGTTGAATAGGTACATTATAGAACGTCAGCCTTCAAACAAGTATTTTGGTTTGAATCTAAACAAAGGAAACAATATAGTTATACATTCAACATTTTTTAAAAATATATATACAAAACATTAATAGATGGAGAAATAGATCATTATTGAAACATAATAAACCTTTAAGAAAATTTAAAATCTTTTATTAATTTATTTAATTTAAGCAAGCGCACTTAAATAAAAAAAAATATTAATTGAAATAAAAAAAAAAAATTAGACCAAGAACGGATTTGAACTAACAACCCCAACATTTTATAAAATACGAAACATATAAAAAGTAGACTACCTAACTTATTCGTCATCAAATTTTTAAGTTACAACAAGAAATTTTATGAGTCATTTATTTATTTTTTGTGTATCTATTACTAGAATCGAAGCATAATATGCGTTGTACAATATATAACGGTTGAAATTAGAAATAGTTCTTAATTAGAAAAAGTTCTTCTTTCAATTGACCTTCCGTCTTTCTGTGACGGGCCAACAGCTAGTATTTTATATTAATTTCGGTAATTTCTTTTGTTTTTTAGCACATATTCAAAAAATTTTGTAAAAATGTGCCTATATAGCTTCACTCTGTCAAAAACTTTTACACTGTTTGAAATAGAGTAAAGAAATTTTAACCATGGGTAGTTTTTGCAAAAAAAATAATTTCGTAGAAGAACTTTTTTCTGTAGCCCCACCTGTTACGGGGCTACAGCCCCCCAAAGTTGGAAAAAGCCCTGCATTTAAATTGTTATAACAAGAGTTCTGTTAGATACATATTTAATCTGAAAACGGCAAACGATAGATATGGTTTCATAAACTTTATAAATGTTTGAAAGGTAAATGTTTAGGGTTGCCACACGATACTAAAATTTAACATTACACAAAACTCAATTTTTGCAATATTTTTGGCCACACATATCTTCTGAACGGTTCAAGCTAGGGTCTTGAAATTTTGGGAGAAGTTAGATACTCAGAAATTAGTAGGAGTCGGTTAACGAAATTTTTTTGTCAAGCCGCATGTTTAGGAGCTATAAGGGCTCGAAAATTCCTGTAAATTGAATACCTGTCCAAATTTTTTTTTAGTGATATACAAAATTCAAAGCTCTATAACTATATTTAAACATGTGTCAAAGGTTTTTCTTAATTTTGAAGGGTGACGAAGCTACAGCCCCTGCAAATTCCAAAAAAGCCCTATATTTCAATTGATATAACAAGAATTCTGTTAGGTTTATTTTCAATCGAAAAACGGTTTTAGAGAGCTGCTTTTATAGGCTTTACAAAAATATGTCGCTTAAATGTATAGGGTTGCCATACGGTACTAAAATTTACTATTTTATAAAACTCAATTTTTGCAAAATTTTCGGTCACATATATCTCCAAAACGGTTTGAGATAGGGTCCTGAAATTTTGGGAGAAGTTAGATCCTGAAAAATTAGTGGGAGCCGGTTAACAAAATTTTTTTGTCAAGCCCCCTGTTTAGGAGCTGTAAGGGCTCGAAAATTGAAATTTTGGTATTTTTAAGAACCTGTAACTTGAATACCTGTCCAATTTTTTTTTTATTAATGTACAAAATTTAAAGGCCCAACATTATATTTTAACATATGTTAAAGATTTTTCTTGAATTTAAAAACGGTTCCTTAAATTGAAGTAAGTGTCTCTCAGTTTTATCCATTTTGGCTTAGCTTGTATTATTCTAAGTAAAATTCCAAATTTTTGTGGAATTTACAATTTAATTCCTAGAACCTAAAAAAATGGAGGGGACGGAGGGGGGGGGGAGTTAGATGAAGTTAGATCCTTGAGAAACTTGGCAACTTTCCCCATTGAAGGGCTATAACAAATTTAAAAAATAGCAGTAAATTTTATAATTAAACAGTAACTATTTCCAAGTAAATATTTCCAAAGTTAAACTCAGTGTGTAATACAATATAAATTTGAAAATGTGCTTTTTTAAAAACCCTTGGTTTTTTTTTCATCACTTGTTTTTCCATAATTTAATTTTATGAAACGTAATTTCACATAAAAATACCAACAATCCGGTTAACAATCCAATTACCCATAATGAAATAATACCAAGAATTGCCGAAAAACCCAAAGTTCTTGGTCTACGTTCAGTAATAATCTTCTTGGTGGTAGATTATTATCAGCAATTGTATTTTAAATATCTTGATCTTGATATAACTTTGAATTCTATAAATAAAAATATGTTAATTATATTAGACTTCTTTAAATAAATTAATGTTTAAGAATTCTTAATTACCTCCCATTCCCAGTACTTATTAATTCCACTTGCTTGTAACTGCAGTAAAAATAAATCAAAATCTTCCAAGAATGGCCATAATTTTGCAGTGAATGCAACACAATATTCATAATACATATCATCTTTCATCATTTGATACCTTTTTACATTTTCTTTGTTCATAAATGGTGGTATACCCAAATGACCAAATTGTTGCCGTTCCAAAACAAATGCAACCTTTTCTGAAAAGGCCATATTTTGTAATTTATTTTCATCCACTTCATATTTGAATTGTTTTATAAGTTGTAGCATATTTGGCTGTGGGGACAAAAAACTTGGTATTAAATTACGACAATAGAATAAAGGTGAGATTATTGGGTAAAGTAGTGAAACTTTTGTCAGTGTACTTAATTGAATATTGTAAACTTGAAACTGATATTGATCAATTACAGAATATTAATGAATTATTATACAAAAAAAAAACCGTAAAACTTATATTGAATGTAGAGCAATTAAACGACCCTAACAAAGCAAGTTATTTGCGTCAATATTATTTTCCCTTACATTGAAATGAAATTTAGGAAAGATCTATCTACAATCTTTGAGTGGTCAATTATACTATTCGAAAGACTGTAGCGACTATTTTTAATAATTCCACGAATATTTACATGTACCAATTAGCTCTACACTTTAGTTACTTGAATAGGCTGTATTAAGCTTAATAACTGACAAAAAACATTAGAATTAACATTTTTCGATAGTTCCGATAGTTTCTAATGCAATAAACGCTATTTAAAATCAAATAAAACTGTTCAAACACTATATATTCAACCCAATAACTTTTTTTTAACAACTCAAAAATTTCTTTATTCAATCATTTAAATAGGTACTGAGTTTACTTAAATAACTTCTATTTAATATCATTTCAAAATTTTTTCATTCATATTTCAAAATTATTATCTTACATCTGCTGATTTTGAAATTGAATATGTATAAGCTCTAGATATTCCATACCATGGCGTTTTATGTTTTAATAATCTTTCTAGTGTATCAGTTGGTTCTTCTAACCTAGAAATTGTTAAAAAATTAATTATTATTAAAATTAAAATATTTTTTTTATTTTTAAATTTTATAATATTACGATGGTAACATCAAAAAACTGGTCAATCCGCTATCATATAAAGTTCCAATAATTAAATCAATAATTAAACAACTAAATAATGCAATACGATATGAAATATCCCTAAAGTACATTATAAATTTTTAAAAATTTTACACAGTAATTCTGATTTTTATACTCGTATGACTATAGGTCAAAAGGGTATACTAAATTTGCCATTACTTTTGTAGCTCAGAGAAAAAGAGGGCGACTCGAAAAATGTGGATCGGATCAGAATCGAAAAGTAAATCGATCTAGCTATGTATGTCTGTCCGTCCGTCTGCACGATAACAAAATAAAAGGGTTAAAATTTGAAATTTTAACAAATTCCCTTTTATTCAACAGCCGTCAACGCTATTTAAATTAAGCCAATTTGCTCCACGGGTTCGTGTAGCTGTCCTACAACTTTTTTTTTTATGTGAGCATTTCTATATACCTAATACAGCTGGGTGTCTAAAATTTTGTCAATGGTAGTTAACTTTAATGGTCAACGTCTGAATAAAATATAATCGGTGTAGTGAAAAAGGTTCGAAGAGCTGCCTTGCAACTTATATTTTCTTTTGTACGTAACTGAAAGCCTAATATGTTATGGATTTAAATATTGCCAATTAATAATTTGTTTTCCTTAAAAAAGATTTATTTAAAATTTGTCAAATTGAAGAAAAAGCGACTCACTGAAAAACTAGTGTTGTTCTTCAATTAAAATAATTCTTCAATCATTTTTTAACATAAGATTATTTTAAATTGCTAGGCTAGACCAGGTACCTTCAAAAACAAAAATTTAAAGGCCAATAAATAAAAAAAATATAAAAAAAATACAAAGTGGACACAACGAATTTGTAATCTGTTTATTTATTATTATTAAAGATAGAATAACATTCAATTTCATAATTTTTTAAATGTTTTATATTAAAAACATTTTACTATTTTAAAAATAAAAAATGTGGTTTTCATGATATATTAAAAAAAAAGTTTTTTAATAACTAGATTTGATAATTATTTTAACCTAAAGAAATGTATTTATGATTTTAAATATGAATTTAACAATAAATCAATATTTACCATTTTTAAAGGTAAATTTAAAGGTAAATCAATAATTTTTATTTAATAAATAATAACTGCAATTCCAATACTTGAAAGATAATAAAGCAATTTCCATGTAATTTTTTGCAATAATTTACAGTCAATATTTACACATACAATATTTAACTTTTGCATAAATAAGCGTTGTATATAAAGAAGTTACAAATTGTAATTTTATTTTATTAAGTAATTACCTATTAGAAAAGGACAACATATATTATGTTACAATAAGAAAATCCTAAATTTAATTTAACTTATTTGAATAATATTCAGCATTTTTTCTAACTAAAAAATTATGATTAAAATACTAAATACACCAATTACAGCATTAATTAGTATTATTGCATGGTATTTAAAAATAACATATAAATCTTCATTAAATTTATAAAATTAAATAAAATTTTTTCTTATTAATTTAAGTTCAAAAATATCTTATAACAGATAATAGTTTGTGCATTTTTTGGAATGATAATACTTTAAGTGAATTTAATATTCAATTAGAAAATGAAATTCCAATTGTTAATATTAAAATTACAAAAAATTTAAAAGTTTTTGAAAATTTTATAGTAACATTAACAAGTTTAATGGAGAATTGTAATTGTGAGGTTTGTATAAAATTACATTTTTACCATACATTTATTTCATTAAAATTATAGAGTTTTTTTAATATAATTTTACTTAATATTATAATTTTTATTTAATCTATTTATAGAATTTTATTATATATGAAGAAGACATACCATTATTTCTGAATGGTTTTACAAATATTAGTTATGGTTTGGAAAAACGTTTAAAATTTCATAAGTTTTTATTAATCTATGATCAGTCAATTGAAAATTTACTAGAACATCATGATATGAAACATCATTTAATAAATTGTATATAATTTATTTTATATATATACATATATATATATATATATATATAGTATTTTAAAATAGAAGTTAGCAAAGAAATGGAGGTCTCGATAAAGTGTAAATAAAATGTAATGGTTATGCACATAGTTTATTAACCGTGCTCGTGCATAAATTCAAATTAAAAGGGAAATTCGAAGGGAAATTACTAAAAGAAATTTTTCTCAAAAAACCCCATTTGATAAAATATAAAATAAAATATAAACAAAATAAAAAATATTATAAATAATTTTACAAAATTCAAAGTGTATTGTAATAAACCCATTTTAATTTTAAGTTAAACTAAAATACTAATTCCGGTACAATGGTAAGAGTTCGGTATAGTCTCGACATATGCAATAATTTTATTAAAAAGCTGTTAAATTACTGCTAATGCAAAAGATCAATATAGGATACCTAAAATAAACTAAAAATAAAATAGTTCTATTTTAATAAAAAAGACAAGAATATAGTTGCCCTTGTCAACTTTAAGATACCCTTGCATACCCACTATGATGTATAAAATAAAATAAACCGTTATTTATTTCCCTATGCTATTATATTTATTACAAAAATAATATAAAAAAGTAAAATAGTTAAAAAAATTTAACTCATTATCCCATAATTTTTGTTTAAACTAAAATAAAAAAATTGGCCCCCCCTAAAATTTGGTCCGAGTGTTGTTCAACTTTGCCAAGTAACTTGCCCTAATACTTTACCTGTCCAGTTTTAATTTTAACCTCGTAGCTTCATTAGATTCACAGTTATCGAATTGACAACTTTGTACGGCAGCTACCCGAAAATAGGGCCGCAACATTTTGAAACTTCATATAAGTACTCGATTCACTATATAACTAACCGTGTGTAATTTTCATCCTCGTAGTATAATTAGTTTTGAAGAAATTCTTATTGGTGTAAAGATGCTGTATGGCAGCCCCCCGAAAATGAAGCCGTAACATTTTGAAACTTCATATAAGTACTCGATTTACTATACAACTAACCGTGTGTAACTTTCATCCTCGTAGTATAATTAGTTTTGAAGAAATTCATATTGGTGCAAAAAAGTTGTATGGCAGCTCTCCGAAACCTTGGTCCGATTTTAACCAAAAACAATAGGGAACCTAGAAATTGTCTAAAAATGACTTTGTGTGAATTTGAAAAGTCTAGCCTTTTAGTTTTTGAGTTATCGTGCTGACACACGGGCAGACGGACGAATGAACAGACACACATAGCTAGATCGATTTACATTTCGATGCTGATCTGATACGTACCCTTGACACTATATTTAGCTCATCTAAATCAATGCGTTACAAACGGAGGAGCAATTTTAATATGCCCGATGTCATATATATGCACGGGTATAAAAATGAACAACTCAATTCCAAAATTAAAATTTGAATACGTTATAAAGTAGCAGTTTTCTATATGCAAGTGCTGGAAAACTATCATATATTTGGAACTGATCATATAAGTACAACTTTCTCCCTACACATCTTTTTAATCTTTCGAGTCTTTAAATAATCTCAATCACTTCGGATTTCTTATTGGGGCAATGGAATTTTTTAGGGTAGAAATGTTGAGGCCAAATTCAATATTAAATACAAAAAAAAACTATAATCTTTCGACTTTTAGTTATTAATCAGTGTTCTTATATAAAATATTATTTAAATAAACAAATCATATATATATAATTTAAATAAAGAATAAATTAAAAATTATATTTTCTCTTTATTCTATGAGTTTTACCAAATTTTTTGATTGCACAAATAATAAATGAAGAAAAAATTGATCTGTGGACAAAATACTTTAAAGGACCAACAATTGAGGAATCAAATCAGCTTATTTATTTGGATACATTTTTTCCATTAAATCAAACATTTCTCTATAATGTAAATTTGTATCCAGATAAAATATACAATTTAATGGGCAAAGTAATTAATTTGGGAACATTTGATTATCGACCATTTGTAATTGCAACAAATGTATGATGAAGTATCATATTTTCACATTATTAATTATTAATATCATTATTAACCAATTTTTTTTCATTATATATAAATTGAGATACATATTCATATACATATGATTTTTCCAAAATCAAAAAACTATAAATTATTTTAAAATTTATTTAAATGTCGTCCTGTTAATTACTAATCAATAGCTATTTCACTAATCAAATTCTTTATTAGTATATTTAATTAATTTATTATCAATGTTATGCAATAAAATTAAATAGTTAATTTATAATTTAAAGTAAATCCGTTGTTGAAATTCAAATCTTCATCTTTTTTTTATTAAATAAGTCATTTTTACTGTGTCATACTGAATAATATATTTATATGTTAAATAATTATAAAAATCAAATTAATTAAAGAAAGTATAATTTTAATTGTAATTTAAATTTATATTAATCTTAAATTTTATATATTTTTATCGTATTTAAATTAAAAAGCAACGTAACATTTAATTCACCTAAAATCTGTAATAAATTTTGGATAATGTCATTGAATATATGTATCTGCAATTTAATTTTATGAAATTTTCATTTATTTATTCACTGAATATATATATATATATATATATATATATATATATATATATATATATATATATATATTTTGAGTACCTACTAAACCAATTTCCTAAGTTTATGTGATTTGAATATTTTGTATATATATAAATATATATCCATAGGATAATGAACCAAATGTTAATAAAATAATTAATGGATCTATAAAGGAACCATTTTTCGTGGATGGTACTGAAGCAAGATTTTTACTTCATTTTTGTCAACGACATAATTGTACCATTGAAGTTTATATCCGTAAGTTTTAATAATAAATTTTTTGTATTTTAAAATTGGAAATATTTTACATATTTTAGTAACACTCTAACCTAATTTATTTAATATTTATCAGTTTTTAACAAATAATAAATTTACTAATTTACATAATTTCAAAATTAACTAATAAAAATCATATACATTTTCTATATATATATATATATATATATATATATATATATATATATATTTATATGCCCATATCTTAAAAATATATATAATATATATGCAACTAAACAAAGAGGAGGATAAAGATTGGGGTACAGCATATTCGAATTTAACGGGTGAAGGTTTATTGGGTGCATTAAATGAAGGAAAATGTGAATTTGCAATCGATGCATTATATCTTTGGTAAGCAAAAAAGTTTTAATCTAAAAATTTAATACCTCATCCTAAACCAAATGTATTATTTAATAATTTTAAATGTTAATCTTATTATCCAATTTACAAAATGTATTCTACATTAAGTACAGAACATTAATATTTATATTGCATATATATAGGCATCGTGAATATTTACATTTTGATATTAGTATGCCATTGTCTAGATCTGGTGTAACAAATATTGTACCAGTTCCATTGTAAGTATACATAATATACAAAATCAAATCTTTTTGTTAAAATTTTTTTTATTTTTTTTAAAAAAAAAAATTTTTATTTTTGGATTAATTAAAAGACCAAAAGTATCATTTCTATTACCATTACAACCATTTTCAAAAAAATTATGGTTAGGAGTAGCTATTTGTTTATTTTTTGAATTTTTATGCCTATTAATTACTTTTTGGATTCGAGCTAAAAATGAAATAAATAAACAACAACATAATAAGGAAAGTTTTATATATGGAATTGGTGTCACATTAAGAATATTTTTATCACAAGGTTTTGATGAAATTCGTAAAGATGCAGCATCAAGAATTATATTAGTTTCATGTTTAATTATTGATTTGGTTATAGATAGTGTTTATGATGGTGGTTTAGCCAGTATTCTGACATTACCAGCGTAATTTGATTTTTGTATATTAATGAGTGAGTTTAAATGAGTGATAAAATTAAAGCCTCATTAGCATAACAAATGATAAAATTTTTAGAATTTTCGAAAAATTCAATCAATTAATTGTAAAATTTAGTAAAAAACGAGGAACTTGTCAACTTTTAGATACCCGTGCATACCCACTAACCGTTAGTTATTTCCCTTATGCTATTATAAATATTACAAAAAAAACGAGGAAGATTACAGTTGCCCTTGTCAACTTTTAGATACCCGTGCATACCCACTAACCGTTATTTATTTCCCCTATGCTATTATAAATATTACAAAAAAAATATAAGAAAGTAAAATAGTTTAAAAAAAATTTAACTTATTAGGTATCCAATAATTTTTGATTAACTTATTATCCCATAAAAAAAAAAAACAAAGCCCACCCTAAAAGTTGGTCCGAGTGATGTCCAACTTTGCCAACTAATTTGTCTTATTACTTTATCTGCCCAGTTTTGATTTTAACCTCGTAGCTTCATTAGATTCACAGTTATCGAATTGATTACTTTGTATGGCCCGAAAACGGGTCCGTAACATTTTGAAACTTCATATAAGTGCTCAATTCATTATATAACTAACAGTGTGTAATTTTATCCTCGTAGTATAATCAGTTTCCAAGAAATTCATATTGGTGCAAAGAAGTTGTATAGCAGCCCCCTGAAAATGGGGCCGTAACATTTTGAAACTTCATATAAGTGCTCGATTCATTATATAACTAACAGTTAATCAGTATAATCAGTTTCCAAGAAATTCATATTGATGCAAAAAAGTTGTATGGCAGCACCCCGAAAATGGAGCCGTAACATTTTGAAACTTCATATAAGTGCTTGATTCATTATAAAACTAACCGTGTGTAAATTTCGTCTTCCTGGTATAATTACTTTTGAAGAAATTCATATTGGTTTAAATAAGTTGTGTGGCAGCTCCCCGAAACCTTGGTCTGGTCTTAACCAAAAAGAATAGGAAACCTAAAAAATGTCCAGAAAATGTTTTGTGTAAATTTCAAAACTCTAGCTCTAATTTTTCAATTCTATCTCTTTTAATTAATTTTTAATTCACGAATATAATATTAATCTTAAGCAAAATAAGCTTCATATGATATGATCATATTCATATAATAATCATCATGATAGATATTAAACATCATATTCATAATGAGTATATCTATCAATATCAATAAGCCATTTACTTAAAAAAAATCTTTGTCTTCTTTTTTGCTTATCTTAAATAAACTACGCATCATTTAAATCATATGAAATCGTAACTCGAAATCGTTATCTACAAAAAAAACAAAAAAAACAAAACAAAACAACAAAAAAACAAAATTCATATAATTTTATATTAAATACAAGATGCATAGCAAAATTTCAAATTTTTATATGAAAATATTGGAGTTAAAAAAGTTAGTTGTTCGAGAGCTACCCGAAGTTTTGGTCCGATCTTAACCAAAAAAAATACGGAACCTAGAAATTGATTGAAAAATATTTTGTGAAAATTTCAAAACTGTAGCTCTTTTAGTTTTTGAGTTATCGTGCTGACACACAGACGGACGGACAGACACACATAGCTAGATCGACTCATTTTTCGATTCTGACCCGATACGTACCCTTGACACTCTATCTAGCTCGTCTAGATCGATGCGTTACAAACGGAGGAGCAAATCTAATATACCCGATGTCATACATGTATGCACGGGTATAAAAATTGGTAAATCAAGTAATTCTTGTGGTTATAATTTGTAAGAATAAACTATTTAAGCTCACTTTACATTTTTAAGAATAAAAACTTTTAGAAAATTTTAAATTATTTACTTTTGTTTTTTTTTTTGTTAAGTTTTGAAGAACCAACTGATACTATTGAACGTTTGGTACGACATCATATGATATGGACTGGAACCAGTGATAATTGGTTATTTTCTATGGAAAAATCAGAAGATGTAAAATATGACATTAAATTATAAATTTAAAAAAAAAATGTGTTCAAAAATAAACAAAATCTTAAATTTATAGCCTCTTATTCGTAAAGTAATACATCTATATGCAGGTGATTTAATGGAAAATTTAGAAAAACGAGCTTACACAGAAAATATTGGTTTTGTTATTGAAAGATTACCATTTGGTAGGTATGATTTTATTTATACATATATAATGCGTTTTTAAAAGTTTCGCGCAAAATAATCACTAGAAACTTTGAACATATATTATAGGAAATGAGAATTAAATATGTATATTATTTATAATAATGATGAGTATCATTCCTTCGCTTCTTCAGTTAAATTGCATTTATTTGCAAATATAGTTCTTTCCTAGAAAATTAATTCAAAAAACTTAAAAAATACACTTCAATAAATTTTAGTGCTACATTGCCTAAACAAATTCTGATTAATCTTTGATTGATTCTTATAACTAATAGGAAATTTGATGAACATATCCTGTAAGTAATTACTAAAATTATAAATAACCTTAAAATTCCAACGGCTCAGTCACTAAGTTCAATTTTACTGCTTAATTTTTTCACTTTTTACATAACATTCATCGGTTGGTTCATACTAAAATAATTAAAAATTTCACATTTTTATTGTTTCCATAGGACATTATTCAGTTCCAGAATATATTTCAAGAGGTGCTGCTAGACGTTATCAAGTTATGAAAGAAGATATGTATTATGAATATTGTGTAGCTTTTGTACCAAAACTGTGGCCATATTTAGAAAATTTTGATAGTTTAGTATTAACTCTTCAAGCAAGTGGTATACTTCAATATTGGGAATGGGATGTAAGTCAACAAATGCTAAATAAAAATATTTAAGAAATATTAAATACAATCTTTTGTTTTTAGAATACTGTAAAATATTTGGATAATTACATACAAGTTGTTTTAGCTGGGAACAGTAATCCAGATGACGGTAGTATAAGAAAACTGGATATATCAAATTTTATTGGAATATTATTAATTTGGATTCTTGGAATAGGTCTCAGTTGTATTGTATTCATTTTGGAGATTTCATATTACAAAATGATACAATATAAATAGAAAAATTAAACAAATAAACCAAAATTATTAATGGTAATTTTTTTTATTATTAAACTTTTGCACAAACTTGTACTTGTGAATTTGTGTTTTTGTTTTTTGATGTGTTAAATTGCTTGTGTTAAATGTGTTAAAGTGTTAAAGACATAAAATATTTGTTATAATCACACAAAAACCTGTATTTCATTTAATTTTTTTAAATTTCCTGAGAAAAAGTATACAAAGAAATATTTTATATTAATTTCGGTAATTTCTTTTGTTTTTTTTTCCATAATTTTATTTTATGAAACGTAATTTCACATAAAAATACCAACATTCCGGTTAACAATCCAATTACCCATAATGAAATAATACCAAGAATTGCCGAAAAACCCAAAGTTCTTGGTCTACGTTCAGGTGGTAGATTATTATCAGCAATTGTATTTAAAATATCTTGATCTTGATATAACTTTGAATTCTATAAATAAAAATATGTTAATTATATTAGACTTCTTTAAATAAATTTATGTTTAAGAATTCTTAATTACCTCCCATTCCCAGTACTTATTAATTCCACTTGCTTGTAATTGCAGTAAAAATAAATCAAAATCTTCCAAGAATGGCCATAATTTTGCAGTGAATGCAACACAATATTCATAATACATATCATCTTTCATCATTTGATACCTTTTTACATTTTCTTTGTTCATAAATGGTGGTATACCCAAATGACCAAATTGTTGCCGTTCCAAAACAAATGCAACCTTTTCTGAAAAGGCCATATTTTGTAATTTATTTTCATCCACTTCATATTTGAATTGTTTTATAAGTTGTAGCATATTTGGCTGTGGAGACAAAAAACTTGGTATTAAATTACGACAATAGAATAAAGAAGAGATTATTGGGTAAAGCAGAGAAACTATTGTTAGTGTACTTGATTGAATATTGGAAACTTAAAACTGATATTGATCAATAACAGAATACTAATGAATTATTATACAAAAAAAAACCGTAAAACTTATATTGAATGTAGAGCAATTAAACGACCCTAACAAAGCAAGTTATTTGCGTCAATATTATTTTCCCATACATTGAAATGAAATTTAGGAAAGATCTATCTACAATCTTTGAGTGGTCAATTATACTATTCGAAAGACTGTAGCGACTATTTTTAATAATTCCATGAATGTTTACATGGACCAATTAGCTCTACACTTTAGTTACTTGAATAGGCTGTATTAAGCTTAATAACTGACAAAAAACATTAGAATTAACATTTTTCGATAGTTTCTAATGCAATAAACGCTATTTAAAATCAAATAAAACTGTTCAAACACTATATATTCAGCCCAATAACTTTTTTTTAACAACTCAAAAATTTCTTTATTCTGAATAGGTACTGAGTTTACTTATATAACTGCTATTTAATTTCATTTCAAAATTTTTTCATTCATATTTCAAAATTATTATCTTACATCTGCTGATTTTGAAATTGAATATGTATAAGCTCTAGATATTCCATACCATGGCATTTTATGTTTTAATAATCTTTCTAGTGTATCAGTTGGTTCTTCTAACCTAGATATTGTTAAAAAATCAATTATTATTAAAATTAAAATATTTTTTTTATTTTTAAATTTTATAATATTACGATGGTAACATCAAAAAACTGGTCAATCCGCTATCATATAAAGTTCCAATAATTAAATCAATAATTAAACAACTAAATAATGCAATACGATATGAAATATCCCTTTGATTATAATTGATTCCTTCATTAATAAATATTCGAAATATAATTTTAAATGATTTGTATGCATTTGTAGAATGATTTGCTTTTTTTATATTTTTAATTGAAAATATCCACCATAAGAGAATAAATTCCAAAAATAAACATATGAAAATACCAAGCCATAACCATGGTGTAAATGGTTTTATTGGTAAAAACCATAGTACATTTTCTCTAAAATTTCGAAATAGAGTAAAAATATATTTTTAATAAATACGTTTATATACGTTTATATAACATTATGTGAAGGTCATTAAATTTTCGAAATTAAAATAATGGAAATAATATAATTGAGTTTAATTAAAATAAAAAATAAAATAATTTATTATTCTTTAAAATTAGATATTCGGAAGGTCATTTTAGAAAAATACATACTAAAATAATTTATTTTCGAAAAATAAATGAATTTTATATGTTATATAGATTATATATTTTATAACTTACAAAGGAATTGGAACTAAATTTGTGCATCCATTTCTAGATAATAGTGATGTTAAATCGAAATCAACGTATACATTTCGCCTGTAAAAAAATGTAATGTTATTCAATAAATATTTGTTTATATTATAAAAAAGTTCTATTTGTCGAGGAATATTAGTAGAATTTTTAGTAGAAATTCTTGAGCAGAAAAAAACTTTCAATTCCGTCCAAAATTACAAAAAAAACAACTCATTAAATTTTTTTAAATACTAGTTGCATATAAATTCCAGTTAGATAAAATACAGAAGATTTCCCGAAGAATTTGCAAGATACTTTGAACATATATAATTTACAATATTTCTCTTAAATTTCATATTTGAAATCATAGCACTTACATCATACACAATATATGATAGTCATTGGAATAATTTCAGTATTCTATTTTTTTCTTAACCACATGTATAATTGTACTTCCAACAATCTAAGTCTTCTCTAAAATTCTAAAGTTGGCCAATATATTGTATGAAAATGATCGAAATATTCTTATATATACAACAAAATCTTCTATTCAAATATTAATAATTTAATCATTTCTGATTTTCGAATAAAAAATCAATATAAATTTTATGTATTTTTCAATTCTTACCATAAATAAAATGCATCCATTACAATATCTATTTCATCAGTAATCAATTTCCCTAGAAGACCATCACCTCCCGTTTTATTTGGCCATACTTCACCCCAACTTTTACCAGGATCTTAAATAAAATATTATTTACTTTTAAATTTAATTTTCCTGATATTTATTCTTAATTAAATATCTAAATATATATATATATATACATAGGTATATATAAATTATTGTTTTGATAGAAATTTAGTGAAAACATTTAATTTACTGTAATATAAATATAATTTTTGATTAATATAATAATAGAAATCTGTAATTTTACCAATGTACACCTGGACTGTACAATTACGCATTTTACAAAAATAAAATAATGTTCTTGCTTCGGTTCCATCAACAAAAATTAATTGATTAGTTTCAATTTCTTTTACATTTGGTGCCAGTTCCTTTTGGTATTAATTAATTTAAAAAAAAATTTAATGAGATTAATATTTAAAATTAATTTAATTAGAAGGATTAAAATTTTTATTATTCATTTATTGTATATATACATATACACTTATTATATAATTCATATAAATATTTTATAAGTAATTTTAAGGGAGGGTTGCCTGGTTTTCTTTTACTAAAACCGATTTTTCTCCATCTAAGTGCCGTTTTTTAACCAAGTCAACAACATGATATGAGTGGCTTTCCTAAGTGACTTTCTTCTAACAATCTATTTTACATATGTATCTATCACCGACATCCCTAATCCTAAGTCCTATCATATAGTCTTTAAAAATTATGTATATTAGAGACATTTAGAGGAATTAAATAAATTCCTTTAAAATTTTCATTGGACGCATCCCAATTCTTAATACAAATTTATATTATATATGGCGAGTTCATAGATGGGCTAATATAGTAAAATATAACAAAGGCATATTATTAACAAGAAATTATTTAAATTATTTTAAAACTATGGCGTAAAAATCCAATGAAGGAATTATTGAAATATGTTCCGACTTAATTTATACTTATTTTAAAAAATCTTAATTCTTTTGAATTCAAATATTTCTTTATATAATTGAGTTATATTTTATATTCTAAATTATAATTTCTAAAAATTTTTACATATTTTCAAATTTTCATTAATTTTACTTTAAAATTTTAAACAAACAAAAACAGAATTTTATAAATAAAATAGAATACAAGACTCTTGTGTTAAAATAATTATATTTTTATTTAACATTGATAATATTCTATAATATATAAATTGATACTGTAAATATATATAGTCATCAGTAACTTAAATATAATTATATTTACTTTATAAATATGTATAATATATTTTATGTACATATTATATAAAGCATATGCATATATATACATATATTTCCAATTTCATTTTATATGTATATAAAATAATTATTAATATAATATGATTATTTTCACTTGACTTACATATGATACTGCTATAAGTGGTCTATAATCGAATGTACCTAATGTTATTGGTCGACCCATAAGATTATTTAATTTATTTTCATATAAATTTTTTCCATTATATTGAAATGATTTATTTTTACCATAATATTTATCCAAAAGTATTAATTGATCTATTTCTTGGTCAGTGAATCTTTTAAAATTATTTGTCCAGATTTTGATTTCATCATTATCATTATCATCAATTTTATGATTATAATTTTCCATATTTGTTGATTTAGTATTATCATTAGATTTTATAATATTTTTTATATAATTTTTATTTTCATTTATATTCGGTTGAATCATCATTGAATTATTATTAACTTGTAATATTAAAATATTTGGAAATTCTGTGTATTCAATTTTCCAAAAAATAATATGTTGAAAAATTGGAAAAAAAAAATTATAAAAAAAATAACCAAGGGTTTTTATAAAAAGCACATTTTAAGAATTATAAATGTTTCATATTGAGTTTAGGGTAAAAATTATTTATAAAATTATATTCATAATACATATTATTATAATTTAGTTATTTCATCAAATCATTATTAATTATGATCAGTAATGAAATTCATACATAAAATATAATCTAAGTGCAGTCAAAAAACTTGTTAACGAGTGTAGAAATACAATGTAGGAGCTTAAATGCTAACGTGTGTTTCAAAGTCCTAACATCCTTTTAATGGGGAAGATTCCGAAATTTTTTCTAAACAAACTCATGGTTATTCTCAAGGATCTAACCACGATCTTCCCCCACAAATTTTTAAGATTTTAGGAATTAAAATTGTGACTTCCACAATAATTGGGAATTTTTCTTACAATTTTATTATCGAAACAAAAATGGTCTAAAATAAAAGACACTTTTTTCAGTTTACAGGGCTCCAATTAAATATAAGAAAAAACCTTAACAATGTTAAAATATAATGTTGCAGCTTTAAATTTTGTATAATACTAATAAAAAAATTTGACGCGTATAACATATCAATTTTCGACCTTTACAACTCCTAAACAGTGGGAGTCACAATTTAAACTATCCTATTTTAGCACATTTTTAAAAATTTTGAAAAATGTGCTAAAAACTAATTTAGACTACAATAAAGTGTGTATATATATTTATTTTTACTTACATTTTCTAATTAGATTATTGATAAAATGAGTATACAGAATATTATATATTAATGAAAATCCAAATATTAAAATTCTATATTTAAAAATTTTGAAGTTCTTCTTTAAGAATACGTTAATATTGAATGTGATATTACTTAAACTCATTTAAGAACAGTCATGCACTAATTTTTAGAACTATGCATTCTACACAAAGCGTAATATAAAATATAATCTAATTAAATGCAAGTGAAATGCATATCATCTTAGGCCAGTTTTTAGCCTCATTAACAAATAATTTTTGCTATTCAACACAATTAATTAAGGTTTCTAATTACAACATAACATTAAATCTGGCCATGATTAAAATAAAACCTGGTGCAAATGCAGTGGACTGGAGAGTGAAACAAGCAAAAGGTTATTTTATTGTTAAAAAATTATTTAGTATTTTTATCAATATAAAGACTATACAATAGTTTTAAAATATAAATTTGAAATTAAAAATCCAAAAATTAATATTTTGAAAAAAGTTAATTGAATCATAGGTTAGGTATTGCTACCAAACCAAATATAACCAAATTATAAGTATATTATTACAATTTATTTCATGTAACTTTTATTTTTTAGAGTAACACTACATATTTTACGGTGTAATTAATATAATTGAAATTGTAATGTGATAATTAAACTATAATCAACTTAATTTTAAACCATAATATTGTTTAAATGTACTTAAATAAAACTAAAATAATAACAAAATACTACTAACTTTTATACAATTGATGATTAAAATCTGAATGATCCATTGAAAATATATTTTTATTAACATCATTATAAATAAATAAAAATTTATGAAATTTAAAACGTTTTTTTAAATATTTTGTAACATTTATGAAACCATCCATAAACAAATTTATATTATTATCAAAAACAATATGACTCTGATAAAAATAAAATATAGTTAAAAAAAAAATATAAAACTTCATTAGAATATAAAAATATATAAATATAAAAGCCATTTTATTACAAAAAATTAAAATTTAATATTACCTCACAATTTGCTATTTCCAAAAGATCTTTTAAATGTTTTTTAAAACCTTCCAAATTACGTAAATCTGAAGTAATTTTTGTATTAACCATAGGCTCTAATATTATCCCCACATCATATTGAATAGAATTTTTGTCATTCCAATAGATACATAAGGAATTATTTGTAATTAAATATTTTTGTACTGAAATAAAAACAAATAAAACTTTACATTGCATATATTTTTAAAATTTAACTGGATTAGACAAAGACACTAAACCTAACAGTATTTATGTAATATAATAATCATTAATTTTTTTAGAAACATCCTTAAAATATAACTCCGTAAAGTATGCATTCTTTTTAGTTTGATTTATTAAAATTCACTTCTTTTGAGCCATTTTAACTGTTTAGTAACGTTTAAAGTTTTTGTTTAACTATTTTCTTTAACTGTTTAGAAACGTTTAGTTTCACCAAACCTTATTCTTAATATAAATGCTCGAAGTTCTTTATAAAATGAAATAATAAACTCTTTCCAGCCACTTAATAAAATACAATTCAAAATTATTACGATTATTATAATTATTATGAATCTTCCGTCTTCAATAATTAAGTAATTATAAACTTACTGATAAAATGAATTAATGCCGACAAATACGATGTCCCTATCTTCATTATTAAATGCCAAAGAAAAAATCAAAAATATTTCAAAAACAATTATAAAGTTGAAAATTTAATAGTAAGAAAAGCAACTTCCAAATTTAATTTAAAACATATTTAAAAAAAAGGAATTTTAACCAGAACTACAAATAATTTCAAAAATTAGAGGAAGAATAAAAATAATATTCAAGATTATTTTAAAGAAAACTGTTACTCATATTTTATTTATTTGAATTTTTAATTTTATTTTTATTTGATCATAAATATTTTATTTAAATATCGATACACTTATTAAAGCAAACAAATAGGGTAATTTCTATGCATTTACGAAAATAAAGAAGGTGAAGGACTTACATGCATTCATGTTACATAACAATATATGTATGAATACCTACCTAAACTTTAATAATAAAATAAATAATAAAATAGATTATTCGTTATTCTCTACGCCACAAAGATGTATTTTTGTTTTGTATTCTTTCATATCATAGTATTTAAATTACCTTCCTAGACAATTTGCAAAACCTAACTGCCGTCAACACAAAAATATTCACACTCTAAATTTTAAATAAACTATGTGTCTGAACAACCAACTTTGACAATCTGAAAAAAGTAAAAATTTTGCACCACAATAGAATAATATTAAGGGCAATAGAAATTAAGAAAAGTTTGTATGAACCAAAAACACTTTTTTTGTATAAAATTCATAAGTTAAAGTTTGAAGTTACGGCTTTCCTTTTCATTTTCAGCAATGTTACAATGCAAACTATACAATTACATTATTGTCATGCATTAAAATAAATATTAGGTATGTTTTATATGACTAGAATGTATTAAATCCATATTGATGAAATATATTAATGTACATGTATTACAATATTTTAATAAATCCATATCTTATTTCATATTTCTGTCTAAATATTATAGGTAATTGTTAATTAAATGATTATAATAAAAGTACATGCATACTTTTAATTTTATATTTTTTCATTTATTCAATTTTTTTAACTCTTATGCGGTATTAAAATTATTGTTAACCTTGAACCCTTTGTAAAGAAACCTAATTATAAAAAAAGATTTAGACCAAAACATTTTTATTTTAAAAGATACTAAAAAGAAAAGGAAAATATTTAGAAGTAAGCACTTAGATATTTAACTGATTTTACTGCCAAATATTGAAATATGATTTTAATTTTTTTCAAAATTAATTACTAAATTTTACAAATTTTATTTTTCTTATTTACATATTAATGTATGTATTGTTTTCTTATTTATGTTGTGTAACAGTTGAAATATAAATTCGAATCGTTATTTATCTACTGACTACTGACCAATTTAAACTATGATTTTTCAGAATATTTAGCTTTAATTAGCTGGTTTTTAATCACTTTAGAAATAAATTTTTATTTTCTTACATTTAGAAAACAAAATTTATAATGTTTCTTGATTAAATTCTGATTGTGGAAAATATTAAATGTTAAGTAATTAAACGACTAATTAAATGTCTTCAAAATAATGTTACCAAAAAGAGGCTAAACTTTAAAGTTGGATTTAATATTCATTAATTAAATTCAGAAAAAGTCCCCAGAACCGCTTTTAAAGTAAAGAATAAATTTTATTAATATTTTTTAACTTAATAAATATAAAATCATTGACACTAAAAGTATTAAAACAAAGGTTTAATTATTAATATATAAAAATTCAAATTTCTTAAAATCAAATTCAGTAAAATTAAAATAACAAAAATTATGCTTCGTAAAACAAATAACTGAATTTCTTTAAAATAGAATAAAATAATTTGAATTTTAATAACCTATTAAAACTAAGAAAAAAAAAAATAAAAACCTCTAATAAAATTAACTTTAATTTTTTAAGGCAATTTCAAATCATCTTTCCATAGCTGTTACTTGTTCATGAATATATTCTAAATGAACTGCATTTTTACTAATTGATTCATATTGATAGCCCATATGTTGACGAATTAATTCCATTTTATGAAGATTTTCACTTGCATTATCCATGGCTGTCTCACATTGAGCAAATTCCTTAATTGTTTGCGATAGAATCTAAAATATTCCAACAGTTTTTTCAAAATCAATTTCAATTTTATTTTATACATGAAACTATTTAATAATTTACCTCATTTGTTTTAGAGCCACGAACAATTTGCCTGAAAATTGCAAAATTAATTTTGAATTTATTATTACGATATGGTAATATAATTTAATATCGTAAATTTATTATCAAGAACACAAACCTTGCAACTGAACCAATATTATTTACGTTAACTGCAACTCGATCTGCTAATCTTTTCTTGCTATCAGCAAAAAGGTGTCTGAAAAAATATTAGTTATTGAATTAATTTTGTAATTCATATTGAATACGTATTCTATTTCTATGTTAAATTAATATATTACCTTGCACTACTGCTAGATGCCGATGCCATTCTTAGAGTAAATAAAAGATTTTTTCTAATTACAATTTTAAAAAACGGTGTTTATCTTAAGAGTTTTGAAATACTTATTTTTAAATTACGATTTTTATTGACTTTAGCTCTTCTGATATAATTATTTGCTTTATAATTAAAATACTTTACCGATTTAATTAGGAAATTTTCTTTATATTAAAAAAAAACTTTCAAAGTACTTTTAAAAAATGTAGTTCAATTTTGCAGTTAAGAATAAACATAAATTGTTACTTTTTTCGTTAAATACTTTTTGAAATTGTAAATATTCTATTAATTGTATTAGTTTTTATAAAAACTATAAAATTTTGTTGATAAAAACACGAAAATAAATATTGAATTAGATAATAAAGATTTATTTATTAATTCTGAATTCTGATATTGTTTTGACAGCAATAGCTCTTTGACAGTTATTTTGGCTGTCAGTATAGTCAAACAAAATTATCTGTTAAAAAAATCAGTAGTGCCAACAATTTTTTTTTATATATCTTAAGGTACTGACAACATTAGATATATGCGGTTGCAGTAAACAAAAAAAAAACAAAAATAATAAAATATATGCTATAAATAATAATACATTAAAATAAAATAATTTTTATATTAAAATACGTGATATTCAACTACAAATTCTCCTTGGAAACCAAAAATAATTTAATTTATAAAAAATATTTAGCATTAACAGCATTAATATTACATATAAATTATCAGACAGTATTGGCAATGCAATGCACAACGACTCATAAGACTCACAAGGCCTAGGAGTTAGAAAATTATAAGTTATAGTGTCCCCAATCAAGTAATAAACAGAAACGGAAAACATTTTCATAATTTCATATTATGTAATTCATTTTCATGATTTAAAAATTAGCTAGTTGTAATAGTTTAATATCAATACTTTAACTTTATTAAATTTACTATGATTTAAAATTATATTAAAAGTGACATGAACGAAAGGTGGGACGTTTTTCATATAATATTTTAAATTGAAACTTGTACAATCGATATTATTTTGTTATTAGTTCTATTAAGTAAAAAGTCCTGTACAACATTTAATAAAAAGTACTGATAGAAACACAACATTTAATTATTTGAAAAAACCGTTCCGAAATTTCAATTCAAAATAAAAACTCACACTTGGCTGCCATATTTGTTATGTTTATTTTTGACACTGAACTGTCAAAAATCCAAAGTTGATATGTAATTACAATTTATTAAAATACTCTACATATATTCCAATTTCCTTTCCAATCAATTTCATTAGAAAAAAAAAATATAAATTTATATTTAAAAATGCCGACTGATTTTATTGGATATTTATATGCCGCTACCGTAGCTGCTGGTGGTGTAATAGGCTATGCAAAAGCTGGTATAGTATTAATAAAATATAAAATAAATGATTTTAAGAGATATCCTTAAATGAAAAAATGTAATTTTGTAGGTTCAATTCCATCATTGGGAGCTGGGCTCGTATTTGGAACTATTTTAGGTTTTGGAGCTCATTTAAATTCACAAGAACCACCAAGACCGCTCTTACAACTTGGAACATCCATAGCATTAGCCGGTATGATGGGTTCAAGGTATCTTAAGGGTGGTAAATTTATGCCAGCTGGATTAATATGTGTAATGTCGATTGGTGCTCTCGTTCGCAACCTTGTTACTTACAATAGATATCTTCCAATGATTGGAGATCGCAATTAAAGAGATTTAAAAAGAACTGCTAAATGTGTTGAATAGTTAGGTTATAGAAATATAAGATTAAATTTTATATAAATTTGGTTGAGGAAAAAATATTATTTTATTTAAAAAAAATAAAAAGCAATTATTAGTTTAATTTACTTTTTTTATTTAAAATGGCTCTGACAAAAATCTTCAAAATTAAAACAAAATCAACACCTTACAAAAATTATCGAAAGATTTTTCATAAGTATGTAACAGATTACGGGGCAATTGTTTGTATTTGAATGTAGGTACAATTTCATAAACAATTAAAAGTAATAAAACTCCATCAGTTTAATTTACTAAATGGCGGAAAAGACAAATCGTATATTGAAATTGGTGAGAAAATCTAGTTTACAGAATGTGAGATTTGATTAGTGAACTTAATATTGAAATTGGATTTAAAATATTAGATTATTTCTAATGAGTTGAAATTATTGCGAGCTTCTAAATCAATAGCAAGACTTCATAAAAAAAGGTTACTAAGGTAAAACGTCTAAATAATAACTAAGGTCATAATATTATAAACCACAAAATATACCTACCTGATCGGTTACTTTTTTCCATAATTTTCCAAAACTTTTTTATGAAGTTGAAGTTGTTTAATTAAATTTGTTTGAATGAACTTATATTTGAATTATGATTTATATATAGTTGCAATTTTAATTTTAATTTTCCCACCTTTTGATTTGGTAAAATTTTTTAAGCGGCAAAAATACTGTCAAACAATTTTCAAGAAATATATACATCTTTTGAAGATAGACTTCCGATACCAAAGTGGGAGCTTTCAACTTTCAACATGATGAAACCGGTAAAAGGTACTGGGTCTGTATTAAGTCAGATGCAATGGCTGAAAAACATGTAAATTCAAAATCGAGATTTGGCTATCCGTAAATCGGAATATTCTGAATTAGAAGGGGTTTTTTTTTATATACTTACATATGTTTGTAGGTAGTTGATTTCAAAATATTTGTTTCAATAATTTTTAGCGACATACATATATTGAGACTAGGAGCTGCATACCCTACTATAAAATGCTTTGTTGATAAAATAGTTGAAATATGAACAAAAAAAAATTATTTTGGAAAACTAGTTTTTCTTATTAATATAACCCATTTCTATTTTACGGTTCCATTTTGTTTGGACGAATTCTCTAAAAGACCAAAATATTTTGTTTGTCAATTTGTACCAATTGTTATGCGAATAATGGTAAAACAACAAGATTTAAGAATTAAGTTGATTTTTTTTAATTCCACAATTTAAAAAAGAAAACCAAGTTCTTTAATTGACTGTTACGAAAAAATGCAAATTACCATTTATTTAATGCATTTGTCGGCCTCAAGGTAACGTTGCGATCATACTGATATACATATATTCAAAATCTTGTCTTAATAAAGTACCATTAAATAAATAAAGTACCAGTAAGTACTATTATGAGCAGAGATCGGAAGTATACCCTACATTTGTTCGAAAAAATTTCAATACTTGTATGAATAATTCTATACATAATTTTAGTTCTAGTGTAAATTTTATCGGTGTCGGTTTGTTCAAATGCGTTTTGTTTTAAAAATAAAGTTAACTTATAAAAAACAGTTTTAACAATGATATTTTACCATAAAATAATGATTTAATATTTGAAATTTAATGTTTTAATGCTATTTTATTAGAATAACATGAATTATATTAGTTAATGTTGAATTTAAAATTGAAATTTTTTAAGAATAAAAATCTAACGGTTCGGTTAAGCGACGCCAAAAATTTGCGGAAAAAAAAAATATGAATGTATGTGTAAATTAAATTTGAATGGAAATAAATTCGAAAATTTTTTCGAATAAACGGTTTAAAAAAAAATACACTAGTATTTAAATGTCAAGTGACAGTTTAAATTAAATTTGTTTGAAATTAGTAAAGATAAATTATATATGAAAGTATATGTTTTATTTTTAATTTGTTGTTATTTACCATTTATATTATTTACTATGTTATTAATATATTATATTAGTGCATAAAGTTATATAATATTATTATGTTCTATAATTATTTATTTATAGGTATGTATTATATTTAAAGTTTTTTTTTTTTTAAATAATTTAAAAAATTTCTGTTATTAAATCAATATAGAAGTTTGCAATTATCATATCTGTGTGTGTGTTTATTATTAAATATAATATATATATATTATTTATTAGTTTTATTTAAAATATATAGGTAGGTATAAAAATAATATGTTTTTATTTAAAAATAAATAAGAGCAATATAAATTTAGTATAGCGAATTTAATTTATATATTATTTAAATGTATAAATATAGGTATATGTGTTTATTAAATTTAGAAATTATATGTTTTATATAATATTTGTTTATTAATATATGTATGTATATGTCCATATATTAAGTAAGATCAAAGATAGTGCCATAGGAAATTTATTTAAAATATATAAAGGTTTAATAATTATGTGTTTTATTTAAAAATATATAAAGGTAAAATAAGTTTTATTTAAAATATATAAGGGTAATATGTAAAAATATATATGTAAAGGTAAAATAAGTTTTATTTAAAATATATTAAGGTAATAATGTGTTTTATTTAAAAATATATAAAGATAATATTTGTTTTATTTAAAAATATATAAGGGTAATATGTAAAAATATATATGTAAAGGTAATATAAGTTTTATTTAAAATAAATAAAGGTTTAATAGGTAATTATGTGTTTTATTTAAAAATATATAAAGATAAAATAAGTTTTATTTAAAATATATACTTAAGGGTAATATGTAAAAATATATATGTAAAGGTAAAATAAGTTTAATTTAAAATATATTAAGGTAATAATGTGTTTTATTTAAAAATATATAAAAGTAATATGTCAAAATATATATATAAAGGAAATATGTGTTTTGTTTAAAAATATATAAAGGTATAATAATTATATGTTTTATTTATAAAATATATAAAGGTAATACATATGTGTTTTATTTATAAATATATAAATTTAAATATAAATTTAGTATAGTGCTTTAAATCTATTTATTATTTAAATGTATAATTAATATAGGTATATGTGTTTATTAAATTCAAAAATTGTATTATATGTTTTATATAATACGTATTGGTTTTTTAATATTTGTATGTATATGTCCATTCCATATATTAAGTAGGATCAAAGATAGTGTTATAGTGTCATTAAAAAAACAAAGGAATAAGGATGATCAATGAAATTTTGTTTCACAAATTGAAGGTTAGTGTATTTTATTTTATTTATTAATTATTTATTTCAATACAGTAGATTGTAGATTAAGAAGTAGTTAAATAATTTTGAAATTAAAAATCAAATTCTTTGGCGCTCAAATTTTTTTAAAACAAAATCAAAAAAAAATAAATCTTTTTAAAAATAACGTTCATTTAATGGGGATTTTTGAAATATTTAATCAAAAGAGTATACCTATACGATGGTATTGTTATTTTATTATACTATATATTATTTAAAAAAAAAACATACAAATACAGCAGTACATTAAGTACTAATAATATTGACTATATATAAAATACATTAAATTAAAACAATTTTTTTTTAATTTGTAATTTATTGTTTTATTGCGAGAGTATCTGTCTGTTTCAACTCTATGAATCTTAGATTAACTGTGCACCCTAATAACTTCCGCATTAATCACAATTTTAAGTACTAACTGTGGCGTTTATAGTTCGTAGATCCTTTTCCGTTTCCTGCTTTTTGCCTTTGCATTCAATTTTTTCTGCTCCTGTATTTTTTGAAATAATAATCGTTTTTTTTGTCTTTCTTAAAAAAAAAACCTTTAATTAAAATTAAAATAAAATTTTCTTTGTTTTTTTTTTTGTTTTTTTTTTTTTATAAAAAAAAATTAACTTTTATTATTGAGCACATTATTATGTTTTATTTTTGTTTTCAATTTTAAAATTTTTTTTTTATTTATTATTTAAGTTTTTATTTAATATTATATTATATTATATTAATTATCTTAACTTATATGTGTACCTCACTATATCATACTATAATATTTTTAAATTTAGTTTATATATAAGTACATGTTCTATATAATGAGTTTTAAAATTTAGTTTTTTTTTTTATTCTTTTCTTTATACATACATATAATAATACATAATAACCTATTAAAATCTATTTTTTTTAAATAAAATTCTTTTTATAAAAGATTGAAATGAAAATATTATAGAAAATAGTTATTTTAGTTTTAATTTAATATTTACATGCTTACATACAAACATAGTTTTAGAAAAGAATTAAATATTATAAAAAAAAGGCAGTTTAAAAGTTAATAAATTAACTAGTAAGGTATTTTGAACAATATATATATATATATATATAAATAAAAAATATGATATTTAATTCTATGGCATAAAAATAATAAATTAAATATTAAATTTAAAAAAATATAAAAGATTGTAAAAAAAATGCATTATAAGTATTACAAAGATATATATAAAAGTAAATTTAATTTAAGTACGGGTTTTAATATAATTTTACTAACTTTATATTAGACTGAAGAGAATGATTCATCATTGTGAGTGTTATATATATTCAACTGCTAATTCATTATTTACGAATATAAGTTTTCTAGAATGACTTATCCAAAAGGGAAATTTTTTAATAACGTATTAATTATATATTTCAGTTTTTTCTATTGTTGGATATAAGTATATAATAATGTCTAAACATAAAAAAAAATATTAATTTGTTCATTGATATTTAAAATTGTACAAAAACTAATCATTTAAATTGTTTTCTTTAAATTTTATGATAATAATTATTATATATCACAATTATTACTTATATTATTAAGTAAAAATTATTAAAAAAATTAAGAACTCATCTGTAAATTACTTTACAAAGAATGATCAAACTTGAGAAAGTTGATCATTCTAGGATTCGAATGTCTTCAAAATTTTACACCCTCAGATAGGATAAAAAAAATATTTTAAATAATTTAGGGATATAATCTTCGAACCACTTCTATTTAGATCCTATACTTCTTACAAACACATAATGTACTATATATTGTCATTAATAAATTTGAAATTTTAATAAGTTCAAATATTTTTTTTTTAATATTTGAGTAGATATATATATACAATTCTTTAAAATGATATTTTTTTTTAATAACCTATGAAAAGCATGTAAACAAAATAATGGATATTTAGATAAGAGTTATAGATACACGTTATTATTTTTCATAATCTCAATAATGAAAAATTTTACAAAAGGCAGAGATACTTATTAAGAGTTGAGAAAAAAAAAAATAGACAAATATTATATTTGAATACATGATATACCCCAAAGTCAATTAATAATTTTGTAAATTGTATCTTTAAACGGTGTAATCAACATCAAGGAATTAAATAATTTATTTACACTAAAATCTTCATAAATTTTTTAATTTTATTTTTAAAAATAAATAAAATTAAAAAAAAACAAAATAATTGTGCAATAGGAAAATTGATTAAAAGATACGATGGTACCTGTATTATTATTATTATATAACGAGCTATAAGTATATGTATTTGAAAATTTCAAAAATATTCTAGTTTATTTAACATTTATTTAATTTATTTTTTTAAGTATACAAAAATATAAAATATAAACTTTGTAAATTATTAAATAACTTATGGTATATCCTGTACAAAAATATTTTTTTTTTTTTTTTTTTTTTATAAAATTACTAAATTTACAATTAAATTAGTCTAAAATATATTTTCAGTATTTTTTTATATATATATATATATATATATAAAATTAAAATAATATAATAATAATAAAAAAAAAAAAAATACAATAATATTGTATTCTATACATCCTATGTTATATTATATAGTTATCTATTATATTTATATTATATAAAATAATTGTTCTTACTAAATATATATATATATTAATTAATTTAATCTTTTTTATTTTATTAATTTTTTTTTTTTTTTTTGAAAAATATATAAAAAAAAAAAATTAAATCCATTCTTCTTTAGAAATAGGATACATTTAATACATGTTTTATTTATTTCTAATATTTAATAATTACATACACGTTTATATATATACCATACAAAAAAAAAAGTATATACATTATTAAGTATATTTTTATTTTAATTATAATAATTTTTTTAGTAAATGTTTTGTTTTTGTGTTTGTGTTTTTTTTTTTATTTATTTTATTTTATTTTTGTTAATATAGTTTTAAATACGAAAACTTATTATCACATATATTTAAAAAAAAAATTTTTTTTTTCTTATTTATTTATATATAATATTATGTATAGTATAACATTTAAAAACTGATGTGATGTACAGTGATGTACAATTAAAGATTCATATATATAATTTATTAAATCTTATTGTTTATATTAAACTGTATATGAAAATAATAACGAAGAAATGAGGACGAAGAAGTTAAATAATAACGGTATAATTTGTATAAATTCATTTCTAGAAATTCTATAAATTAAATAGACGTTACAATTACAAAATTCTGTTAATTAAATAGAAGTCATAGTGAATGTCATAAGCAATAATAATATACTGATTTTAAAAATGCGATAGGTATATATATACAAAGAAAATTGTTAAAAATTAAATTATTACTAATTATTGTATTTGTATATAATTAATTACCGTAATTTAAAAAAAACATAAATTTATAAGTCAAAAATATTTTAAAAAGATTTTCAAGAATTAATTTAAATCATAAAAAAAAACAAAGTATAATTCTAATATACTTACTAAAAAATTTTCTCATACTAAGTATATATGTTACAAATTACAAATACCATGTATATATCAAAGTATGTGCATTTTTTACTATTTTTTAATGTTATACTATACATTTACATATGTATATATATAAATAAACGTTCTATTGTTCAATTTAATTTCATCTTTTTGTTTTTTTTTTTTTAAGTTTTAATTTATAATTAATTATATATTATTAACTATATTTATTACAATTTTTTTTATTTATAATTACTATATGTTTTTTTATTAATTTTTATTTTAATTTTTTTTTTTTTTTTTTTATTCAGCAGTCATCTCATTTTTATTTTCCATATATATCTATATAAATTTTTAAAATTATATTTTTTAATTAAAATAATATAAAAAAAAAATTATTTTTCGATTTTTTACATACAAAATTACAATTATGTTTAAATATATAAAAAAAAAAAATATGTGTTGCCTTTCTAAAAAAAAATATATTATATTATATTTATATATTTACATAAATTGTAAATATATATTTTAAAGAATATACATAATAATAATAAACAAAATTCAACCTATTATTTTTAAAATAATGGCAATTACAAAAAAAAAAAAAAAAAAAACATTTCGTTGGTAATTTTTACTTAATGAATTTTTTTTTTTTTCTTTTTTTTTTTCAATTATTTATATAAAAAAAAAATAAAATAAAAATTAAAATAAAAATTTATTTAAAAATAAAAATAAAAAAAAAAAATAAATGAAAACTAAAAAAAAAAAAATTAAAATAATTTCCTTTCTATAAAATTAGGTATAATTTTAAATTTGTCATATTCGCTATTTCCCACTGAAATTAAAAGAAAAAAAACAAGAAAAGAAAAATATAATTAATAAATGATTTAAAAAAAAATAATAAATATAATAAATGATGATTTAAAATAACAAAATTATAAAAAAATATGTTTTAAATGTGATTTTTTATATTATATTTATTAAAATTTATTTTTTCTAAAAATTGCAATTAAAAAATTAATTACACTAATTAAAAAATAATATGAATGAATGAATTAAATATGAATTACTGATATAACATTTTTCCAAAAATGCATGTAATTTTTATTTTGTTCTAAAGTTATTTTTTGTTCTAAAAATTATTTTTAGTACAACTTTCTCTATTAATAAGTATATAAAAATAAAATAAAAAAAATGTATAAAACTAATATTTTAATTATGATGAAAAAAAAAAACAAAACATAAAACAATAAAATATGTATATATTACATATTACCTAAAAAATAAACAAAATAAATAATGAAAGCGTTAAATTAAGCTGTAAAAATGTTTATAAAATTATAAATAATAAAAAATCAACAAAATAAAATGATCTATATAAAAATTAAAATTAATTAATTTAAAGTACATATAAATTCCGAAATACAGTTCTTCTAACTACTTTATATACTCAAAACTATATTCAAGTTACTTACTACATTTTAAAATATACGAGTAACTAGTGCTATTTTTTTTTTGTATATAGAAAATACTTTCAAAAAATGTATTAAACTGCATATTAACTTGCATTTCAATAAAACTAATTACTTTTATTTTAACTAAGTACAATATATTAAAAAATTCTAAAATTGAAAATAAAAAAACTTTTTATTGAAATTAAACTACACAAATAACTACTGAATACTATATAATTGTCTTAATTAATTTTCTATTATTTAATTTAATAAATTATTAATTCGATTTTGTAGATATAGGAACTGGAATCTAACTCAAATTTCGAATGCAATCTTAAGTACTAACTATATTGTATTTGGTCGAAATATTGAATAATTTTAATATGAATATTTTAGAGGCTGAAAAATGGATTTTAATTTTAAAAAATTGAGTTTAAATTTATTTAAAATTAAAAGAAATAAGTACTTATATGAATAAATTGAAAATAGCTACTATAGGGGAATATTATAGGTTTTTCTCACAAATTACTATAATAGGAACCTAATAAGTATAGGATCAAATTAGATAAGTAGATATATGATTAATTTGTATTTAAAATAATTTATTTTCAAAATGTTGATTAAGTAATTTGAATTCAAATTTTAAATGTATATATACTCATATACTTAGCAAATATTTCAAAACGAACCTAAAGATAAAGGATCTTTTTACATATCCTAAGAAATTGAGTATAAAGTTTCGAAAATTAAAAAATTAACCTAGTTTGTAGACATCTAAAAAAAAAATTTGGTTCTCAGAACTCACAACCCTTTCTAAAACTCAGAAACTAATTGTTTAAAACAATTCTAATACGAGCTCATTCAGTCTATAGCTCGGTATAATTTCAAAATTTAATTCAAAATATAATTTAATTTTTTTTAAAATAATTTTAAAAATAAAATCAAATTAAAATGAAAATGATATTAAAAAAAAAAAATTAATTAATGCTGCAAAATAAATAAAATCATAATACAAAAATGGTTGACCAAATGATTTATTTTTTTTTGGAGAATTTTCTGTCTGTAGAATGTGAATCTCCAAATTGAAAATGTTTTGTTTTAAAAATGACATGAATATGTTTTTTTTTTATTTTTTTTTTGTTTTAGTTTTTTTTCCTTCCAATTCCAATTATATTTTTCGAAATGGAATTTTCCTGATTTCCTTTTATGATTTTTTTTTTTAATATTTTTTTTTTAATTATTATATTATTATATAAAAATTATAAAAACTCCAAACCAATACAACTTTAAATAATTTTTCTTCTTCAAACCAATACTATGATTTATTATAAGTTTATTTTTTTTTATTGTTTAATTTGATTAAAAATGCGATGAATGTTTTTTTTTTTATTTTGGATTAAATTTCGATTTTCGAATTTATGTTTTTTTTTTCTTTTATATCAAATTTGGGTTAAATATGTGTGTGCGTTATTTAATTGTTTATTTATATAAAATGCGTTCGCTTTATTTAAATATATTAATGCTTGTAAATAAAATTTTTTTTAATTTCTAATGTTTTTTTAATTTTTATTATTAAATAAAATGTTTTATTTTTAAATGAAAGCCCAAAAAAAATTAAATTTAAAAATAATAAAATGTAATATTTTGCAATGAAATTCAATAATTAATTAATTATTTAATAAAATAAAAAAAAAAATATTATGAAAAAATTGTGAAAAATTTTGGTATAAATTTTGCAAAACATCCGCATACTTATTATTAAATAGTGTTACCATAATTGAAAGTAAGTGGATTAAGTTTGACGTGAGAGAGTTAATTCGGCTCTTCAATAAATTCAAAACAGAAGTTTTCGAAATATGCTTATACTCGAAATATATTTTGAAGCTCACGAAAAATATTTTGGATATGGGATGCGAGGGTAAAAATATGATCTAATTGTAGGAGCTAAAAGGCAAAAATTAATGTAAAAAAGTCATTTATAAAAAAGACAAATGTCTTGGTTACGTCATTTCAGAAAATAGACAGGTGTATTAAATATTGGATATTTGGCAAGCATATCGAAATGAATATACAGAAGTATTTTATCAAGACTTTAAACGGACTTTCAGAATTATTTTTTTTTTGCCGGCACCCCTACGTGCTAACTGTTCACTGTGTATTCATATATTAGAACTGATCAAATGAATTCCACATACAATTTAAACATGAGATAGTACTACGCCTTATAACATGTAGAAATGTCTTAGATTTTCAATAAATGCAGTTCTATTTTTGTTTATATTGTAATATTTTGTATTAGAGTTATATGGTATTCTATATCAGTGAGTTATATTATTTAATTGAATTATTTGTTTACATTTTGTATTTGTTTATATTGTTATAATTATGTATTTTTTGTTAAAGATATATAATTATTAATTATTAATTAAGCCATTAATTTGAACCCAAAGGCGAATGGTAGCTGAGTCGAGTTGAAAACCAGATAAAAGTTTTTTCACTTTCACTGGGATTCGAACCCGGGGCCTTTCGCATGAAAGGTCAGCACTCTAACCACTGTGCCACCCACCCGATTTGATCGCTAACATTCTCTAGTGGATAGACATTAAAGAGAGAGAGGCAGAGGGAATATAGATATTTAAATTACATTTAGACATCAGAAATTGAAAAGTTTACCAAACTAAATTTGGGTTTGAAAAATCATTTTTAAAAAATTTACAATAATTACTTTTAAATGGACTGGGATGGGAATGCCACCGTAAAATGTTTAATTCATATTTATATTATAGTGATCAATTTAAGAAACACCATTTAATAAATCAACAGTTATAATTGATCATTTAAATTTTTCTTCAATTTTTTCATATAACAAATATACTAAAATTAAAAAATTAAAAAAATGTTTTATTTTTTTTTTGATTTAAAAAATGTTCATACAAAAATGTTAGTTAAAAACAAAAAAATTAATAAAAAAATAATTAAAAAAATTACAAAACTAATTAATAAATTAACAAATTGTGTGTATGTGTTTGTTTGTGTGGTATTGCGAGCGCCAAAATTACAGCCAATTACAGTTATTATTTTAGCTAATGCAAAATTTTGTTTTGTTTTAATTAAAAAAAAATTTATATGAATTTCAAAAATTTTATTTATTTAAATTTTATTGAATTCTTACCCGATTCGATTTTTCGCGCTTTATTTTTTTTGTTTTTTTTTTTTTTTTTTGAGTTTTGGTTTTTTATTTTTTATATTTTTTTTTTTGAATATTATTATTTTGCTTCAAATTGTTGTTATTTTGTGTAGTTTTTTTTATATATTAATTATTTTTAACCAAAATGTAGTTTTCTTATAACTCGCTGATTAAATTGTTTGTTTTTGTTATATATATATATATATATATATATAAGTATTAAATTTAAACTTTTTAATGATGGTTTTTTGTTTTAATGTTAAAAGATTTTTAAAATGACAACAAAAATAATGTATATATATTTATATATAAATTAAAATATATAATTTTTATAAGTATATATTAATAAATGATATTTGTTGAGCACACATAAACAAAATAAATTTTAATTAAAAAAATCTATTTTATATATATAATTAAAAAATAGTTAATTAAATAATGAATTGTCAAAATAGTAATAATTTAAAAAAAAAAAAAATAAAAAACTTTTAATTAAAATTAAAAAGAGAAAATTAATGATTTAACATTTTATATTATGTAAATATATGAATTTCGTAATGATTTGTTTAAAAATTATTTTTTATTTTTCATTATATTATATGTATATTTTATATTTCCCCCTTTAATAACGGTTATATCTTAACACTATATATATATATATATATTTTAATTTATTTTGTCCTTCGATTTGTATTTGGAACTGATATATTAACTGGTAAATTATTAGTATTATCACCAAGATAATTTGTTGATAATGATGAATGTTGTGGTTGTGAAGCTGGTATTACATGTAAATCAGTTATTTTTTTAAGTTGTTGTTGTTGTTGTTTTTGTGGCTGATATTGTTGTTGTAATGTAGTAATATGATCATTACCATTATCATTACCATTATTATTATTACTATTATTACTATTATTGTTATTATTAGTATTATTATTATTATTACTGCTACTACTACTACTACTACTACTGCTGCTACTACTACTAGTACTCGTACTTAAACTTGTACTTGGTGTTCTTCTAAAATATTGTCCAATACTTTCAATAAAATATGTTGGACTTTTTGTTGTTAATTTACGAAAATATGTATCATAGAATAAACTACGAGTTGTTGAACGTCCACCAAATATATAACTTCTATGTGTTGGTGTTGGTATAAAATGTTGTGAATTAATTTGTTGTTGTTGTTGTTGTTGTTGCGATTGTTGATGATGATGATGATTTAATGGATTATTATCTTCAGTTAATTGAATTTCTTTTTTTAATTCAATAATACCATCAGGATCAATAATACTTGATTCATTTTCATCATCATCATTATTATCTGATTGTGTTTCATCATTATTAATATTCTCTGTTTTATAATTATATTTATCATATGCACGTTGTTGTTGTTTTCTTGATAATTTTGTTAATTTCATATAATTTTGTGTTGGTATATTGTATTCATTTAAATCATCAGCTGTTAAAGAAGAACTTGTAGCAGAAGTAGAAGTTGTAGTTTGTATATAAGAAGTAGAAGAAGAAGACGGGGTAGTTATTGAAGATGGTGATGATGTTGTTGAACTACTATAATAATTACCATTACTATGACTATTACGATTTTTAATATTATATAAATTTAAATAATAATCAAATGGTTTACGTAAACGTATTGGTTTTAACGATAATGTTTTTAAATTAGTTGTTGTTCTATTATTATTATTATGATTATTAATTGTTTTATAATAATTATTTCTATTAAATGTATAATGATTATTATTATTGTTTATTAATGTTGTTGTTGTTGTTGATGTGGTTGTGGTTGTGTTATGATTTTCAAGTGTAGTTGTTTTTGGTGTGTTATTATCAATATTATCATTATTTTTTTTATTTTTATTTGTATTTATATGTGATTTATTAAATAATTTTGAAAAACCATAATAAAATGGATTTATTGTTTGTGTAGAACGTTTTGTAGTTGATAATGATGATGATATTATTGGAATTTTATTTGTTGTTGTATCAATAATTGTTGTCAAATCATCATCATCTGATGCTGTTGTTGTTGTTATTTCATATGTTGGATAAATAGAAGGATTAGTAATTGAAGGAATATCAGGTTTATAATCAGGATATTGTTCAATTTCTGGGGAATATGAAATACGAAATGGTATTTTTGGTGTAGTCTCTATCTCTGTTTCAGGTATTGAATTTAATTTTGCTGTTGTTGTTGTTTTTATTGTAGCTAATGATGATGGTGTTGAATAAGATATTAAAAGTGGAATTTCTGTTGATATATCTTGTAAATTAATTTGTTTATTAAGAAGTTTCTTTATAATTTGGCCTTCATTGTTGTCATCTTCATCATCGTCATCGTCATCATCATCTCCATCATCGTCATCATCATCGTTATCATCATTATTTCCTTTCTCATTGTTAGATCTGTTATTGTTGTTGTAGTTTGTATGATTGTTGATAATTATTGGATTGTTGTTTGGGTTTTATATGAATTTGGTGTTTATTTCATTTGATATTGTGGTAAAATTTTTTTTGTTTGTTTTGTTTTTTTAAAAAAGAATTTTTTCAAATGATAACATTTTTGTGTTATTAAAAGTGTATTTTTGTATTGAATTTTTTTTTTAAAGAAAATTAATGTTTAGAATATTTTGTATTTTTATTACTTACTACTTTGAAATATTTCGATTTTGTTTTTTTTTTTTATAAATATAAAAAAAAAACAAGAATTTTTATTCCAAATGTTTTTGAAAATGTTATTAGGTACCAAAATTCTAAAATTTGTATGTAAGTATATAAGTTTACAAAATTAAAGTGTTTGTAGTCGTTTTAGTCTTTTATATTGTCTTTGTCTAGATGTTTTTGGGTTTGAAGAAGTTGATATTAGTAATGTTGGGTTTCAAGAAGTCGTCAATTTAAATCATACGTAATTAATAGAGCATGTGCAGGTAAGATGGTGTCCGACTTAGATAAATTTATAAATTTATTAATAGAGAAGTGTAGATATGGAGGTGTCCTAGAATATGTAAATAAGGAGGTGTTTCACTTAAACACATAATTAATAGAGGATGAATTGATTAGGAGGTATCCTATTTAAACCTATTTATAAGAAACTAGTTTATTTGAACATTATTGAAGTTTTAGGTAAAATATTTGGTACATCACAACTTACTCTTCTTTTAACCAAATGGCATATATATATATATTATATATTATAATAATTTTTTTAAATTTAATTTTACAAAAATTAAAAACAATATCATTATACCCTTTCACTTTAAGAAATTAAGGCCATCCCTTCTATTTATTCAAAAAAAAAAACTAATTACCCAAAATTAAAAGAGTGGAGTATTGTATATTAATCCACTCATGTCTTCAAATAAAATATAAAAAAAAATATTGAAAAAATTTTAAAAAAGTGGGGATTTTTTTCTACAGGATTTAAATGTTGGAATTTTATAAAATTTCAGTATTGTTATTGCTATATTCCACCATTAGGATACCAGTTTATTAAGCCAAGTTAAGTTTATTTTATTTTTTTTTTATTCCAAGTTATTTTCAGTTTTTGTTATATATTTCATTTAAAAAAATATCCATGTATATCTGTTGTGTAAAGTTATTTATGTACAAAAATATAGTTATATATAGTTATAATTTTATTATATTGTTAGTCACATTATCCAAAAATATTAAAAAAAAAAAAAAAAAAAATTAAAAACTTCTACGTTTTGTGTCGAACCATTTCCAAAAACATTGAAAAAAAATTCTATGTATCGTTTATATCGAAATAACAGTCCCATTAAAATTTTATTTAAGTATTTTAATTTCGTTTTTTTTTTTTTGAATTATTAGCACAACAAAAATAAGTAAAAAAAAAATATGAGAAAACTTACTTAAATGTCCTATACGCAAATTGTGATGAATAATCTGGAATTGTATTCGCTTGTTGTGCAACACATCGTCCATCCAAACAATACTAAAAAAAAATTAAAAAATTATATTAATTAATAAAATTAAAAAATAATATTCATATATTCATATAAATTAATTTAATTATAGAGTATATTCAATAATAATCAATAATAATAATATACCACTCCATTGCCACATGATGAACCTTCTGCAGCTGGACGATACGCAACACAATAACCAGTCTGTGAATCAAAACAGAATAATTGTGCACAAACTCTGTCATCTTTAAAGCATGCATATGTTCCACGATCTCTTCGACATTGAGCATCTAATGATAATAATGTTCCAGGTAATGAACGTCCTAATGCACCATCTTCATGTGGTGCATTATGTAAACAACTTGCTGTATCACCACTGTAAAAGTTTTTGTTTTTTTTAAATTTATTTTTTTTTTTTTTTTTATTTAATTTTTAATTTAATTTTTATTTACTTTAAGAAATGATGAAAACTTTGAACTGTACATGGTGACCATCTAAATCCTCTTTCTGTGTGTCTTAAATCTGACATTATATAACCATCTTCCCAACGACATCTTTCAGCTCCAGGACCACCTAAATAACTTGGTGGTGGAGAACCATCATGAACAGCTCCCAATCTTTTATATTTAAAATATTGTTTATTTTTTTTAATTTTATTTATTTTATCTGCTAAAGTATATTTAATATGACACTTACAAATGACCGACTTCATGTGCAGCTACAATAATTCCACTGAAACCACCAGTATCTTCAATGATAGCAACACTGTTAACTTTTTCTAAACGTTTGTTAACAACACAGGCTCCTCCAACATAAGCAAATCCTTTTGTAAAGGAATTTTTATATTATAAAATAGTTGAAGTGAAATATTTTATTTTAATTTCGATATTTTTGATTTTGATCTTTAAAAAAAAATGGCTGGCCATACTATTTTTTTTATATTGTTTTTATAAAGTATTTAAATTTAAAAAAGAAGTTGTATATCTTCGACTATAATGATTTTAAGACACTTTAAGACGTTTTAAGATAATTGTTCGGATAACAAATAGAACTAAAAGAGTCTTAAGCAATTATTCAATATTTTAATCAATTTTCTTAAAATACCGTCTCAAGATATCATAAGACCATTATTTTTAGGGCTTATCATTTTGGAAAAAATATTCAATATTTTAATATTTAATTAGAATATGGAAAGCCAAATTATTTTAAAGAAAAAAATTTTAATTTTCAAATGAAAGGTTTCGAGAATTTATAGTAAAGGTAAGTTCTAATAACACCAACACCCTAAAACAATTAATTTTTAGTGCAAAAATGAATTACATGCAAAAAATAGAAGGCTAAAATTTCCACCAACAAATTTTTCACTAATATTTACTAGAATTCATAATAGAAAAATATTTTACAGCCTAAAATCCTGCAATATAAACTGCAGGATAAAAGTTCTTGAAAATATAAATGCAATATTAGATCTTTTTATATATAAAGTAAAATGTTGACAAACCATCACCAATATTAATTTCTTATTAATTTGAAAAAAAAATATTTTACATACGTTTTTTTTAATAAAATGAACCAATAGTATAAACTTAGAGACACTTTTATAACATTCATTTAAATTCCAAACTATAAAAAGGAAGTATTAATTTTTAGCAATCAAAGTAATTCTATATTTATTTTATAAAATTGAATTATAAAATAAATAAGTTAAAATTTATTGTGAACAAAGAAATATAAAGTAGAAATATTTAAAATAATTAATGAAAAAAGAAACTTTAAATCAAAGAGAACTTCTCCCCTTCATTCAATAATTATTAATTACCTAATCACCCCAGAAATAATCTTATTTTATAAAAGGTTTGTTCATACAAACTTTTATATTTAATTGAATTGTGTAGAATTGTAAGTTGAAAATTAAATTGTTTAAGTTATAGAAAACATAATTTTGAAAAATTTTCATTCGTCAATAGGATTTTTAAGAGTTGTTTAATAAGACATACTTAGTAGTAATTAAAGTTAAATAAATTGCAACAAAACCTGTACAATATATATATATATATATTTGAAAAATTCTCATAAGCAATCAAATAGATTTTATAAAGAAATGTTTCCTTGAATCCAAAAATAGAAACCTTTTTTTAAAAAAAAATACAATATAGAGTAGAAGTGAAATAATTTGTATAAATTTTTTATATCACACATACTTATATATATACTGTTTATATATAATTCATATTTTAAAAAAATAACAAAACAATTTTAAATAATATTTAATATAAGCTTTGCTTTGATGTTACAGAACTTTCTACAGAATTTCTTAATAAAATTTAGACTAGTTCGCCTAGAAATATGCAATTCTGTTATATTGACTGTTATTTATTACAGTATATTGAAATTAGTTGGTCGGTAGATGTTAAATAGTTGTTTTTTAAGTTTAAAACAACTTTTATATTAAATTCAGATTAATTCGCCTAAAAATATGCAATTCCGTTATATTGACTGTAATGATAAGATTATTAAGAACAGTTAACTGCGAGATGTTGATAGCTGTTTTCAATTTAAAACAAAGGTCTTTAAGTTGTAAATATGAGAGGCTTGATACTGATGTACTTCATTTCCAATAGAATTGCAGTACAAACAAACGTTTATTTATGTAGTTTAAGATATGAAGTTTAAAAAAAATTGTATAGATATTTGTGCAATATTTATTGATAATTGATTAAAGCTTATTTACATAGAGTATAGAAATTTAAAAACAAATTCAAAATTATCAATTCTGTGTGATATTTTATATACATAACAATAGTACATAAGTAGTAAAGTTTAAAAATATTTTAAATTATGAAAAAAATTAAATTTTCATAATTGATAAATTTTATACAAAAAAAAAAAACAGTTTTCCCTTATAGAATTCATCCTATCGAGATTGAGAGAGAGAAAAGCAATCATATACATAAATATATATAGACAACGCAGATTAAGAAAAGTATATAATATATATATATAAAAACAATAATTTAAATTCTTGGAATTTTTTTTTTTTTAATTTGTTTTGTGAATATATTTTTACCTGCTGTCCCTCTTTTACATTCACCATAGTCATAATTTCTTCGGCACATATCAAGTCTGCAATAATTTGGTTTTTGTTGTTAAGGTTATAAATGTTAATTTAATTTTTTATTGAATTAATATGTTAGTTATTTAATTTATTTGTTTTAAATAATTTTAAAATAAAAAATTTATACTAAAAACTTATTATAAATTAAATTATTTAATTAAAAATAAATAAATATATAGGTATAATAATTATTTTAATAATTGTGACTGGATCAAATTATTATATCAAATCCTAATTAGTGGGAATCGAATAACTATACTACAAAATTTAAATATAATTCTAAAAAAAAAAAATACAAGCTCCAAAAATATAATCAAAATATTTTAACAACAATAATCAGATTTTGATCTTTTGATTGGATGTTTTTGTGTTAATTTATATATGTGTTATGTTTCAATTAGCGTTGAATTATAGTGTTTTGATTTTGAGATTGATCAGCAACATGATTCAAAACTAAAAATACCATATATATTAATCGGCTTATTCGGTGACAAAACTGCTGGTCGCGGCTCAGTTATTTCTTACAAATATAATTTAAAATAATTTGAATGGGAAAATCGCTCGAATTTTGAGCGTTTTGCGAAACTAGTATATCTTTAATTGAGTGATTACTTTTAATTTGAATTAAGTATTTGAAGTTGATCAGAAACTCTAACTTTTATCGGAATTAAGTTAAAGTTGGTAGTTGAGCCTCCCTCTACAATTCATTTAATGTTCGAATTTTGAGATAAACTCACAGCATTATTGAAATCAATGAACTTAAACAACTTTATAGTTTTAAAGTTATTCTATGTTTTGAGTTAGAATTCAAATTTTACATAAAAAGCTGGTATATAATATAATTTAATAAAGTTTAGGAAAAAACAATTGTTGCTTGGTTTATGGTGCAACATTTTGAAAAATTATTTACTATAGAAGAATGAGTTTTATGACCTGTATTACAAAAACAAAATTGACAAATACTTAATACTTAACAATTAAATTATAATTAAAGCAATCAATTATGATGATAATTGATAACAAACTATGATGCTTTAATGAACTTTAATGTTTTATGTAATTCTAATTTTTCAAAGCTTAAATGTATTTAATATATAGTTATTGTATATATGCTTATATGATTTTTAGGCTTTTTTATTGTTTATATGAAAATGTAAATTTTATGTATATTTTACTTGTCATTTGTGTAAAATTTGAGTTTAACTTTGTTTGGCTGAATTAATGTTGCAATCAAATAAAAAAAAACAAACAAACAAACTATTATAAAAAAAAAAATCATTAAAAAAAAACAAAACAAAACTAAACTTAAATACCAAATACCAAAATCAAAAAAACAACAAACTAAAATATTAATTTATGAATTAATGAAACTAAAAGATTTTGCGAAATTTTTTTTTTTTAAATTTTTATTTCTTTTAGGAAAATTACCGGCAGTGCCTTTTGTACAACGTCCACCTTTTCGTCTCCGGCACATATCATACCTGTGAATTTAATAAATAGTTTTTTTTTTCTTGTTTTGTTTTTATTTTTCTTTTTTTTTTGTAAATTAATGATTAATTAATTATGGATAATTTTAAAAAAATTTTAATATTATATAATAAAAATTCTTAAATAAGTTTTTTTCTGATTAAGATTGCATACTTCTAGGAGAATATATTTTTTTTTTAATATTTTAATTTTTATAGTTTTAAAATTTAAATGTTAATGATTTTAAAAACAATATTAATATCAATATTATCAAATGTTGGTATAATTCGTATAAATACATTTATTATATATATATTTTTTTTTGATTTTAATTTAATAATATTATTAAGTTAAATAATTGAACTTATGTAAATAGGGAATATATGAAAAAATAGTTAAATCAAATTGGTTAAAATGGAACTCTTGAAAAATTATTTGAAATTTTAAGCCTTAAAATTGAATTAAAATATCTTATATTTTCGTTCATGTTGTTTTAGTTTGGAGAAAAGTTAAATAAAATAAATTGAGTAGTTAAGGCTTAATAAAATTGAACTCCTAATATACGGATATAGAATTTAGACTCATAATTTAAATCTATACAAATCAATTGATCAAACTTGCATTTATTTGAATAGTTCATTTCAATCTTTAATATTAAATATTGATATTTAATGTTTTTTTAAATAAATATTAAATTTATTTTAACTTTTATATTTAATTTTGTACTTATTATCAGTATATAATATTTTCACATCAATTTGGTCTTTTTTCACAAGAAATTAATTTATTTTCAAAACAAATTGATCTTTTTTTAAATTAAATTCATCGCAAATTTTCAAAATAAATTGGTCTTTTTCAAATCAATTTAATCGTTTTTTTTTTCATAAAGGCTCTCGTATCTTTGGGCAATTCACAATTCGAAATTACATAATTTGAAAAAACTGGTTCTCAATTAGCAATTATGAATTAGCAATTTTTGAAAAAAATTGGAAAAAAAATTAAATCCACAAAAGTGGCTTCTAAATATTTGAGGTGTTTTTTAAAATGATGGGCTTAAGAGTCGAACTTTTTTTTTTTTTTTGCTTTATTTCGGTTCTTATATAAAATCTGTAAATACCTTTTTGCCAATATGTTAATCCGACTACTTAGTCCCAAGAAATGGAGCTGATCAAAGAAAAACTAATTTAATTTGAAAATTTACGAATATTTGAAAAAAAGACTAAATTAATTTAAAAATAAGCAAATTTCATATGACAAAAGGACCAAGTTTACGTGAAAAGAGTCTATGTATATTTATCTTAAGAAAAACTAAATAAAGTTTGTTAAATACAATAGTACTATAATAATACACTTAAATATGCTTTCTTTGACTAATATTCATATATTAATATTTATTATAATTATAGTATATTTACTTCATTCAATAATTTTAATATCTTTTCAAACTTATTGCCTAATTTTGTCTAAATTTCACCTAATATTTGAAATATTTTTTATTTTTAACTTTTTGCTTGTATTCTAAATTATTTAAAATTTTTCACATCAATTGAAAATACGTGATTTTTGTCTAAAATTTTAGTTAATTTTTCAAAATAAAAATTTTACTTACAAATTGATCCTAAGTATAGAAAAAACAAAATTTTATAATTTTTTAATATACTTACGAAATTTTTCCCTCAAAACAACTTTTGTTTTTCATATACATACATATATGTATATATATATATATATATATATTACTTCTTCAAAATCCCATATTCAATATTAATATTGAATTAAAAAAAAAAATCGTAATTTTTTTTTTTTTTTGAAAAAGGAAATCTAGACATTAAAAAACTTACTTTGTTATTGCAACAGCAATATCATAAACTGGTAATCTTCTTTCACGGAATAAATATTTTCCCATATCTGTTAAAGCAGCAGCAGAATCAATTGCATCTCTTCCTACACGATTTCTTTCTAGATATGGTGTTGCATCTCTTCCCTATAATGGCAAAAAAAAAAAAATAAAAATTAAAAAAAAAAATAAGATTTAATGTCGATCATTATTAAATATCAGAAGTCATCATCATTTGTGAGTAAATCTATTAGATTTGTTTTGTAGTAAATTTAAATATGATAAGTTTTTTTTTTTTTTTTTGAAATAAAATTTTTTTTTAAATAAAACTAAAACTGTAAGATCACGATTTATGTTCACTTTAACTCAGTTTTTCATTTCAATTTCATAAAATTGCTTTAATTTTCATTGATTTGGATATGGAATGAATTGTTGTGACTTTTGATTTTCAATTGCGAAAAATAAAAAAAATAATAATTATGTTATGATTTCCCTTTTATTTTTCATTTCAGTTTTCCTTTAAAATTAGTATTTTGTACATATATGCATATGGATATATATATATATATTTTACAATATATACAAGTATATATTGTAAAATTGTAAGTAACTATATAAAAAAGAATAATATTTTGCATGTATGACAATAGTAAACATTTATAGTAATTGTAATTTAATAATGGTAGTTCCTATATATATATATATATATATATATATATATATACTTATATGTATATATATACTTGTAATCATAATAAATCACTTTTGTTTTTTTGCTCTATAACTTTATGTTAACTTTAAGATTGGAAAAAAAAAATGAATTTTTTATGCAATTACTTACATTATGCATAACAAAAGTTGAATGACTTGTAAAAATAAAGAAGCAAAGAATTCTCTAATTGTTAATTAATTGTTTATTGTGTAATCATATAACTAATATAGGTAATTTTAGTTGTTTAATATGTAATTGGTTTTTGGTTTAAATTGTATTTTTGAATATTAAAATTTTTATTTGAAATTTTTTTATAATATAAATTAAAATTGCATTGTTCTTATAAAATTAAGAAACGAATAAATTTGTATCTATAGATTGTACTTATAAATTACTTTAGTTCAAATATAAAAAATTGTAAATTTTGGCACAAAGTTGTATAATATCTAATGAATAAAAATATTTGCAAAATACTTGAATACTTTAAAATAATTAAATTCTTAATACATAAGTATTTTTTTGGTACTTAATTACTTAAAAATGCTTAAGTATCAAAAAGTAATTACAAAAGTAATTAGACTTAAAATTTAATTATTTTCAGGGAATTTTAGCTTGATTCATTTACTTATACCTAAATTTTATAAATATCGAAATCTAAGTAAAGTACTAGTACTTGATAAAGTAATGTATATTAGGTAATGGTACTAGTAATTGTACTGGTACTTATAAAGGTCTGGTTTGGCATAAAAAAAACTAAGTATTAAAATAAGCATAATTGCACTAGTACACATATTTGTTTTAAAACTTAAGCATTGTACATTTTACATACTACGGTTTTACTTTAATACTTAGTAATTAATTACCAAGAAATACTTATGTATTAAGAACTTAATTATTTCAAAGTAATTGTTAAACTTAACTGAATCTTAAAATTCATATTAAATAATTAAATAAGTAGCGCTAGGAAAGTATTAGCATAACTACATTATAAACAGAACTAAATGAAAAGATAATTGGCTAAATTAAATACTGATTGGAGTAAATACTTATTTTAATTCGAGGGATGTAGGTTTGAATCTCAGTAGAATTGAAAGTTTTTTTTGAGAGTTTGGCGTAATTCTACTATTATTTGTATTAGCTTCAAGCAAATTGAAAATCAATAATTCATAAATTCTATTTCAATAAAATTCTTCATATTAAGAATTCGGCCAAGTTTTGACTCACATAAGTACTAACTTACGAATTCATTAAGATTAACTCTCATACAATGGTTTGACAGTATTCCCTTCTTTTAATTAGATTTTCTATTGTGTCGACAGATATGTTTGGTAAAGGCGGATTTGTTACCCTAACAGTTTAAAAATTAGTAAATATAAGAAGAAATGAAGGGTTAGTACAAGTTGCAGAAAATTGTAATTGAAAAAAATTATTACAATATTTTAAAAAATGATATAAGATATTTAAAACAATTATTTTAATAAGCATCTTATCTTTAAGTAATCGAATTTAAAGAATTATAAATTTTGGAATTCAAATTTCGTGTAATTCTCGTAAACACTGTTCGATTTTAACATTATTTCTTTTAAATATGTTTTTTTTAAATTAATTCCAACTTTAAGTTCTATTTAAATTAAGTAATGTTCTCATATCCCCAATAGTTAAAATCATAGAACTTTAAAATTGATTTGAATTTTTTTTTGGAATCATGTTGAATCAAACAAGTGTTTCATTCGAATTACAATTCATTACAAATAACTTTAACATATAGGTAAGTATTATATTTATTTATATACATTTCAATTAAAATGCTGCCTAAAAATGCTAAGATACATTATCATGGAATATTATCTTAAGAATTAAATTAAAGGTCATATAATTTCAAAAATTTTAAATTGAAATTCGATATAAAAAGTTGCAAAATTGTAAATATCACAAGAAAACTAATGAATGCAGAATTACATCATATACAAATAATAAACGATTAAAAGTGCGATAACTTTAAACTTTTTATTTATAAAATGTAATTTATTTTGTTTTAATTTAATAAAAATGTCCATAATAAGAAATTGAATTAAATTTCAATTTAATTTTTTTTTTTAATTTTGTAATTTTTTGTTTTTTTTTTAACACTTTTAAAGTAAAATAAATTTTTACAATAAATTGTAAAATAAGTATTTTCTGATTTTAATAAGACAAATCCACCTACACTTTAAGTTCATATATGTACCCATTTAAATCACATTTACACTTGAAATTATCCAATTTTTAAAAAAAAATATTTAATTCTCTATTTAATTTATTTATTTTTTGAAATTATTTCAAATTATAATAAAACTTAAATAAATATAAATTTTTCTGAAATATACAAATAATCCAAAATGACTTTAAAAGGTAATGCGAATGAATGATGGGATATTGTGTGGTGCGTGGTTTGGTGTAGTGTGCTAGTAATGCTCCGGTTAATTATGTTGTTGGACAGTGTTATTTGTAGGTAAACTTAAGTTTAAATAATTTCATCAGATGTGTGTATTTTCTGTTTTTGATTTGTTTGTTGGATTTGTTAATTGCTAACACTAGCTTCTGTTTGTTTTTTACCATAACTTGGCTGTGTTGCATTCATGATTTTGTAAATTAAATTTGTTTATAATTTTATTTTGGATTTTTTTTGGTATTTTTTTTTGAAAATTTTGATGCAACAGATGACTGATGTATTTTTTAACATTTATTTGGATTTTTTTTTGAATTTTTTTTCTTGATTTTATATATTCTTCCAGTAGATTACAGATAATTTAATATTCAGATTTTTAAAATTGAAATATCTTTTGGGTTTTGTTAAATTAAGAAATTATAAAATTGTTTTGATATTGAAAATTAATTCGGACTAATTTTAACAGATTACTAATTAATAAAATCATGAACAAATGTCAAAATTAAATTTGAAGTTGGTTATGTATGATATAATTGACTGTCCAACAACATAATGTATGATATAATTGATTTATTTAAGCTTTAAGTTGTAAAAATTGGATATGCGATGCTCTCCATTTTTATATTTTAAATAAAGTGTTTCCTAATTACAAGGTCTATCTGATTCAAATTCTGATTCATATAATTTCAACTCAAGAAAAAATATGGGTTTTAAATTAATTTAAAAAAAAAATAATGGCGGCAATAAGTGATAGAACTATTTTAAATTTTAACCTATCATAAATTGCTGAATAATATAAAATTTTTTTTTAGATATTCTAATTATCATTAATATAGTACGTTGAGACAGAATGGATTTTTGCAGAAGATCACTTATGCAATACAATAAATTTTGCATCATATTAAGTAAGTATTTCCAATAATTTTATTTAAGAAAAGATTTTATTTACAAAGAAAACAGACATTTTTTATCTATTTTATTAATTAAATGGTGTCTTGTATTTCAAATATAATCACATAAGTATCAAATTATAAAAACTTTATTAAGACTCTTCAATTGTATAATATGATTATAAATTCTTTAATTCAAATAGATAAATTCATTAGTCAAAATAGATTAAAAATATGAAAATAATTTTTATTTAATTATGTAAAACTTTAAATCCCTTTTTTATAATCAATAAATTTGAATTAGTAATTATGATAAATACATTTATATAATTCTTTAATAATCATTTAATATAAGTATATATTCTTATTAGAGAACATCTTTAATATTATCGTGTATTGATTTACAAATAAATTAATAAATTATTCCCATTCCTTTATAAAAGCAAATATATATATATATATACAACAGAAAATCACTTGTTTTTTATACAAAATAAATCCATGAAATTGAAAGAATATCGATGTATCTTAAAAATATGTATCTTTTTTTTTTTAGTTAATTTAAAATTTTCTCATCGATTTTTGCAGAAGATCACTTATGCAATACAATAAATTTTGCTGCAGTATAAATTATGCAATTAAATTGACTTGCATTTTAAACTTTATATAATAAAACAAGTAAATAAATTAAACTATATGTATATAATTGATGTAATTTCGCAATTTAACAAATCTGATTCACCTGTAAGTCTATATCTTGTATAACATCAAACAAAAAAATGTAAAAAAATTATTTAAAACGTGTTTAATCGATTTATGTTTTTATTTAACTTAGTTACTACCATTTCTGATATTTCCATATTGTTGAATATCAAATAACATTTAATAACTTTATAGTATACTAAGTCATTAGGTTAGTAGAGTGATATAATAGTCACTAGGTATTTACTATATTTAGCTCAATAAGCTTAACTCTATAAATAACTATAATTTTTGAACTTTTATATAATATGATTTCCTTGTTGTTTTTGCATTAATGCATTCCTTATGATCTTCTCTATTATAATCAATAGCTACATTATGCTTTAACTATATATTAACAATGTATTTTATAATGAGTAAGATTGTATAATGTTTAGCACTAGATTAATAAAATTAAAACAGCACATTTAATAAAATTAAAATATTTCACTATTGCCATTTTAAATTGCTGCAACTTTATTTAATCTAATACCAAGTACACCTGCCTAATAGCGAGTAAAATGATACTTAAGTACAGTTGTAAGAACAATTACCTAATACTTTATGAATGAAAATATTTATAAAACACTTGAATACATACTTGTAAAATAATTTAATTTTTGATATTTAAGTATTTCTTAGTACTTAATTACTTAAAAATACTTAAGTTTCAAAAAATAATTACAAAAGTAACTAAACTCAAAATATAATTACTTTCTGGGAATTGCAAGTATTTTTACTTAAACTTAAATTTTATAAGTATATTAGTAATATTTATTAGGAAAATAATAAAATAAAAATACTTGTAATTCCTAGAAAGTAATTCTTTTTGAAAATTTTGAGTTTAGTTACTTTTGGAATTATTTTTTGAAACTTCAGTATTTTTTTAAGTAAATAATTACTAAAAACTACTTAAATATCAAGAATACAATTATTTTACAAGTATTTAAGGGTTTTGCAAAAATTTAGTACTTGACAAAGTAATTGGTATCAGGGAATGGTACTGGTACTTGTACTTGAAATATACAGATCTGTTACCACATAATATATTGAAGACTTGAAGCAAGAAATATAAACCATATTAAGTACTAGTTACTTATTAATATTAATTAATAAAGATAATATAGCAAAAAAAGAATAAGATTACTTACTTAGAATACTTAATTAGAAAATAGACTTTAAACTTCTAAATTTTTTAAAAAGAAATTAATTATTTAGTCATATTTTCTCAAGAACAATCAAATCCTGGAATATAAATCACACCTCAATGAAAAGTTGTGATTGATATAAATTGGAAGATGTCTTCTTTTTAGCAACAGAACAGATCTTGAATTATTTTTAAAGAAGTTCATAAGTAAATGCAATAAATATCTATTCATTATATAAAAGAAATGCCCAGTAGCAGTTAATAAATTACACAAAATCAAATGAAATGTCAAAAAAACTGAGTTCAATTTACACCTGCCATAGTTATCCAATTAAAAATAATTTTAAAATTGAAATTTAAATATATATATAAATATTTAACACCTAATTATAATTTTTTTTTATTTATTGTTGTAAAAATTATACTATGAACAATGAAACTGAATAAAAATGAATAAATTAATTAATTTAAAATTAATTTAAATGATATCTTACTTAACTTTAATAAAAGATAAAAATATAGTATTAAAATAATATCTAATGGTCATCTTTTGAATATTGTTAATTTGATATTAATCAAAATTCTATACACGGATCTAAATGTATTTTTTAATTATGCAAAGAGTTGAATCTTCATCACAAATGTCTAGATTATGCAATATGTTCAATTTATATATATATATATATATATATATATATGCATAATAAAATTGAAAGTTATCATCATGATAATGCCATTATTTTAATGTAAATTTATTAAGTACATGTTCAGTATTTAATTGACATATCGTAATTAATATTTTAATATTAAATAAATTGCAATAAAAAATAGACAGTAGTTATTAAAAAGTCTAAAGGTGATTTGAAATAAAATTATTTGCATCAAACATGAATAAAATTTTTAAATAATGAATAGAATTAGTTTTCAAATATTAAAATATTGATAGCTTTACAGATAATATATATATTTTTTTAATAATTTATTCAATTCTCATTTTCGCAGTCCTCTAAGGAGTGGAACATGTATGCAACAACCAAGCGTGCTTCCAGGAAAGATATATAAGCGCAAAATTATATGACAATTTGTTTACAAAAACATTGTTAGCTTGCTGTAAGCACGTTTGAGACCTAGAATAATGTTTTAGTAATTAAAAGTACGATTATGGTTTTATTTTATAATTTTACTTTGCTCTGAATTTTGATAAGAGTCCAGAAATCATTGTCATTAAACAATTTAGAGCGGATCTTGATGCATTAAATTAAATATATATTATTTCATTATAGTCATTTATTTTAAAATTATATTTTGATTTACTAAAAAGGTAAAGTAAGTATATTAAATAGATTGATTTTATTGATCATATTTCATATATTGATTAGATAAATCATATTGGGCACCTCCTCTCCGTCCTCTACTGTTTCAAAAAAAACTGTGTTTAAAAACAAAATCATATACGACTTTTAATCATAAATTTTTACAAATAATTTTATGCGCCTGCAATTATGCAATAAGTATTAGCATTTTTTTTCGCAAACGTAATTTTCAAATATCATTCTGGCTCGGCCTCCTGCTTTGTTCCATTACAGTTCTCTTGATCGTTCTAATGTAGTAGAATATAAGTATAATAATATTGGAATGATACAGAGAAGAATAACAAAGAAGTTGCACAAGAAAGATACCACATCATAAATTTCGTATGTCTAGACAAATTTCGAATTGAACTTAACTTGAAGTTTAAAAAAACTTTAATTCCAAAATTTTAATACGATTTTTCTAAATTAAATGGATAGACCATGAATATGAAAAATTTATTAAATGTCATTTAAAAATATAAAAATTATACCAGTAATAATTAAATTATTAAGTATAATCACTTGGACATTCTAGTTCTATATCTTAATAATTTTTAATTAATTAAAATGATTCTTGTTAATTTTAAATACAATGATTTTTATTTTTTAAAATTATCATCATTTATGAAGTTTAATGACATCATCATCATCATTTTTATCAATATAATATATAAATTGTAAATTTATATGTAAAACAAATATTATATATATACATATATGTATATATAAAATCGTAATACCTTTCACTCTATATGTTATTTTGCTATAATAAATGACCTTCAGTTTAGTAATGGTTAATATATTTTCAAAAAAATTTTAGTGAATCTCTTAAATTAAAAAAAAAAAAACAAACTTAACTTACTACATCAATTCATGGCCACTTTAGTAGCTATATATATATATTGATTATTTATGTTGAATGAATGGGTGAATGAAAAAAATTAAAAAAACAAAAATAAAAAAATAATTTGTAACCTGGATTCACTTCTCATATTTATGGTATTTAAATGGAGATTTGTAATCAATATCAATAAAAAATCTTTTTTTAAAACAATTACATGAATTTAACCAGTGGCTCGGTTCAAAATAATAAAAATATTTATTTTATAATTAATTTGATTTTTATTTATTTGAATTTTTTGACAAAAAAACCAAAAAAAAAACACAAACCAGGCCTAAACGGTGATGATGATGACATGATATCTAAAATGTTAATCAATTATTTTACAATATTTGCAATGCCATTATTAACATTTCAATAAAATAAAAATGTTAAAAATTTAAAGTTGTATTCAAGTTATTTTGGAAATTAATTTAATTTTTTTTTTCTGTATATTATTAAATAGTAATTAAAAATATAAAAGAAAAAAAAAAGAAATAAAATTAAAATACTCATAAAATGTAAATAAAATTAAAAATTTGAACTCATCATTGTATTTATTATAATTGCATTATTGCAGCCGAAAGTGTACAAAAATGTGGTTATACCCAAATTTTTAATTGACAGCAGATTTTTTTTTTTTTGGAAATGAGTAAAACACAATGCAGTATCGCAACGCAGTAGGCGATGCTAATGATGTATTGTCATAGAGGATTAGATGAATTAAACGAAAAATGTACGCATCATTTAATTTTAAAGCATTGTATTTGTTTTCATATTAAGCTGTTAATTGTATGTCTTCAGTATTGATTTACAGTATATAACATTTGTACTATTAGTGAAGATATTTTAATTTTAGATAATAAAATTTTTATTTAAAATGAAGATAGTTACCTTTATTTCAAGCGAAGTTGTTTTACTTCAAGTGAAGATATTTGTTTCAAGTGAAAATATTTTTATTTTAAATGAAATAAAAATTTTTTCACTTGAAATAAAAGTTTTCACTTTAAGTACAAAATGTGGATTTGAAATAAAAATATCTTTACTTAAAATTAAAATTTCTTCACTTAAAAAAAAAAATGTTTTCAGTTAAAACAAATATGCTAATCTATTAATATTAATAATTCTATTTTAAGAAATTTTTTTATTTAGAACATTTTTTAAGGATTGATCCTAAAAGTATGCAAATTATATTTTAAGGATGCAATATTTAAATCAAAGAAATGTTCTCAACAAATCTGGCTATTTATCTGATAAAAACAGAATTGTGCAATTTTGCTATGGTATATTAAAAGTGATTTTACCAACTAATAATTAATTAACCTTTGCTTGAAATATTATAAGGTTTTAATAGGATTTACTTATATTTCAATTAAATTGATTTTGAATTGATTTAATTTTCCACACCCTAATGCTTGAGATGTACAAGAACTTAGTTATTTCATTTTACAAACTCTTCCATCCATATGAATCGATTACAAGAACTGATGAAGTCTGAAAATTTTAGTGAAACTCCTCGGTTTTTAATGAAAATACTTCTTTTGGCACTATCTTTAAATAAAATTTTTATTTAAATTTTGGGATCTAAAATTATTTCAACACATTTTTATTTATTCTCCTTATAAAATTTCCATAAATGCATTCTTGAAAGTTTCCTTACATGTTTTCTTTAGTTTAGAGTTATGGTAATAGTAAGTTTTTATACCCGTGCATACATATATGACATCGGGTATATTAGATTTGCTCCTCCGTTTGTAACGCATCGATCTAGACGAGCTAGATATAGTGTCAAGGGTACGTATCGGCTCAGAATCGAAAAATGAGTCGATCTAGCTATGTGTGTCTGTCCGTCCGTCCGTCCGTCCGTCCGTCCGTCCGTCCGTCCGTCCGTCCGTCCGTCCGTCCGTCTGTGTGTCAGCACGATAACTCAAAAACTAAAAGAGCTACAGTTTTGAAATTTTCACAAAATATTTTTCAATCAATTTCTAGGTTCCCTATTTTTTTTGGTTAAGATCGGACCAAAACTTCGGGTAGCTCTCGAACAGCTAACTTTTTTAACTCCAACATTTTCATATAAAAATTTGAAAATTTGCTATGCACCGTGTATTTAATATGAAATTATATGAATTTTGTTTGTTTTTGTTTTTTTGTTTACTTTTTTTTTTGAATAGATAACGAGTTAGAATTTCATATTATTTAAATGATGCGTAGTTTTTTTAAGTAAGCAAAAAAGAACACAAAGATTTTTTTTAAGTAAATGGCTCCATAAATAATTTATATATGTATATTCATATAATATGTATATGTGTAATATTTTGAATGAATCATTTTATCAATATGATTATATGATGCTTACTTTGCTTAGGTTTAATATATTCGTGAATTAAAAATTAATTAAAAGAGATAGAATTGAAAAATTAGAGCTAGAGTTTTGAAATTGACACAAAACATTTTTTGGACATTTTTAAGGTTCCCTATTCTTTTTAGTTAAGACCAGACCAAGGTTTCGGGGAGCTGCCACACAACTTATTTAAACCAATATAAATTTCTTCAAAAGTAATTATTCTAGAAAGACGAAAATTAAACACGGTTAGTTTTATAGTGAATCAAGCACTTATATGAAGTTTCAAAATTTTACGGCTTCATTTGCGGGGGGTTGCCATACAACTTCTTTGCACCAATATGAATTTCTTGGAAACTGAGTATACTACGAGGATGAAAATTACACACTGTTAGTTATATAAAGAATCGAGCACTAATTCGGAGTTTCAAAATGTTACGACCCCATATTCGGGCAGCTCCCATACAAAGTTGTCAATTCGATAACTGTGAATCTAATGAAGCTACGAGGTTAAAATTAAAACTGGGCAGGTAAAGTAATAGGGCAAGTTAGTTGGCAAAGTCGGACATCGCTCGGACCAACTTTTGGGGTGGGCTATTTTTTTTTGTTTTTTTTTTTTTTTTGTTTTTAACCAAAAATTATGATACCTATAATGAACTAAAAATTTAATTTTTTTTTTAAGCAAAAATTATGGGATAATAAGTTAATTTTTTTTTTAACTATTTTACTTTTTTATATTTTTTTTTATACCTAATAGCATTTATGATATTTAAAAATTAACTTACCCGTTATATATTATAAATAAATAACGGTTAGTGGGTAAGCACGGGTATCTAAAAGTTGACAAGGGCAACTATAATCTTCCTCGTTTTTTACAAGTTGGATTCATTCAATTCTTTTTTTTTATTTAATTTATTATGACTTTAAATTTACATAAAAGTTTTTTTTTGTTTTTACTATTTTTTTTGTAAATTTATTAGTAAATTTTTAATTTGAATTTCCTTTTTCTCTTGTTTTTGGTATTTTACTTCTTAAAACAAGACATTTCATATTGTTCCTCACATGGTAAGTCATTCATTATAATCACTATCAATAATTTTCGATATTTTTTTATTTTTCTTGTGCATTTCGAATATTAATCGATGAAGATGCTGTTGTAACATAACGCATCATCATCAATTACACATATATGTGTTCCAATTATGGTAGCCGAAATGAACAGTTGGTGGTATAATATAGTGATAGTGATTGGAAGTGAATATAAAAATACAATGTAGCTGTTAATAGTAATTGTAATGTTTTAAGGTAAAATAAAAATTCAAATAATATTAAGAGCAATAATTTGGTGTATAAATTGAAGACAAGAAAAAAGAAGAAGCAACAAAAAAAAACAAAAACAAAAAAGATAACAGTAAACAAAAATTGTTTTGTATTTCGAAAAAGAAAAAATCAATTTTATTGATTACTTATTAACTTGAAGTGTTTTTCTTCAAGTTTTTTTTATTCCGATTATTTTCGATTGATCATCGAAATTAATGGAATCAATTATGCTGTACTGATGATTTCAAACAAGATGATGATAAAGCTATTTTAAGTAATTTTAAGTTTTTTTTTTTGGTATATATATAGGTATATATATATATATATATATAAATTTATATTTTCAAAGAATTTAATTTAATAATAATAAGTAACAATGTTTTGTATTGGGAAATATAAAATTGTTCCAATTAACCTACTTATTAAATAACAGTACTTGAAATTGTATCTGATTAAGTAAAAAAGTTGTTTGGTTTTTTTTTTTTTGAGGAATTCATTGTAATTCATTGTAATTGAAATATGAAATGTACCCTTTTTAAAGTATAAAGTATGAATAATGTGTTAAACTAATTCAATATTTAAATCTCACTTAAAATGACAGCTAATGGGCTGTCAGAATAAAAATATTTATAACTAACAGATTTTTTTAAATTGACTTGAGTTCTTTGTACTGTTCATTTGTTTGAAATAAGGTAATTAAATTATTAAAACTAATGCTGTGGTTCAGTTCTATATTTATTTTTAAATTAAAGTTTCTCACATGAGTCTTTCGAAAGAAATCAATCAATATTAAATTTTAAAAGAAAATAAATATTTTTAGTTTTATTTTTGACTTTCTTCGAAAAATTCAATCTTTTTAAGAAACGGAAATATGAAATCCAATCTAATTTAATTGGGGCTCTTGTTTACTTAAGGACTATGGGGTACTTTAAGGGAGATAAGGCTGCAAAGAAGTATTTCCCAGTTTCAATCTTAAATTTATTCATTTAGTACAATATATTTATGATTTAATTGCATCTTTATTAATTGTCGTGTTAAATAAGACTATTATATAAGATTAAGTTTTATATTTATACTATAATTTTGCAGTCCAACTCTATACTTATTGTGCAAATTTTCTTTTTATGAATTCGATAATGTTCATTAAATATTCATTTAAAAAATATAAATAAAATTGTATTTCCCTGTTGACAATCTTAATAAAAAATCTTTAAAACTTGATTATTATTAGAAATACTTTATTGTATCTTACTTATAGTCCAATTAAAATTGGTTCAATGTAAATTTGATTTTAATTTCGTATTTATTTAGTTTTTATTTTGAGATATTTTATGTGACTCATTTAATTCTCTTTTATGGTCAGTTTTTTTTTTTGTAATATTAAAATTTAAATTTAATTTTTTATCATAAAGTTTAATCAAACATTTAATTTTAGACTAAAAAAAACTTTAAATTTAAAGTAAAGTCATTTAAAACAAAACTAAACAAAAAAAAAGTGTATATATATTTAGTAATTCGAGCAGAAAGAATGTGTAAGTATATAATACAGTATACACGGAAGTATTCAAAACTTTACAAAATAAAAAACGATTACTTCTAATATTGGTTAAGAGATATTAACCAATCCGACCGACTTACGACATGTATGTCTTACCTGATAAAGGTGGAAATTACCAGTTTAATAAGAGTTACTTCATTTCTTTTGTCATTGGGTCAAGTGTAGAATATTAAAAATTAAAGCTTTTAAAAATGAATACACGTTCTACTTTTTTAAATACTTATAATTAGTATTTTTGTAATCACTGAATTCTTAGAATTTTTAGCCAAGTTTTGATTAAGTAATTCTAAATAATTATCAAAATTACATTGTACAAATCTTAAACGTACTAAAAACAAACTTCATGACCAATGGTAATAAATAAAGTAATCATAAGTATTATCAAAAGTCATGAAATAAAATAAAATAAAATATTTTAGTACAGAATGACCATTATAGAATTTTACAATATTTGTCACGATTTTTTGAGTCATTCTTTAGTACTATAGATTTTATTTAATATTTGGATTGTAGTATACTCGATTTTGATCAAATAGTAATTTATTTAACTTAAGATTAAGAGTTACGAAATTAAAGTACTTTTTGTTTGTAAAACAATTAAAGTAAAGTTTTAGAATTATTTTGTTCTATTTGCCTTTTTATTCGTTTGTTTTGAAATGATTTGAAAGCAAAAGCATCTGGTTTAAAGTGGCTTTTTTTAATTATTTTTTTTTTTTTTAAATATAAAAGTCTTTAAAAAAATAAACTTTATTTAAACTTTATTACCCATAAGTACTAATTATTTTCTTTTTTGTAATTACTTAATAATTTATCCAAATTGTTATTTATTTAATTATTTCGAAAGAAATACATAATTTTATTTCCTTATTTGTCGTTCAGTCAATTGAATCAGAGCGCAAAAATTAAATAAAATGAGAAAACTCGCACATCGAATAACTGATTATGTAATCATTTTAATCATAAAATATAAATAAACAATTAAGTACTTACACAATTACTTTTTAAATATCATTAAATAAAATAAAATATTTTATTTGTTATATAGATTTATATTTAATATTTATAGTATATTAATTAATACTTACTCTTGAAATAATAATACCAGCTATACTAATACGTATTCTAGGTCCTTTTAATAATCTATATCTTAAGTCAACTCCATTCCAAAATGATACAAAATAACGTTTGACCTAGAAATTTCAGTTAATATTAATATAAGTAAGAATATTTATTTATCTTTTAATAATTTTTATTATATTGTACATTAAATATTGTATTTTAAATTTATTAAATTAATGAAAGGTTATCAGTTTGTAAAATAATTAAAGGTTTAATTTTGAGAATTATGACTACTTGTCTATTTAAGCAGTCAGGGAATTAGTTAAAGGTTTCATTTTGGGAATTATGATTCCTTTTCTATTAAAGAAAACAGTTAATTACTAGCATGGCCTTCAAAAATTTCAAAATTTAGAAATCAATTTTAAGATTGATACATATGTAACTAAATTTATATAAACTTATTATTCATTTATATGAAGCTTATTTAGCTCTAGTGAATTCTTAGTTACTCAGACGTGTTAAAAAGATATTAGATATTACATGAAATACTTTAATGTTCAAATCATCCAAATGTTCTTTCAATTACAATTTTGAAAAAAACGAATCTAATTCCTAGTTGGCTTCAAATTTACACTCCCAGTGTCTTTTAGAGTGTAAAGGACAAAATTTTGCAGTGTTAACGTATCTTATTTTTTATTAAAAGACTCTGTAACCAAAAGTGAAGAACTTACAAAAAAGTACTTTCTAATTCACAAAGTCAGTCTCAGTTAGCTTGAAACCATAAGTAACCAATTTTTTACCATTAGATAAAAATTGATGTTTAATTTTAAGATGAAATTAAAAAATTTTGTTAAAAAAATTTAATTAACTATTGAATAAATTTTTGAAAAATACCGCGGACCATTAAATATTTAATACTATTCAAGTATCAATCACAAATCAATAAAAATCTTTTAAAACAATTTCAATAATTGAATTACACATTACATAATTAAAGAAACCGTTAAAGTACTTAACATTTCAATGCAATTACACATTATTTATAACTTATTAAAAAAATGTGTTAAAAAAAATGTTATTTTTTTATTTGATGAAATTCTATTAAAAAATCATTTAATTGACATTTAAATGGACACATATACAAACACAATACGAAAAAAAACCGTTAAAAAGTATTGATTTACAATTGAAGAAATACCGTTTTGATTTACAATTGATTCTTGTTACAAAAATCTTTTCTTCTAATTTTATATATGAAAAATTTATGTAAGTAGGTAAGGTTCACATATATATATATACATGTACTAATTATATATATATATAAGAAAATTTAATATCAACTTACTTGTACATTATCACCACCATGTAATCTATAACCATCGTAATCAACAATAACTAAAATTTCCGGATAAATAATATATGGTGCTGCACGTTTATTTCTACGTGATTCTGTATCTTGTGTTGTTTCTGATGTTGCTGATGAATTTTTATTTTCTGTTTGTGATTCATTATTTGTTTCTGATGCTATCAAATCTTCATCACGGTCTGTCCAATCTGATGGTATTGAAGATGGAGATTTATCTGATGATGATCTTTTTTTGCGGTAGCGTGGTTCAAATTGATCAGGTTCCATATATGCTGTTTATTAAATAAATATGGGGAAAAATAATGTAATTATTTAATAGATGTGCTTGTTTAGATAATGACTTAGATTTTATTATGCTTGAATTTTCTTATTAAGTTGATATTGTGTTTTATATTATCTTAAAAAATTTGGAATTTTTTAGTATTTAAGAATTAAAAAATGCTAGATTAAGTACTCTATATAGGATGTTTTGGATTAAGTAGTCTATAGGCTTTTATGGTACTCTATAAGATTTTATAGAAGATAATGCTGCAGAGTACTCAAAGGATATTAATTTCTTGTATGATATTCTATTTAAAATTAAAAAAATGCTTATAACGCAATTAAGTACTCTATAGGAACTTATAGATTAAATACTTTTAAAACTTTATAGATTAAGTACTCTTTAAGATTTTATAGAAGATAATGCTGCAGAGCACCACAAAGGGAATTGGTTTTTTTTATGATACTCTATTTAAAATTCAAAAAATCCTAATAGTGTAATTAAGTACTCTATAGGATTTTATAGATTAAGTACTCTATGGGACTTTATAGATTAAATACTAAGAAGATTACGCTACAGAGTACCGAAAAAAGAATTAATTAGTTTTATGATACTCTATTAAAAATTTTAAAATATGCTAATAACAATGGAATTAAGTACTCTATAGGATCTTATAGATTAAATACTTTATAGGACTTTATAGATTAATTACTTTATAAGATTTTATAAAGATGCTAAAGAGTTTCATAAAAGTAATTAATTTCTTATGTACTTATCTATTAAAAAAAAAATGTATCTATTGTAAATGTTAAATAGCTTTTTTTTTAATTTTATTTTTTTTAAATGTTAAATGGTAGATGTAATGAAAAATAAATCCATATTTAAAGTATAATATTAGATTAAGAATATTTCTTTAAAAAAAATTGAATTACTGAGAGGTATAATTAAGGCAAAGCACAAATTTAAGGAGTAACTCTTCATATTAATAATATTATTTAAAATAATTGAAACGGAAATATGAAGAACTAATTTATTTGAAAAGGTTAATTATACATCCAGTTGACTTATTAATGTGTCTTTATAAAATCCTATATTTAAATATATATTTCAATTATCTAAAATGTAGCATTACTTAACATAAATAATATTCAATTGATTTTACTAATACAAAACTTAAACAATTAGTTAATTAAGTTATTAATGTCGGCAAAAAAATTTAGTATAAACTTACCAAAATCACTCATATGATCACTTGATTCCACTGATCTTTTATAAATAACATGATGCGCTATTTCTGAATTTGGGCTTAATTCATGTGGCAAAGGTTTTATCACTAATTCATGTCCAATACTTCCTTCCTGCAAATGAAAAAAAAAAATATATGAATTTAATATAAGTGAATATATTAATATAAAATTGAATTAAGTTAATAAAAGTATTTATTTATATTTTATTTAAGAATTAAATTTTTACAAATTCAATATAACTATCTGGTTTAGAGCAACTTAAATTATTTTATAATCAGCGTTTAATCCATTTTTATTGATTTTCCTATTAACTATATATTATCAAATAATAATGTGTCGAAATCTTAATTTATTTTGATATAAATTTTATCTTAATAATTTTAATCTTAATCTTAATATTTTAACCAATTCATATTATCAAATTCAGTTTAATTTGAATTGGTTTTGTTTTTTTTTGTAATTTAATAAATTTTTTTATTTGCATTAAAAAATTACACCATAATATTTGATTTAATTTTACTATAACTAATTAATTATATTAATTACTTTGACATATATATTCGGTAATAAAATTACATAAAAGTACAAATTATTTTTTAATAAAAAATTTTTCCATTTTTTTTTTAATTACCCTAACTATATTTAATTTGATTACAAACCAGATCTATATAATATTGAATTAATAAAAAAGTAATTATTTGGAAGTAACTAATATTAGAAAGTAATTAAATAAAATTTTATTTTAAGTAAATAATAATAAATATTAATTATAATTGAATTTAGTAATCCAAATATAATTTCAATGATGTAATAAAAATTTAATATTTGTTTTAATTATTAATTAATAATTAGGTTTATTAATTGAAACCATAAAATTTAAATTACTTGAAAGTAAAAAATTTTATTGTTATACTTGATTTTATATCAACGATTACTATCTACGATTATATCAACGATTACTATGGTGTATAAAAATTTTGAAATTGTAAAGGACTTGTTTGAACTGTCAATTACATCTATATTTGACGAGTACTTACTTACCTTTAGTATTTATAAATTATTTAAGTACATTATAATTGTCAATTTAGTATATATGTCAGTTGTACTTAATGTTAATAAATGTTTAAGTATTAATAAATCATATAAGTTCATTTAAGAAATCATAATATGTAGTAAGTAAGTAAATGACCACTGAATTGGAGTTCATTTAGCAATTATCATATAGGTCACTATTTTATTTTGTCAGTTTATGTAAAATTTAATTAATAGTTTGATGAAACAATTTCTAATTGATTATATTATTACTTATAAAGTGAAACATTTCATCATATATGCAATTCAGATAAATCTTTATGAAAATTGATTATGCATTTAAAACCTGCTATACATATTTTAAATTACAGATATTATGAATTATTTTAAATTAAAAAAAAAAACTAAAATTAAAAAATTCCAGTTACTTGCATCTTAACTATTTTGCTTGCATCTTAACGATATAATAAAATATTTTTGGGCGTTACTTGTCCAACAATTAATTCAATAGTTAAATTTTAATAAAGGTTCATATATTGGAAAGTTTTAAATTACGTGATGATTTTGGACAAAAACTTTCTTATGAAATCTTATGAATATTCTTATGAATCTATTTTGTTTAATTATACCTTGTAAATTTAAATAACATTTATAACATGTCATAAACATTTTCAACATATAATAGTTCAAGTTATGCAGATTTAGTTTAAAATTAAAATATTTATTAAATAAAAATCCGTGTTATACATTGAACATTAAATTATAAATTTCATATATAAATCGTTTGGAATAAAATTAGAATTGTAACATACTCAATTTTGAATATAGATAATTTAATAATATAGTACAACTTACACAATATTATATGAAAGGCTAAAATGAATAAGTTGAACATTAGAAATGAATATATTAGATTTACATAATTGCCTATTTTATAAATTACAAAACTGATAGATACCTTATTACATCACTTAATAATAGTGAAAAAATTCATTTTATAATCACAGATGCAAAACGATTACCTCAGTAGTTTTTAAATGTTAAAGGAAAAATGCTAAGTTAATTTAAACAAAATTAATCAAACAATTTATAATCGGTAGTTTGAATATTATCAAACATTATTCGGTCTATCTCTAATATCATTTGATCTTTTTGTATGGCAACTATAACAACAATTTTTAAGATATAAAATTATAGAATCTTATAAACCTTTTAAAATCTAAGAGAATAAAATGTGCAAGGAGTTTATATAACTCCTATCTGTTCTATTTTGTTTACTGAATTTTTAAAAAATTTCAAATCTGTCTGTCTATCGGTTTGCCCCCTCGGCTGTTTAAAAAAACTTTTTAAATGAATTTTGTAAAAATTTTTCTTTTTCTATAGGCGTTCCAGGGCTAACATTAGGTTATAACATTAGTTATTAAACATATTATACCACTAACACTGGTTCTGTAAGGTATATTTACAATCTGGAATAAAAAAATAACATTTAAAGATATAGTTACCAGTTAACAGTTTTTTTTATATTTACTTATAAGGGGCTTCGTTTAAATTTAAAAAAATGGTTTCTTGATTTTTTTCAGTTTTTGCCCAGAAGTACAATAATATTTCAAAAAAACTTCTTAGAAATTATAATAAATTTAATTTTTAATATAAAGTTGACCCTAAACCTTAGAACCTTTTTTAATTTTGGAAATCTTATTTTTTAAAAACTGTTATATTTTTAATCACTGGCTATTAGTCCCCAATTGAAAATATTTCAATATTAGATTTAATTATAAATGATAAATCAATTAACTTTTTCAAATTTTTAATCAAATTTAACTGTCTTAATCCAGTTTAATATTTTTTGATATATCAATACATCTATTGACCAGATATATAAAAAGATTTGAAAAAAAAACTCAAAAACTGAGTCATTATTAAATTCAAACCTAAGTTATTTCGTTCACCATTAATTCAAAAGAGTTAAAGAAAAGGAGTCATTTACTAAACTGTTACAAATTAAAAAGTATACCACTGTATATATATATATATATTAAAAATGTATAACATTTCTCTGTATACTATTTCGTTTAATCAAGAATGCAAAATAAAGTGGTAATAAAAATAAATATTGAAAAAATAACCCAAAAGAAAGAGAGAAAGAGAAAAAATATAACACTATAATATTATGAATTTGATTATACAAATCCTAATATATAAATTCATTGTTGCCATATTATAGTAAAACTTTCTTGTCTCTTAAATATATCAAAATTTTTAAAATTTTTTATATACCACGTAATTTATTCGCATATCATTAATAATTTTTTATATATATATATATATATGTATATATATAAGTATATTAATTTAAAAAAAAATTTTTAAATAAAGAAAGAAATATGCAAAATAGAAATTAATTCATAAAAACAAATTACCTAAATTTGATCTTAAGAAAAAACAAAATTGAGATCAGAGTAACACCAGTTAGTTAAAAATTTAGTTAGTAGTTATGTTGTAAAGTGTGGCTATTACTTTTATTTCTGTTCTGTTTTTTGTTTTTTTTTTTTGTTTTATAATTTCTATATGAATTAAATGGTGATTAAAAGAAACAAATTTATACATTAATTTATTAAAACGTTAAGGTGAGGTAATAATTTAATTTACACAAATTTAACGTTTATGATTCGAATTAAAAGTTTATAACAATTAAAACAGTGCGCTATTTATTAAAAGTAATTGAATATAAATTTTAGAACAAACTTACATATATACTATTATTATGAGTAGTTATAATTAAAATAATTTAAATTACAAATGTAATAATATGATACATAAAATTTTATAATTTCCCTAAAAGTATGCAACTTTTTATATATTAATATTTGAGTAATTCTGTGAAAAATGTTTTGTCGGCGAGGGTCTTACTGATGTTATTACAATTAATTGTATTAGTATTAGATTAAAAATAAATAAATAAATCTGAATAATGCAGAAAGTAGAATACTAAATTTTAATATTAGAAAGCTAAATAAATGAATAAAAGCGGAATAAATTTTAGAAACCTCTTTTTGTATTTTAGCTGGTGTATTGATTAACCACATGGTTTGATAGCCGCGGGACTATTGGATCAAAGCCTGCGTAAGAGGTTTTTTTTAATATATAAGTAATGTAAATATATAAAATATATATAATAACGAGTATAACAATTGTATCCACCTATAATGGCCTTAACAATTGATAATGCTAATAATATTTCAAAATTCTATGTGATTTATATAATATTTTTCGAATTCCAAATTTTAACATTTCAAGCTATACTTAATTAATAAATATTTTAGACTTTCCTAAATTTATGTAAATGTTGGAGATTTTACCAATGAATATTTAAATATTCTAAAATGAATGCAGAGATACTTAATTATATTTTAAAATATATTCTAGATTCAAATTGAAAGTTCGAAAGTTTTTGTATCAAAATTTAAAAAAAAAATTAAAGTTTTTAGAAGTTTTTGGTCAATTAAGCGTTTTAACTTAGAATAACGAAATTTGATCCAAATTTTACTCTAGTTATTTCTCTCATTAGAATTGTTGAGCTTTTCTTTGAGATCTAAGAGATCTAAACATGTTATGAACGTACCAATAGCTAATCTTATAAAAATGTACCAAGGGCTTCATTAGTTTTGAGTACACATACCTCTAATCAAATTTATTATTATTTTGCAATAAACAAAAACTTATATGTATAAACCATACATATTATAATATATATAATATATATGTATACGAAAACCCAACCATTTAATTTGCTAATTAAATTTTAGGACAATCAAAAAACAAAGAAACCTTTTTTATTAACTAATCAAAGTTACAAAAAAAAAAGCAAAATATTTAATTAATGAAATTATATTGTTATCAAATCATTAAAAAATTTAATATCATAATATTGTGCATATATCATATCTATGTTGTTATTATTTTTTGGCTTTTGTTGAATATACAAATATATTTTTATAAGTATATATATATATATATATACGTGTAAGTATATATATATATATACGTGTAAGTATATATTTTTATAACTACATATTTATTAAAAAAAAAAAACAAAGTATTTTTTGAGGTTAGTTAATTAAAAAATTTTTATTCGAAGTTACCCAAATTTTCTGAAATTTTATTTAAAAAAAATTTTTTAATCTTAATTCATTGGATTTTCGATATTAAAAATTAAGTAATCAAAAAATATGTGTGTTATTTGGTTTCTTAATTTGTTATTTTTTTTTTTAAATTTAGCTTATCTTTATAATACAATACATGAGATAATAATTATCTAATAGTATTTTATAAAATTTGATAACTAATTAATTATTTAAATTACAGAAAATTAAAAAAAATGCCATTTGTGTTCTTGTATAATAAAAAAAAATTTAGGATAGGGGCAAACAATGAAATGAGTGAGCTAAAGTTTATTCTATTGAAATTAGTTTTTATTTAAACTTAAATCTTTGACCGATTCCCTATGGGGCTATAAAAGTTTAGGTAAAAGTAATTAATGCAGTTTTAATTATTTTTAATTTGGTTTCACTTGTTCTTGATTAAAGTAAATGATTTATTTTCAAAGATTTGTTTTAAAAGCATCTTTTTTTTTAATAAATGTAAAAAGTTTCCTAATTTCAAAATTAAGAAATTAATTTGTATATTAAGAAATAGAAAGTTGAAAACATTAAATTTTCAATTAAAAATAAACATAGAATTGCTGAATTAATTACTTTAGACAAAATTAGTCATTAAAACTTTTATAAATGCAATATACAAAAACTATCCACTTTATTATTATTTGAACCATAAATGAACACAAAATCTTACATTGAAGAACACTCGAGTTTGAAAAATAAATCGATACAAATTTAAATATAGCTAGCCCTTAATAAAATACGTGTTTTTCTAGTAATATAATATATAATAATGCTTCAATGTATAAATACATCCATTCAAAGAAATCAAAACAATTTGTTTTTGGAATCTTACTATAATTAATCATCAATTTGTATTAGACTTATATTCGGTAATAAATAATATAAAGCTTTGCTATAATAGTTTTGAAATTTTTAACTATTTTTTAAGACAAATAGTAAAATATTGCTAATAATAAAATTAATATACTTTTATAATATATGACTAGAAGATGTATAACAAAACGAAAATACTTAATTTATAGAATTTTTCAATGAAAATATCTACAAAATAGAAAATCCAAGGAAAATTTAGGTTTTTATCATAAATCTAAACATTCCATACAATAATTTGTATATATACGAATACTTAATTAATCTTATATATGTAGGCAAATTCTAAAAGTATATATATAAGTAGTCAGTTTATATAAATAACTTTTTATACCCTACACCTATAGAATAGGTAAAGGGGTATATTAACTTTGGTATGGTGTTTGTAACCACCTAAAGGAAGCGAGCTAGATATGGAAAAGTATATATATTTGTGATCAGCGTGACCGCCTGAGTCGATATAGCCATGTCCGTCCGTCCGTCCGTCTGTCCGTCCGTCCGTCCGTCCGTCCGTAGGCACGATAACTCAAAAAATAATGGAGCTATCTTGATGAAATTTTAACTGTAGATTACTAGGACTGAAAGTACGGCGGGGATTGCATATGGGCGAAATCGGCCCATGGGTTCGGATTCTGGACCTTTTAATCGATCGAAGGGCTAACGAACATAAATAAAAAATCACGATAACTCAACAACTAATGACGCTATCTTCATCAAATTTGTGCTGTAGGTTACTAGTAATGAAACTACTTCGGGGATTGCGTAAGGTCGGGATTGAACCATGGGTTCGGAACCTAGAACTTTTTGATCGAATTTAGGCCAAACGAGCATAATTCCGAAACCAATGAAGATAGAACCTCCAAATTTGGTATCAGGGTGTCCCTTCCTATTTCCTAAGTGTCTTGGGAATTTGGGTCCCATTGGAGTACTGTGTCGGGGACCAGCCACACATTTCCGAAGACCTTAAAGCATATCTTTAAAATTAATAAAAATAACAACTTGAAAAAATGTAGAAGCTTCCAATTTGCCACAAGGGTGTTCTTTACTATCTCTTACCTGTTCCCTTGATTTGGGATCAATTGGAGAGGTGGTTCAGTACCCCTCGCAGACCTCCCAAGTTTTAAAAGCTTATAATCGAAATTACTAAAAATAGTTACTTCAAATTAAGATAGACCGTTCAAATAGTGTACAAGGGTTAACTAGTACTATAAGTAAAGCGCGGGCTGTATAAGGGCGAAATCAGCCCATGGGTTCGGATTCTGGACCTTTAAGTCGGTGTCAGGGATAACGAACATAAATTAAAAATCACGATAACTCAACAACTAATGAGGCTATCTTCATGAAATTTGTGCTGTAGGTTATTGGTAATGAAACTACGGCGGTGATTACGTACGGTGAGGATTGGACAATGGGTTCGGAACTGAGAACTTTTTGATCGAATTTAGGCCAAACTAACGTAATTCCGAAACCAATGAAGACTCCAACCTACCTACGACTATAACCTACGACTATAACCTCCAACCTTTGGTATCAGGGTGTCCCTTCCTATTGCGTAAGTGTCTTTGAAATTTGGGCCCCATTGGACTAGTGGGTCGGGGACCAGCCACTCAGTTCCGAGGACCTTAAAGCATATTTTCGAAATTAATAAAAATAGTAACTTGAAACAAATGTAGAAGCTTCAAATTTGGCCCAGGGTGTTCCTTACTATTTTTTCCGTGCCCCCCTAATTTGGGATCATTTAAACTGGTGGTTCAGGACCTCTCTTAGACCCCCCAAATGTGTAAAAGCTTATCATCGAAATTAATGAAACTAGTAAATTAAAATTAAGATAGAACGTTCCAATTGTATACAAGGGTTAACTAGTATTGAAAGTATGACGGGACTGCATATGGGCGAAATCGTACCATGGTTTCGGGTTCTGGAACCCTTGACAAGTTCAAGGACTAAAAAACATATATCTTAAAAACACCATAACTCAAAAAATAATGCCGGTATTTTGATGAAATTTAAACTCTAGGTTACTAGTAATGAAAGTACCATGGGAATTGGTTCTGGTCGAGTTTAATTTTCAAAGCCAAAGAATATATTTCCTATGTCCTATGTGTCTCCGAAATCTAGACTTAATTGTAGTGGTTCAGCTATGTTTAAAGGTACTTGCTGCATTTATGTAAAATTTATTTGAATATTTAAATGAATTATATGTAAAAGTCTAAATTTGTAATTGTATTTTAGAAATACATTTATTGCATATTTTGCGTTTATAAGCTTTTCTATTAGGTATATAAACTAACCATTTAAAATAATTGCAATTTTGAAAAATTTGGATTATTAAATATATTATGCTTTGATTATTTTTTTATCACAAAATTTAATAATTAGAATTTTTTCATTCTGTAATTGAATTGGAATAAATATATTTTCATTTATTTCAAGTTTGTTTGTTTTTTAATATTTTTAAATAGATAAATTAGTAAGAATTTGCAATATTTTTTAATAGATAGTGTAATTAGAAAATGTTTTTAGTATTATAAAGTTAATTTGGTTAGCTATGTCTTACGATCAAATTAATTACAGATTTTATGGTGTTAAAATGACTTATGGATATGTCCTTACCAACCAAATAGGTGTAGGGTATTTCTAAGTCGGTTTCACCGACTGACTGTTTCTTTACTTGTTTATATTCATTTAATTATGTATTAATATATCTTGATTTATTGTACATAATTAAAAAAAAACTCATATAAATAAATTCTAAAATTTTCAATGTTATATTACCAAAAACTATAAAATTGTGCATTCAAATAAAAATATCTTACACCATATTTATAAAAAAAAAAAAACAAAAACAAACGTTTTATTAATCAATCAATTTAACTAAAATAGTATATTATATACTAAAGGTAACTGTTACTAAATTTCTTTAAAAAAAAATTATGTATCGTATAATTATAATTATTTAAAAATAAATATAAATATTAAATAAAAATTATGTATTAAATATCTTTGAAAAATATCTGCCCACAATTTTTAAAAATGCATAAAAGGTAAAATAACCAAAAAATAACTAAAAAATTTTTTAAATAAAAATACCTAAGTATAATCAAAACTTTTTTAATAAATTTTCATTAATTTTTGCACACCAAAACCAGTGTATTTAAAGTTTTATTTTAATGATTCAATTAATCAATTCATAAAAATAAAATATGTCAAAAAAATCTATTAAATACTAACCGTTATTATTATTACTGTTATTAAAACCGTTAAATTAATGCAATTATTAATATTAACACCATTAGTGCAAAAAAAAAAGTCATTTTAAATTTTTTTTTAATGCAAAAAGTTAAAGCCAAAAATTTTTGAAATTTAAAAAATTTATGTAAATATTTTTCTAAATAGAATAAATTAGTTATAACTACATACTTAAAATATAATTTAGGTTTTTTTTTTATAGTAGTTATTTAGTATTATGAAAATTAAATTATATTTAAAATTAAATTAAAATTTAATCTTTTAAAAATTTATTTAAAGAACATTTAATGGTAAATAACATAATTCATTTATTTTGCAATTGGATGTTTGTAATTATTCTTATTTTAAGCAATTTTGCGCTATCTAGATTTATACTTGAACTCTAATTTGATCGAATGAAAAGCAAAATTATACATATATATACTACTTATAAAGCTTGAATTGAATATACTACATATATTTGAACCCAATGGCAAATGGTATCTGAGTCGAGTCGAAAACCAGATATAAGTTTTTTCACTTTCAAGCATTTTGTAAAAGTTTTCATTTTAAAAACAAAGTATTTTGACATTTATTAAATTCAAAATGTTTTTAAATTGACAATTCGTCCAAAAAATCAAAAAGAGCAAAAATTGTTCATATATTATTTTTTTGACATTTCAGTTTACATTTGAGTTTGACATATGACTTTTTGACATTTTTATTTTAAATTACTCATAAGAGAAACCACAAAACGTCAAATAATTTTTAGGGAATACAATATGTAGACGTATACAATTTAAGGGTTCTATTGATTATTTTAATAGTAGTTTAATTTTGTAATTACAATTCCTTTAATATTAGAAACTGGATTTTTCCATTTGTTCTTTTTCTAACTTTTGCATTTCAATTTCTTTTTTAAGTCCTTTCTCTTTGTTAGAATTTTGAAAATATGGAGTTGCCAAAGTAAAAAAACAAAGTTTTGTTGAATGAGTTTGAACAAAAATTGTTGATATGTCAAATGGTTTAAATAATTTAATTTATGCAAGCATGAGTTTGAAGTAGGTCATTCTTGAAATAAATAATTAAAATAATAAATTAATATATTAGTTAACAAACAAAGTTATTTAAAAGTTAAAACACCTAATGAAATTTTTAATACAAATTTTAAGTTATTTTTGTTCTTCTAAATTGTTTATAAATAAATCATAAATTACAATGAGTTTCTTCTTGAAGAATAACCGAACTCTTTAATAGGTCTGAAAACTAATTTACATCCATTTAAACCTAAACCTCCCAAGTGAAAAAACTCTAAACACTATGCCATCCAGTTGGTAAACATTAACTTCGTGCAAAAGATATAGTTTTCAAATTTTAAAAAATTAATATTTAAATTAATATAATTAACATTTTAAATGTTTATATGCAGTAAATTAAAAATACAAAAAATTAAAAAAAAAAAAAAATTATTATCACACATGTTAAATCATCTGTCAAATATCGTATAAGATATCATAAATTTTTGATGTATTTTTGTTTTTATGCTTTAAAATGGGCGCCAAAGATTTTTTTAAAAATTTTATATGATATTAAAAATTACATATTTAGATTCCTATATATATATATAATATTTTCTTAAATATGACATCAAAACATTAAATAAAAATGAATATATATATATATAAATAAAACTTCATATATATTTTATGTATATTTCATATATATATATATGTATATAAGAGTAAAATATGTGGTACTATCTACAAATTGTTACGCAATATAACTGTTAATCAAGCATAATTTGTAAATATTGACAATCATCACCAATATTTTATATTATACATAATATATATATATATATATATATATATTATACCTGTGTCCATAAATCTTTTTAGCATATTTTATGAATAATTTGTATGTATGAATGCGTGTCAATATACATATGTATATATATATATATAAATTTATATGCACATATCATTTTTTTTTTGTTTTGATATTTTTGCCTTGAAGGCAAGAAAAATTAAAAATTTTTAGTTGTAACCATAAATTTACAAACTTAAGATTTTTATTTATTATCTTTTACATGTTATTCTTCAAGTTATTTATTTTTTGATTCAGATAAGTTGAAGAATCCATAGATTATATACTTATATTGGAATTAATTAGTATTTAAGAATAACATTATATATATATATATATATAATTGATTAACACCTTTAAAATACTAAATAGTAAATTAGTGTTGCACCTCTCAAAGATTAAGAAACTCTGATTATTTATAGTTTGTAACTTTTTTTTTTTTTTTTGATATAATTTGGAATAATCTAAATTGATTTTTCTATACAACAAGTACTACTCTATTAGTTAGATGTAATTGTAAAATTGTAAGGCGTGAAGTAATTAAAAAGTTTGATCAGAGTCAATACGCTATTAATTGTTTAACAGATTAATTTATGATGGAAATTGGTAAATTTTTTTAACAAAATTAATGACTAAAGTAATTCTTGTAGAAATGTTCATTAAATACTTGTAATTTTTGAGTACTTTAGTTACAAAGCTTGGATTTACCTAGCTATTAGTTTCATTTCATATGAAACTTAATAGCTAGGAAAAAAAAGTTCTTTTAAACAAAATTGATGACTTAAGCTTTAAAGTAATTCTTCTATAGTGCTTTAAGTATTTGTAATTTATAAGTACTTTGAAAACAAATCTTAGATTAAAATAGCTAATAAGTTAGATATGAAACATACTTTAAATTATTATGCTTCTAAAGTACAAAGCTTGAATTTAAGGTGCTATTAAGTTTGTTGTGATACAGAACAAGAAAACAGAATGAAGTACTATTTAAATTTAAAAATTAATTGAGAAGTTTTTGATTAACGATAGTTTTTTTTTTTTTTTGCAAAAATTGGTGTCTAACTAGGGCTTTAAATTTAAATAACTTAATCTTATGTTACGAAAATTTAGTTAAAAAAAATATAATTGCATATTTTAAGTCATATACAAGAATTTATTGAGGAAACATAAAGTTTAATTAAAAATAAATATTTAAAAAAAAAAAAGTAAGTCAAATAAATAAAAAAAAAAAAAATATAAACAATCTACATACTAATTAGTAACACTAATTATTATAAAAAAAAAAAAAATAAGTAAATAATATTACACATTTTTTTTTTAGCGGCTTATCTTAATATTCCATATTTAGTAAAAATAATTGATCTAAAAAAAACAAAACCGAATGGTAAAAAATGGTAAATAATTAAAAAAATAAGTTATAAATTAGAATAAAATATGTCGTTTTGTAGTTTTTTTGAAACTAAACTTAGTTAAGTAATTAACTTAAATTAACTTAATAATTAAATGTGAAGTAATATATTTTTGTAATATATAAGACTATAATAATTTTTAAGTTCTGTGAATTAAATCCAAAATTTAAACGTACATTAAAATTTGTTAAGAAATTAATTAAAGTTTAATATCACAATTACACTTAAATCTTTTAACTGGATTCTAGTAAAACTTTTAAAAACAAATCTTGTAATCTTTAAATTTGGTTATTTATTTATTTCTAAGAGTCAGTCACTAGTTTGTAAAGTTTTTGTCATTAATTGAGTTAAAGTCTTTATTTTTTTAATTTTATTCAATTCTTGTCTTAATTTATGAAAATATTCAATATCTTTTCTTGTAACTAGTGATAAGGCATAACTCAACTAAATATTGTGATTTCTTAAATTAAAAATTTTATATATGATGTTGTAGAATGAGTTACTTTGGAAAAAATATATATATATAAAAATTTATTCCTTAAAAACCATTCAAATGTCTAACAAATAAGTATTTACTAATTTAAGAAAGTACAATAACAATAACAATTACTCAATAGAAGGGATCAGTGAAACCTCTTATGGACAACCAGCCAAACCTGTATTAATGTGGACAACAGCTAAATAACTAATAGGAACTACTGGAATATGAAACTAACAATCTTCAGACAATTTTAAATCTTAAGATTCTCTTTGGTTTAATTGTATCTTAGATTCTCTTAAAAAAATTTTTTTATTTTTTCTTTTTATTAACTAAAATCCTAACAAGGCGATTAATTGCAGCTCCCCCCTTACTCCTTTTTCACTAATATAAAAAGTACCATTAACTTATCAAAATTTTTTAAATCACAATATACTAATTTAAAATTTATAAACTAACAAGATGAACTGAAGATGAAAAATAATTCACATTTTAAAAAAAAATTAATGTGGTTTACTTCCAGATATAATAAATTAAATTATTTTACATTTATAGTTATATATTTAAGGTTGTTTACCTTTAAGTATATAATTAAAATACTTTACGCTATTTTAAAAAAAAAAATGTAATTTAACTTTTTTTTTTACATAAAATAAGTTTTATCTGACTGCGATCATAAAACATCTTGATTGATAGCCATTATTTTGATTTCAATAACATTTATCAGATTAATTTTCAATATTAACTTAAAATAAGTGTTAAAATTCTATAAATTAACATTTTTTATAAATAAATTTAATTTTTAACCAATGTATTTAACACCTTCTTAGAATTGTCAACAAATAAATATGCTATAAGTAATTATTGCGAGTATACAAGTAGAGAAAATCGAAATTTATATTTTATAATACAAATATTTTTGAAAAATATGTTTTACAAATTGCTTTAAATTTAAATTAAATACTTATAACAATATATAAAGTTTAAATATTTTTATTCTGTTGTATAATCAAATCGATTTACAATAAAATAACTGCCATTAAATAAAAATATATATATACTATGTTAAATACTTATGTTATATGTTAAAATCAAACCTACGTTTAAGTGTAAATGCGTTCACATCAAATTATGTCATATAAAATTTAAATTAAGCTCGGGAAATTTTTTTTTTTTTAAAAACCAATTTATCGAATAAATAAAAAATTAACTGGTATAATATTTATAAATATATATATATGTATTTAACATAATACTATAAGTAGAATAATAATTTAATTTTTTTTTTCAAAAGAAGTTTAATTGGAATTTTACATAAAATGAAACGAATTAAGATCGTATATAATATATTCAAAGAAACAGGTCAATAAAATTATACTCTTCTACTGTTTCTACTCTTCTACTCTTCATAACTTCATTACATGGTATTTCATTATATTACATATATTTTGATCCTTTATAAATTTATTCATTAATAAAAAGAATCATAAAAATTTCAAAGTGTTGAATAATAAATTTCTGTAACTCAATAATTATTATATTTGGAGTTCTTGACATTCTCAAAATTGAGTTTAAACCCTCCTCAAAGGAGAACTCAAATTTATTTTAATTCTCTTTTTGTTCAACCATTTAATTAAACATTTAAATGATTTCATTTCAGATGATGTGTTTAAACCTTAATTTGGTATACGAGTTTTTGCTTCAAGGCAGCGCAATCCTTAATTTATGGTGTTAATTTGTATATAATTTGTAAATAATTCAGCAACCTTAATTATTATATTCGGAATTCTTATAAGTCCCAAAACTTAAAATAGTTTAAGGCAAACTTAAGAACAATTGGATTTGTTATACAGTTTAATTAAACATATAAATAATTGCTATAAAGATGATGTGTTTGCGTCTTAATTAGGTGTGCGAATTGCAATTGCACGGTAACGCAAGCGTAACGTCATAGTTAATTTGATGCGGAAATTGTTAATGTGAGCCGATGAGATGGTTTTAATTGTACAGATTTTACTTCTAACACTTATAGCATCTCTTTTTAACACTTAGCAACACTTGTAGCACTTATATATATACTTAATTGATGGAATTTAAAATCACAATATAAAATTATGTCACAATCACAGTTTTTTCTTGTAAAGTCAGTATAACTTATATATTAGGTAATGGCAGTATTAATGACGTATAGTAAAATTAGAATTAAGAATATTAGGTATATGGCAAACGCGAAATAATAATTCGAATCGGTAAGTATAAGCGGAATCGGTATTTAAACCTGTTTCCTGAATAGTTTGAAAGTACATTGAAACTCGCATATCTGTTTAAGGCAATAATCCAATTTGTTCACAAGCGCTTTATCAAATATTTCATTTCACATCGAAAACTAAATGGTAAAATTTTATATATCTTCTAGAAGTATATAGAATTTACTTGAAAAAAAATTATTTTAGGTGAAATAAAATGGGAAGTCAAAACTTACACTGACCTCCAGCACTGCAAAATGAAAATTAATTAACTTGCAGATTTAACAAATCAATTAATCAAAAGAGTCTTTTTCAAAATAATTTTTATAAGTGATTTACAAATCATGTGCTCCTCTAATAATTTTGGATATATTAATATGATTCCACCAGCACATTCACTCTTTATATAATTTCAATTGATTCCCAATTAAAAACTGAAAACAAAATCATTTAAATATTCAAAGAACCCCCCTGTATTCCAACTATTTACATTATACAAAATTAAAATAATCATTTTAAAATCAACCTTCAAAATTTGTTATCATTGATATTTATATATATAAATGCAATTTGAAAATGAAAGTTTTAACACTTTCCATATTCTTTTAAAATAACTGGCCGGCAAAAATTGTCATCATCATTATTAACATCGTTATCAATAACATTAAAGTCAGTATGCCATCAATTAATAACCTCTTATAGTTTCATGTTTTAAATTTTTTTCATCAGTTGAGTTTTCATTCAATAATGTAAATTTTAATATTATATTATTATATTTAAAGAGTTGCCAGCTGATCTAAATAGTCTAATGTATTTTTTTTTTCTTTAACCTTCAAGTGATGTTAAGTGATAAATTTGACTTTTTGAATTTTCAGAATTCGTAAAATTTAAGGATCCGGAAAAGGTATAATAAATGATACTTCTCTAAATTTCCGGGATTTGAAAAGACCATCCAGAGCCTTAAATTATAAACTAAGTTAGAATGAATTTTATAAGCTATTTCATGTACTAAAATGCCTCGAAAAAACCAAACCCTTTTTAAAAACCGGTTATTAATATAAACGGTAAGTACTTATACTACTTTCATCCAATTACTTTGCTTTAATTTCATTCTGTTGCACTTTACGCCGATTAAAATTGAACATTTTTTTATCATAAAACTTTGTAAACAATGACTGAAAGTAAAATTTTATTTGTCTTTTGTGTTTCTTTGAAATTTCAAAAAACAAAAAAAAAAAAAAGAAATTGATATGCACATTATATTTTAATGGGATTTTTAGTCCATCGAACGGGATTATCAGAATACAAAATGCTTTATTATAAATGACAGACCAAGGTGAAAATTAAAAGAGTATCACTAAGTATAACTACAACTATATAATACCTGAACTCATCGTTAAATTGACAAGTTTTTAAAAAAAAAAAATATAATGTAAAATTGAAGGTTAGTGTAACGATTACAATTACAATTAAGATTATCAATGAAAAAATAAATGATAATTGCAAGACTAATGGATTTCAATTTGATCACAATTCACAACATATTATATACTTACTATACATTATTATAATCAATGTTAAATATTTGCACATATAAGTGAGCTAATAAGAATAACTATTTTGAATATTAAATTGTAATTCAAGGGTATTTCTAGAATAATAAGATTACATTATATATATATATACTTATGTTGCAAATGATTAAAATTATAGCATAGTACTCGAATATAGATATTAGTACTCGTATGTAATTTAAATCGAATCGAATATAAATTTTAGTATGTAATTTAAAAAATTAAAAGTTAAAAGATAAGTAATTAAAAATATTATACTTTATTTTTTTAGAGTAATTAGCTATGTATTATAAAGTAATCATCATTTCTAGTTTTTAATCATTATTGATTACTTTTAACTATTAATTATTAACTATTTAATCAAAGCAATATGCAAATAAAGATATATTCAAAGTCTTACTTAACTTTAATATTTAGAAAATTGACTTCAATGGTTGGGTGGCACAGGTTATAGAGTATTGACCTCTATATTGAATGTTATAAGAGCCAGGTTTTATGATTAATACAACTGACAGAAACAAAAATACCTAATTTCTTAAATGTAAAGTGTACAAGAAAGCAAAAATCATAAGAATAAACAATTTTATAATAAAATTGATTAGAAACCATTATGATAGAGCACAAAATACTCCAGGGTTTGATATCACACATATTTTACCACAATAAGGAGTGCATTAAAAAGACTTTGCTCACAGGCTTTATAGCCCCTGAACATTTCATCTTTTAAGACATAATTAGATATATTCAAGAACATAATCATGTCCCCCTGTTATATCACTTTAACAGACAGGCTACATGTAAGGCCATAGAATATAACCCGGGCAATATAAACGGAGAAAATCTGAAATACAGTATGTCTATTCCGGACATAGACAAATTATTAAAAAGAGACCATTGGTGGTTGAAAAACACCTTTAATTTGCACTGAGTAGTTTATACAAATTGTTTTAACTAGGTTAAGTATTTTAAATGAGGTTAAGTTAGTGTAAGTTTTATTTTTAAAAATTTTTGAGCCGGTTTGGTTTTTTAGTTCAAAATATAATCTAGGACTTAATTTACATCAATTCTTTTATTAGGAATACCATATATCCAGCCCTTATTAGTTCTCGACTTATAAGTTCAAATAAGTTCTTAATCGTAATTTTGTTTAATATAACTGACTTACTTACTGACTGACTTACTTTTAATCACAAACACTTGAGCCCTTAGCTCATATTAAACTAAATTACGATTAAAAATTTTAAAGTATTTTTATCGATATTTTTCCAAAGTTGATGAAAGTTGACACTGGAATAAAATTGTTAAAATAGATATAGACAAACAATGGAAACAAATTATATTATATATTGAAAAGGCAAATTATATAGGGAGTGTACAGTAAAACAATTTTGAGATGATGATTCCTTCAGATATATAATTTTATGTGGAGAACAAATTTTGATAAAATTAAAGAAGAATTATTTGGAATTTTTCTTATTGTAATAAATAGTATTTATACAAATTTTTTTAAAAAACCGCCTATAAATAATATCTAAACTCAAAAATTAAATATCATAACATAAAAATTGAAAATTACTTTCTTTTTGAATATTAAAAAAACTTCACTTTTTATAATCGATTAATCATGTATCGCATAAAATTAATTCCTATATCAACATATGTATAGTATTTGAACGAATGTTTCCTATTTCAATTTTGTATTAAAAAAAAAAACAAAAACACAAAACAAAAATTGTAACAACTTTTATTTGATACTTATTATTAAAGCCTATATAGTAATGCAATGGAAACTGATATAAATTTTGAATTTTAAGCCTTACTTATAATTCTTTTTTTTTTAATCAATTCTTAAATTTTATTTTCAATGTATCCAAAAAAAAAAAAACAAAAATAAAAAATATTCAATTTAAGGTGTGGGTCTCAATTATATTGTCTGGGACTGACAGTGAACACGATCGCAATTTACTTTCTGTTTTATATTTTGCTTACCTTTTACATTAGTTTTTTTTAAAATATTGTATTTAATAAAATGTACCTAAAAGTAAATCATAAAGCTAAAGTACAGAAAACCTTTAAAAATATACAGGGTGTCCCTGTGATATGTTTTGTAAGTTCAAAATAAGAAGATTGAAACAAACTAAAAATAACTTTATATTTAAACATCTGCACAAAATTAGGTTGCAAAAGTTTTTGGTAGTTGTCATTCAACTCATTCGTGTGTCAAAATCGACGTTGCTACATGGAAGCGAAACAGGGATTGTATCAAGAAATAATATAGAGAAACTAAAAGGTTTTTTAAATAAATGCTTGGGAATAATATTTTGAATATTCTAGCCAAGGTGAATTTTGAATGAAGAGCATTAGGTTATGACGAGACAAAAGTTGATTTGGGTCCCAATAATAAAATAAGTCGCCAAAAGTCACCTAAAGAAGAACGGTGCAAAGAGATTTTTACCTATCTGGAAAATCATGGTCGGAAATCAAAAAAATTTTGTAGTGACTATTGAGAAGCCCTTTTCTTAAAGGAAGAAATAAGGAAGAAAAAAATTATGTTCCTGCGGCTATTTTTAATATCCCAAACGTGACTTACTCTATACTTTACCCTTTTTTCCTACTTTGATTTATTTTAACAACTTCCTTAAGCATCTGCCGAAGTTACTTATCTCATTCCTAATACACTCTGTATTAAAAAAAAAACTTTTCCTTTCTCAAATTTTAAGTTTTATACATTCAACAAAAGTAAAATCTATTGTAAGTAAATTTTAACATGAATAAACATTGGTTTAAAAGTTTCGATTTCAACGTTGATTGTCTCTTTTTCCAAACAACAATAGACATTTTGTTCTGCAACATTTTAACAAAAAAACAAAAACATTTTTGACTTTTTCATTTAGTTTTTGTTACCAAACTATCAAAATTTTAATAAACCATTGTGAATAAATTTTTTTTTTTTTTTTGGGCACTGCAAGGGTGAGGGCAATATCAAAAATCATTTTTCAACACGAACAATATAATTAGGTACAATTATGAGATACTATTGGTAAAATGGAAAGCCTTTAAGAAGTTCACATAAAACACCTACAACATTTACAAATTATGAGTTGAATAAAATGTAAGAAATAATATGGAAAACCCTGGATAGTGGATAGTACATTTTAAAAGAAAATCACATTTATGTAAGGTACTTATATTCTAAAATTGCATTTTGGAAAAACAAATAGTTGTGAATTGTTCACAATAATGAAATAATAATAATAATAATAATAGGGCGAGTGATTTAGTTTTACATGATTAAAACAAATAATTTTTAAAAATATTTACAAATTATACTGCACCTTCTGATAATGATTTCATTTTGAAAATTATTTTAAAGTATTTAATGGAATTCTATTTTTTTGAATTTTTTTTTTTTTAAATTGTGTCATTTAAAAAAATTTGTTCTTGTGTCATATCTGTAGTGTCTAATAATTTTGACTTAAAGATGACTGTAATAAAATGGAAATTATATGTCAAAAATGGGGTGTTACCCAATTAGTAATTATTTTCATTTTAAAATTATGACATGTTTATAAATCATTTTTATATTGATTAACTTTTAAGTAAAAAAATGTTATTTTGGCCTTTCAATGTTTTTTAGTGGATAGGGCTAAAAAAAAAATATATTTTAAAAAAACTTAATTACTCTGGTCCATCTAAATTGGCAATCATATGTATCACTTCCTGCGGGAAAAAATAGCGCAATCTAGTCCTAAATTATAAAGAGGAAATAGCGTATATTTTTTAATTCCCTGAAAATTTTGAGTCATCAATGGGCCGGTATGGGTTAACAAATTCCGTATCTGGGCAATAAAGTCAACTCCTTTGTCAAAATAGAATCACGCATACAAAATTTGAAGTCAATCGGTCAAATCAACCAAGCAGTTGGAGAGTCTATACGCTATCTTCGAAAATACAAACAAACATTTGCTTTTATACATGTATATAGATTTTTTTTAAGCTCACTAATGCACTCTAAAATAAAAATGAAAAATATTGTGAGACTTCTGAAGCTTTAAAGGCATATGAGAACTTAATCGATTAGAAATTATTTAGAATGTACTGCCCAAGGTTTTTAATGCTTAATTTAAACTTTTGCATATTAAATACACAATAAATGGTAACTTCAATTATAAAATAAAATCTGAATATTAATTAAATTATAAAATTTATTAAAAAAATTGAATAAATTAAATTTTATGATTTTATTGAATGAAAGATTACAATTTTAAGTTCTTAGTTCTTTAACATATTTTATTATGCATACTTACGTATACAAAAATTAAGAATTGCTAATTTAAAATTTATTATTTTATAAATGCTATAAAATTTCCAGATTTATCAAGTTAAAACAACTTTTTGATCATGCGTACAAAATAAGTGTTTAATATTGACAATAAGCTTAAAGATCAGTTAAATAATATACTACCTAATTTAATCTTAATAAGTTAAGAATCTATCTTCATATTTTTATTTATCTGTCCATAATTAGCTTTCATATTTCCATTAATATTTTATAATAAGCTCGGATATACTTGATCCCCTTATAATAAGTTCAAAAAACAAGTTCTTATAAGTTATTAAAATTTAACTCCATCTTACTTGCGCATAATAAATCAAATTTTCTAAAGTGAAGCGACCCATAACATTATGTAAATATATTAAGTATTACCTTTTTTTTTTAAAATCCACGTTTTTTTTTCAATTCAAGATCCCAACTATTGTTCTTTGATAAATTAATATATCCGTGGATTTTTTTAATCCTTCTTACCCAAAATTCTTTATTGTTTCACATATGCGAAATTTGAAAAAAAAATGCCCTAACCTTTTTTTTTAAAAAAAAAAGTATCATATTGTGTTATTTAAAGTGTCGGTAATTTGTATTCTTACACCCAAATTAGTATACCATTTAAAAAGATCTTTAACCTGACAAATTTAGTCAATCAAAAAAAAACAAAACCCATCAACTACTTATATTATAATCATAAATAATTTATAGAAAAACTTTTCAAAGAGAAATACTTTTTTTTTGCAATATCCCTATATTTACGCAATTTAAAAAATAATTCAAAAATATTTAAAAGAGGTTATTATCTTCAACAAATTGTACTCAGGTCACCACAGAATAAAATGTAAAAAAGAACATAAAATTATTAAAATCTTAGGCATAAGACAATAAGCACATGATCGGAATAATTAAAAAAATTTATCTATAAGAATAAAAAAAAAATTGTAGATATTTTTTAAAATAATTAAAATTCAAAACTTAAAACTTTATTGCGGGTATACTACAAAATAAAACACATTAATATTATTTAATAGATAAAAAAGTAAGTAGTTGTCTTTTGATAATTATCAGTTATTTTTTTTTTCAATTCTTTTACAAAACACAAAATTTTACATCTAAAAATTTAATCAATCCGCGATAATTTAACAAAAATATTTATCAGATCTATCAATCCTTTAAATTCAAAATTTGAAATCGGTATATTTAAATTTTTAATTGAATTGTTAAATTTTTGTTTTTGAATTCAACTGTTGTATTAAAAAAATTCTTTTAAAATATTGATAAAATGTCAATAACAACTGAATTAAAATTAACACTGTCAGATTGTCTGTCAGAATATAACAAAGATAAATTATTTAACTACTTAAGATATAAATTTATTAAACTAAAAATGTATGTTTAAATTACAAAATATTGTAACACTTAAGATACATATAAATAATATAATAGAATAAATTAAAAATGTCGATCACATTTTATTTTCATCATGATATATTGGTTTAAAATGGCTGTATGAAAAATGTTCCCAAAATTTGTATGAAAATTGTGGGACTGCTGTCATCATTTGTAAAAAGTACCAAACTTGAAAAAATTTGGGAAAATTTGTCCTTTATTTCGGGGAACTTTAGGAAATGGTATTTTTGGAACTTTTATCATATGATAAAGACCTCAAAAATATTTTTAATATAGTATATTACATTTAGATTAAGTTTGCTGTGCGGAATGAAGCAGGGTATTGCTTTTCCAGAAAATATAAAACTATTATGGTTTTTTCTATCCCCATCTAGAACCAAATGTGCACTAAACAATTTATTGGATTCCTGATTTTGTAATTCACTCTTAATGAGTTTTGTAAACCTTTTTTTCATTAATAATAAGTAAGCAACAAAGCATTTAATATAATGGAGACTGCCGTCCAGAACTTATTAAACTTTTGCAACTTTAAAAACTGCTCTTAATTTTTTCTTAATAAATAAGCTGGACAAAGCATTTAATATAATGGGTATTTCTATCCTCATTGTAGCACTTGATATAATAAAGGCTGCCAACCCAAAACCCCCCACTTTACAATAAACAACACTATTTGACTTTCAAAAATAATAATTCAGTTACAAAGCATTCAATATAATAAGGGTTACCGCCTCTAAAACTCCACTTAATAAACTATTGGAGCTGCTCTGATTTGGTATCAAGCCCTATCATTTAACGACTTTCTTCCTATAACGTCTTAAATCAAAATAACTTCTAATTTACTTTGACTAATTTAATTGTATCTGTATTTAGTTTAACTGTAAAGCTATTTTCATAGTTGAGTAGTTTAAGTATTTTTAACTAAAATTCTTACTAATTTAACTAGTGTTAATTTTTGTAAGTCATTAAATCAAAAAACTTTAATTAGCCTTAGATAATTAGTAACGGTGAAAAGATTCAAGCTTAATCGAAATGAGACTTGAGTAAATTGTTTTATTACTTGATTTTTAAGTAAAAATTATCTAGATTAATTTCAGTGCCCGAACTCAATTTAAGAATAAACTTAAACAAATTGCGCAAAAATCTTTAGATTTTAAAAACTTATATATTTTTAACATTTCAAAATTAACAAATTGTATAAATTTTTGTACTAATTAATTCTAATTTTTATAATTTAATTTATTTCTCTAATACATTTTTTTTATTTTTCAAATATATTTCACGTTAATTCATCTTTTTCCAATTAATTGACAGAATTTCTTGACGTTATAGTTTTTTTTTATTTATACTTGTATATTAATGAATTCTAATTAATTTTTTGAACAAATGTTTAAAAATTCTTAAAATTACTTATAATATTGTTGGGTTCGTTCTAATTGTAATTTGATATTTTATATTTTGTTTTGTTCTAATTATAATTTATATTGATAATAAATTAGTTTTTGATTGAAAATTGAAAGAATAACTAATCAATTTTTACAATACAACTGTAATAAATAACGAATAGTTTAAATGAATATTAATTAATTACAAGTGATTTAAAAAATAACAACAATTGTAAAAAATTTTACTGCAAAACTATACCACCATGTTCTTCAAAAAAAATAAAAAAAAATTACCTTGATTTCATTAAGCGATCAATGCCTTCATTATAAAATTAATTTTAAACAGAATGAAATTAAAGGTTTCTGGTTTTTTAAAATAATTTATGGATATTTTAGTTATTTATTTATTTACAATCCCCACAATCCTCATTTATTTATTTACAAACCATATACAATGCTATAAGTGAGTAAAGCCTTGCCTTTTTAGGTGGGGCAGGTTTGTATTTAATATTATGACATAAACTATTTTCATATAATTTATATTTTTTATTAGATAATTCTGCCCTAGGTTTGAACTCAAGATACTTCGATTGAAAGGCCGGTGTCCTAAACTTTACGCTACCGGTCTGATATGAATATTTTGAATTGTAGTTCAGATATTGTGTTTAATAAAACAAAGGCTTCAGGTAAAAGACTTCTAATATTTTACGGAAAGAATATGTTTTTTTAATTTTCCAAAATATCACAGTAAAATCATACTAAAGCTGATTTTCTTCCGGAATTCCTTGAGTATGAGTTGATAGTGCATCGGCAAACACGATGACATCTTCATATGACATTGAAAATATGGCCATATATTTTGTTGGAAGAGAGTACTTATAGAAGAATGTGTCAATATATTTAACAGTTGTATGGCATTATTATATATGTATGGCATTATTCGAACTTGTCTTAGCAGACCAACTAAATTTCAAAATCTCATCATCTTTTATAAAGTTTGAGCATACGAACCTGCCACCTTAGGTTAGCCAAAATTTCACAGTAGTCACTGACATAAACCTCCGCTTCTTTTAGAAAATTTAATCCTGGGTTAGGCATTTACAAAAAAAAAAGAGAGTTGCAACTCTAGTAAACTTACTCAATTTCAGTAGGAAAAGAATCCAACTTTATACAACTGAATTTGTGAAAATTTTAGAATCCCGAAAATTTTCAAGTTTTTAATTTACACCAAACCCGATTCTACTCGCCTCTTTTTTAACTAGGAGTAATAATGGCAAGCTTACATTCACAGCAGTCTAATAAAAACTAACTTCTATTTAATTTTTCTGCCGCCTATATATCAAAATGTTTTGAAATTCCATAAATTCTTTAAATTTTTTTAAAATTATCCTAACCTTACTAATTAAAAATTTTAATTTTTTTTTATTTAAGTATCTTTTAATAATTAATTATTGTAAACCATTATCATTATAATATTAATTTGTATATTATTATGTATAATTAAACATTTTACCATATACCATCATTCAGATTTCAAAAAGAATTATCTGACTTTAACACAGTCATTTATCAATCACAAATTAAAACGCAAACAAACGCAAACAAACGTTAATCATATTATTAATGTCAAAACAATTTTCATTATTTTGTTTAAAGATGTGCGCAACAAAATTATCCAAATTTTTTTTTTTAATTTATTGTATTTTTACGTAAAATAGACAAAATACGAAAAAAAATGTGAAATATGTAATTTTTAAAATATAAATAGGAAATAAATCCGGAAGAAATGCCTTATTGAATGTCTACATCTTATTTTGTGAAAAAAATATTTACAAACAATTTTTTTGTTAAAAATTTTTATTTAAAGAATGACAGCAATTTCAGTAGTAGTTACAGTAGGAATATAATAATTTTTAAGAAACTTTTTAAATCCTTGACATTTATTTAATATATTTAGTTTTAATATTTATGCTAAAGTATCTAACATTAAATGAAGTTTTTGAATGTAACTTTAACGTTTCCGCGAAAATATTATGTAAGTGTCAATTGAGTTGTTTTGATATGAGTTGCCATTGTAAGCAAACTTATGTATATATATATATATATACTAGATACATATACTAGATAACATTTCAAGAAGAAACTTTAGCACACATTTGACATTCATATTCTTCAAATGTTTTGAAGTGATAAAGTCCCGTACCGCTTATAAATATTATCATATGTTAAAGGTGCACAACGGTATTATCACATACTAGTGTGTCAAAGAGTTAAAAATTCTAGCAATTTCCGCACTGAAATTATTATTTATTAACAAATAATTCAGCCGAAACCGGTAATTTTGTGACAGAATAAGCCAGTTAATATATATTATTCGTTGTAAGAGAAACTCGTAAAGCATTGAATTCAATCTCATTTATATAGCAAATACATTTTGAAAAAAAGAGGTTTCGAATCCTACACGTTGGCAAAGGGGTTTTCGGGACTTCTTCGCCATTTGTACATCTTGAAAAGTAGGAGAAGTCAGCAAAACTGCTTTGCTTACCTAGAGTATAATGATTACTTGTACTCTACGTATAATTCTTACTAATTTGCCAGCTTAGATGTCATTAACTATAAATCTGTTGTTAGGGAGTTGTACATGGGGAGTATTTTTCTTTTAAATATAAAACTTCCTATTTTTTAAAATAAGATTTTAATATAATGTACACGTATTTAAAACGTTTTCAATGTAATATTGCTTCACTTAAAAAATTACAAATAAAAAATTTATGATTTTAACTTCCTCAATAAACTTGTAAAATCTTAGATTACTTCATTCAACTAAATTATACGGCAACACTTTCAATGAAAAATAAGTTTAAAAAAATTATTAAAATGTCAAAACGTATTAGGAAAAATTGTAATTTTTTAGAAAAAGTTGTATATATGAGTCTTTATGATACACAGTTAGCCAAAAGTAGTAAAACATGTTTTAATGCGATTAAAATTATAAGCTATCATATCAGATATATGTATGCATGCATGGTTATTAACTTAGTGACAGTTGCTAATTAGTAATTACAAAATTTAAATGAAGGTCTGTTTTCGGTTGGTTTTTAAATAAACATTAAAAAATATATACTTTTATTTAATTTTGTAGTAAAAACCAATGTTTAAATTTATTTACTAATGAAATTTATTTTTTAATGAAAAATTATATTTAAATTTAATTATTAAAAATTTAATAAAAAATTACTTTGGTCACATAATACGAGGTCCTAAATATGAACTATTCCAGCTAATAATTCAAGGTAAAATAGAAGGCAAGAGAAACATAGGTAGAAAACAAATGTCGTGGCTTAGAAACATCCGAAACTGGACAGGTGTTATCACAATAGGAGAATTAGTACATATCATCCAGTAGCGGATTAGCAGCTGAAGAAGAAGAAGAATATTAAGTTGTAACTAATTTGTCAAACTTCAGGATGAAATAATATACGTATACGATTAACTAAATGGAAAAGTTATTTTTTTATAAGAAGTCACGAGCTTCTAAAATGGTTATGTATCTTAAGATCTACTGTATTTGAGTTTTTTTTTTTCATATATGTTTTTAAACATTTGTTTGATATTTTTATCTTATTATTGCGGTTGCAACATTGATTGTAAAGTAAAAGGTTTTATTTTTAACCTTTCTAATACAATCTTTTAATCGATCTTGTACTTTATGTACTATATACTATATGTTTAAAGTATTTATATTTTAAAATATATTTTTTTTTTTGCAATTTAAAAAGACTTTTCATTAGGCCATCACCTTATAATACATATAATATGATGATCTCAAAATTTTCTATAAATTTTTTTTCATATTTAAATTTTTAATACAGTAACAATAGATCATAAAATAGAAAAAATATGTTTTATTACTTTCATTTCAAAAAAAAAATAATCTTCTTTTGTTATATAACATATAATAAATATGAAATTTAATACCAAAACATTTATTATACATATTATATAAATTAAACTATAAAATTTACTTATATAATAAAATAAGGTATATATATATATACTAATATAGTATCATAAAAAAATTAAATTAAAATGTGGGTGCTCATAAAACTGTATATTTCATGCCCTCTAACACCACATGCCATTATAAAAAAAAAAATTAATATGATAGTCTATAACATTGAATTTCTTTGAATTGTATCTCCATTTTTACAGTTATAAAATATACTTATCAAAAACGTTTTATTTATTTGATATATGAAGAGCTAATACAAGAGGAAAATAATGTTAACCCCTTAAGGTATGCAATTTTTAGTAATGATATTATGATACCTTGTTTTAACCGTTAATTGTATCTTTTGATACTTTTATAATACAATATAGTTATATATAAACATAAATAAACATATTTCAAATATAAACGAGCAGATATTGCAAGGGAAAATAATATTAGCCCCTTAAGATATGCAATACTATTATTATTATAATAACTATACCTCGTTTTAATCATTTTATTGGTATTGTATTATAAATTAGTAAATTATCTTGTATTGCTGGACTTTTATAACATTTGTTAACAATTAAAAAAGTAAAACATTTTTATAATACTAATTTTATTCATTAAATCATGTCAGATACAATTGTTATTACATGATTTCCATATCACCAGACGATTCCAAATGCAAAAAGCATTCCAAATACAATATAATATTATATCCTAATTTTTTATGTTATTACGTAATATGAGTTAAACAGTTATTTAATAAAATTCGCTTACTTATAATAATTTTTTATTACTTATTATTATTTTTTTTTCTAAATTTTTTTTTATGGATTATGTTTTTCCTCAATAACTTCAAATTGATATTAACATTTATTTTTTGAATCACAATCATAAAAGAAAACAAAGAATACAAAAACATGATACTTCAAGATACATACTATATATAAGATACTTTTAACCTCTTTTGAACCATTCCTATTTTTTTTTTTTTTATAACACCTGATTTATAGATTTATTATTCTTTATTTTTTTTTAATTTTTTTTTCTTTTTTTTCGTATCGTCGTGTACTCTATCGCTTCTTCAATGTTTATTACAATTAGAAAATAATATGAACTCATCTTCCTTCTCTAAATAGAAACCGCACTTAACAAAATATATTTGAAAGAATTTTAATTTTATGGTGTGTCGCAAAAAAAAAAAAAAAAACCAAACATTTTCTTTTCACGAAAACATCGTAAAATATCTTTAAATGTCAAATAATATTTTAGAATTAATTTCGATTTATTTTTTTTCTACAATCATCTTCAGCAAACTTAACTTATGGTATATTTTAACAATTTTCTATAATTGAAACTGTTAAATTAAAACACCACCCATTATTTTGTATTTTTTTTTTTTTAATTTAAAAATCGAATAATTTTTACAATATTGACCTATTAAAAACCCCCAAAAAATTAGTAATATAACAGTAAATAGTTAATAGTAAAAAAATTGTAGTAGAATTTTTTTTTTAACTGTTATTTAATTGTGCTAAAGAAACATCATTCCATAATATTGTATTGTAAAATTTATATTTTGAATGCCATCAACTCTTCAAATAATGTATAGAAACATAAATTAGAAAAAAATATCTATAGATACAATATATATTGAATAAAAATAATTTATAGGAGATATTTGTTAAAATATTATAATTTTGTTTTTATGTTTTTTATTTTTTTTTTTTTTCTTTAATTCAATTTTTTATTAATATTGTACTGATGGTGCACATACAACCATTATGTAATCATTAAAATGTATATTGTTAATTGTAATACAATGCTAGCTTAAGATACTGTACAGATTGAAATGCAACTGTTTAAAATACAAATCCACCTTCAAAATGTTTTTTTTTTTTTGGTCAATAATAAAGTGTTGAAGAGTTTGATTTTTTGAAGAAAATTTAAAAAAAAACTCATTGTACTGTAATTTGGTATAATTGTTGATTTTAAAAATTTTTATCTTTGAGATAATTGGTCAAATACATAAAATTAAGCAATTTAAATTTCATTTCATTTCAAATAAAAGCACGAGTTCAAAAGCCTAACTTTTGTTTGATAGGAAGAGTTGTGAGTTCAAACTCGGTTTTATGGATTTAATCGATTGGCAGACAATCACAATTAAGATAAAAGTGCTAAAGAATCGTAATAGAATTTTAAATGACTTTATCTCGTTTTAAAGAGCTGGAGAGTTAGTTTTATGTGAAGATTCATTTCAGATTCAGATTAATTATAACTTTTGATTAGATATTCATCTTACTTTTGGCATTTTATAAATTGTTAATTTGCCTAAAAGTTTAATTTTGATATTTTAGGATATTCTGATGAGTAACGAAAGCTTTTATCGTATTTACCATAATACTATTTGTCAAAAAAAAAGCTTGATTCCTTAACATCTTATAATTGACTTATTAATTTTAAAATATTTTTAGATATTCGTTTCTAGTAGTTCTTACCCAAACTTCTGCTTTTTAAATTTAGACTTAACTTCCTATTCAATAACTTTTACTATTAATTGAAATTCGGCTTTTTTGGTTTTAAATTATAGTTAACAAATTTAATTTATTATGATAAATTCTATATTGATACAAATAACTAATTTTATACATAATAGACATGAAACTTAACCCTACGAATATTTATACTAAGTCCCAACGACAGAAATTATTAAATTAAGACACAACCGACCCATTTAATCACCTAAATCTCCTAATAAGTATAATATAAAACGGGATTTTAATCTAATAATTAATTACACTCTAATTTGATTCAGTAAAAAACAAAATTCAAAATTTTGAAATATTACACCTACAACACGGTAACACTTAATCAAAAAAACAAAATTATAATGTTATAAAATTATAATATTGCTGCTAGTTCTGTTTAGGTGCATCAAAATCGCATCAAATATGTTTTTTTTTTTTTTATTAAAAGTGATGGCGCTCCATTCAAATAAATAGATTTTTTGATTTTTTTAAGTGTAAATTAGGAGCTTAACATAAATACCAAATAAGTTTAACATTTTTCATTTTCTTATAATAACTTTGTATTGTTTGACTATTAAAAATTATACCGTTATTTATTAAAAAAAAAAAAAAGAAAAACAAAGAAAAGAAGAAATATCACGTTTGCAATGAATATGTTGCGCAACATTTTTGATTTTTATTTTTTTTTTATGTCTTTTTTTTTTTTTATTGTCATTTTGTGCATTTTGTTATGGTAGACATGACTTGTACATTTTGTTTTTCACTATTTTTCCATGTTTTCCATTTTTTTGTTTTTTGTTTTTGGTGAAGATGATATGGAGCTTTTCAAAAAAAATAAATTTTATTTATTTTTTCCACGAAGATTTTGAAAATTTTTATAAATTTATTAACGGTGCAAGTTAAGTACATAATAATATGATGGTTGAAATATTTATATATTTTTAATTTTTTAGGAGAAGTTTTTTTTAGTCTTCTAGACAAATTTGGTTATTAGCTTTTAGCCTGACCTTATGGAGTAAGAAAGAAAAGACAACAAACACAGAAAAAGATTTTATTTAATAAGTTTTTTTTTTGTGTTCAAAAGTTTGGTATGACATAAATATTATGTATAATGTATATTTTGGTTTTAGTCATTAATCAAATTTGTATATATATGTATATTTAATTTGGGAAAATTTTATTATAAAATTTGTTTAATTTTTATTGAAATAAGTATAATAAAAGCTCAAAATAAATATATAAAAACTGAAAAAAAAAAATAAGTTCCAAATAAGTCAGTGAAATATATTAATTAATAAGAATTGAACATATAGCATAAGGTATTAATTTTAAAATACCCACACAACCATATGTGTTATATTAGAAAGAAATTTTTTGATTAATTAGATACAATTTACCTTTAAAAGGTGATTTAAAATTATTTGAATAACAACTTATTTTGAACATATATATCAGTTTGAATAATTAAAGCCAAATATCAGTAAAATATTATTGTACAATTTTATTACAAAATTAAACATGGAGAGTTTTACGTAATATCATTCTATAAAATGGTCGAAATAAGGTGAAAAATTTAATTCTTATAGAGTAATTAAACGTTATGTAACTGGTTTTAATATATTTTATTTATTTAGACTTTTGAATCAAAATTTTATAGGAATATTTAATTAATTATCTATGTATTATAGGTATTTTATACCTTTATTAAGTTCTACAATTTAAAATAATAAAAATTTGAAGTATAAATAACATGGTACATGTATATTTAAAACTATAATTAACTTTTCAATATTAATACTTAATGAAAAAATACTATATTTTACATGGTTAATTTTATTACACTTATATTATATAATTTATTAATTAAAAGTTACACAATATAAGAAAATTAATAATTTTAAATTATCACGCAATGGGAATTTAAAACAAACAAAATGTTGAAAAATAAAATCACATGAAAAATATACTGATTGTTGTATTGAATGCTGGGTTTGTCAATGAAAGTTGTGTAATTAAAAATAATTTTGAGAAATTAAATTCATTTTGTTAAGCTATTATCTTATAAAAAATTGATAAATATTTAACTTTAGTTTTTTTATAATTCTGAAGTAAAATTATTCTGTTTCATATTTCAGCTCCTTACTTAAGAATATTTTCAATTCTAAATTCAAGCTATTCCTTTATAAAAATATGACTCTGAATAATTACTTAAACAATATCTATCAAATAAAAGTCAAAATTATATTTTTGCTTGCACGTTATTTTTAGCTTTTCTTACTTTTTAAAAAAAAATATTAAAAAACTTTAAAATATTATTGTAAAATTCCGAAAAGTTAAGGATCAAGAATGTATTTTAAACTTATATTTAAGTTGAAGAAAATCATCTTTAAGCACCTTCGACAATTTGATAGATGAGAGCTCAACTGAGAAAAGATTCATAAAATATTTCACATTTAATTAAAAAAAGATTCAAAACAAAAAAATAATTCATTAGAGTGTCAAAATTATTAAAAAAATTGATTTTAATTTCCAAGTTTCCCTCTTAAGTCTTTCGATTTAATTAACTTAAGTTGTTGAAAATGAAATTTTAAATTTTTTTTTTAATTAACAGTCTAACCTTTTTAACCTAAAATTCAAAAACTTAAATTTTCAAACACATTTTTTCTATATAAATCAACAATCAATTCTCAAACTTCCTTAATTCTTACAAATTTCAACACTTTTTTTTTATTGCAAATAAGCCATCAATTTATTAATTTTTAAACATAATTTTTCTAATTTAATCAACAGAGCTTTATTAATTTAAAATCTAGTTTTAGTATAAGTATATGCATTCATTATAATATCCAATTTATATTTTAAAAAAAAATTCAATTACCTTGTTTGATTTTGCAACACATAATACAATGCAATACTAGTTCTTTAAATTAAAAGAATCTCAACTAAGAAACAAAAAAATGCAATCATCAAAAAGACATAAAATAAAGCTTCAAGTTATTATCAATAAAATATGCATTATGCTAGAAAATGTCATCTTCAGTTATTAGCAATTTATATTTAAAATTTTTACAAAAGGAAAATGTTAGAAACAGTCTAACTGACTATTCATATCTTCATCAATATATCTTTGATTATAAACTTTATAATGGAGTTATATCTGTAGACATTCCACTTATACTATAATATTAGTGTATTAAATGGAGCCCAAAGGTTTTTTTTAGGTCATTTGTATTTGTCTGTTGAGAAACACAACCTTTTGTTTAATTTGTTGGTCAAATTTATAATAAGATATATTAGCATATTATTTGTAAAATAGTACAATTCTGCTTATAAAATTTCTTTACATATATGTATATATAATGTTGGGTAGAGTCAAATAGTGTACCCCAGAATTAGTTTTTATGTATTTATTATATTAATTTAAGAATTTTTTATCTCTGCTTCAAATTTAACATCCTAACCGGCAAAAATATCTGCAGATATTCTTAAATATTAAATTGATTTTAATGATATTTATACATTTATTACAAAGATTTTTTTACACATTTCGTACATATTTGAACAAAAAAAAAATGTTTAAATGATGTCCAGTTATTAGATAAATAATTACAGTACAATAACAAAATAACTGTTAAAAGCTATTTTTTAAATAAAAAATTAATAACAGTTGTATAGAATTGCACAATAAAGAAAAGTTGATGTTATTGAAAAATTAGAAGAAGAAACTGACAAAAAAAAAATCAACAATGAAAAAAAAATTATATTTTACCAATATTTTAAATGAACTCCTCATGAGGTCTCATAGGTGTTTTGCAGATTTTTTTTTTTTAAAAAATTTTTTTAAAGATTACCCAGTTCATGTTTTTTTTTATTAATTTGATTTGGTTTTTTTTTTTTGTTTTTAATTTAAAGATGAAACTTGTTAGATACTACTGAGAAGTATTATATTAAAAGTTGTTTTAACTTTTATTATATGTTAAAAATTAATTTTTAGTATCAGTATTTTAGAGATGGTAATAGCCTTGATAATAATGTTGTGTAAATTGAAAGCAAAACATATAATCAGTTTTTATTTTTTTGGTAAATAAGTTATGGGAACAATATATATCCATGATATTTTAATGAATACGTTTCAGCCTAAAATAACAAAATGTTTCTACTTTAGTTATGATACAACTGCCATTTTAACAAAATAATTTCTTATAATTAATAATAATTTTGTTAAATAGTAGCTTAAAAATGTCTTAAAATTTAATTTTTTGCCTATTAAGAATTAATAATAATTAAGTTCTTAGTTTGTTTTAATTAAAATAAAGATTTCAAGAAAGAATTAAAAAAAAATTTCAAGTCAAATTTAAAGCTAATAAAAATATATAGTATATGGCATTCAAAATATCCCAAAACAATTTTAGTATCTAGTTAAATATAGTTATGCATTCTTTTGTTTTTAATTACAGTAATCCCAAAGAATAGAATTGCTCTCTGTAAATAGAATGTATCGTACCCCTGTGTATAAATACAATATGCGATTATGTAAAAATATAGAGAAAAGACTTAATCCAGGGTAAAGGAAGTGTGAGCTAACAGAAATGATTCAATTACAAAAGTTAAATAAAAAATAAGATTGTAATGTGTAATTGAATTTTTAACTGAAATTTTCTTTTTTAATTTAGTTTTAGTATATTTTGTTGATATAGACCAATTTCATATATTCCAAAAATTGCTTAATATTAAACAAAACTTTTTATATAATAAAAACAATTTTATGCATTAAATATTAAAAAACTGAGAATTTTTTAAACTAAAAAAGTTTTTTATGATTTTAAAACTTTATGTTATGTAAGGTGATTTACAAAATTGAAACAAAATTGTTACATTAATTTTGCAATAAAATATGTTATAAATACACACAAAAACTTTAAGGTAATTTCAATGTTAAAAAAAATTTACTAATTTTAATACCCATTAAAATGTATGTTCTAAATATTTAGATATTAAATAGACAACGGTTATGTAAGAAAACTTAAAAAAAAATTAAATATAATTAAATTAGTTTTATTATACCTATAATATAATTTTTTTTTATAATTATAATATAAAACAAATGTTTATTTATCCATAAAACAATTAAATTATGTAAAATAAAAATTTTTTCTTTGTTGTTTTTTTTGTTGCAATCAAATCAATCAAATTGATTTACATTATATTAATCAAGTTTCTCGCTAAAGTCTTTTGTTTACAATTTCTATGTAAATAATAATTTAGCGCTTGATTTAAATTCGTATCAGTGCATGCAAATTAAATTTGTTTTTCAATTAAATTTAATAATAATAAGTAAGTATGATTAGATATTATTTAAATAAAATTTTTAATTTGTAATTAAAAAAGAACAACTTCTAAATGAAATAAAATTTGTGTTTCGAAAAATGCAGATTAGTTTGTTGCTACCTTAAAGAAGTGGTTTGTTCTTTGTTATTAAATTTAAAAAATTATTGTTTGACTTAAAATTTTTTTTAAAAGTTCGCTTGCTAAGCAATTGATTAAAATACTAAATTTAGCGATTCTAAAATTCCCTTAGCAATTTTAAAATTTATTGAGTAATAAACAAAATTATTTAGAATTACATTTAAAGTCATAGTTCAATCTTTATTCATAAGAAATAATCAGTAAATAAAGATTTATAAATAGAAAAGTCTTTGTTTAAAAGTTGATAACTGCAAATAAATATACATGAATTATTCCAAAATTCAAAACTTGTTTTCTAAAATTCTCCTGAAATGGAAATCTTTGCATGAAAAACAATTAATAATTAATCTTTATAACAAAATATGAAATTTTATTATATATAATTTACACCTTAATTAAGTTATAATTTATTTAAATTCGATGTTTAATAATTAATGAAGAGTATTAATTTAACAATAATTAAAAAATTTATTACCCTACAATATAATTAATCACGAGCCAATCATAAATCATTCTATTAAAATCGTTGATTAAATTAAAAATTATATAATAATTCTTTAACTAGTTTTCTTTCAAACCTATTCAATTCTGTCATAATAATTATCAATTAAAAGTGTTTTTAAATTGTATTCACTAGGTATAGTATTGATAGAAATCAAATTTTATTAAAAAACAATTATTATGATTTTTTCAAATATACAAATAATGCCGCCAGTTTTTAGTTTTAAAATAATTCTAATTGATTTTTTACCCTATAATGGTCTTATTGTATAAAAAGATATTAGTTGTGATAAATAATATAATATTTAGCTAAGGAATATAACTTGAGAACAGAGCCGTTCTTAAACATTTAGGTAATAAGTGTATTAAAGTTCTCCCAACATTTTCTTCATGTATAATACGTGGAGAACCGCTTCAACGTTTTATATAAGTAAATTTTTGTTATTTTAAATCATATTTAGTTTCAATTAGTATGCAATAGCATAACTAATATAAAGCTTAATCAACTTATAAATATATTAATTAAGCTTCAATTCAAAACTTATGAAAACTGATCATTATGTCTTTAACATAACATAAATAATTTTTACATCGACAAGCTTATAATTAATAATTCAATGGTAATTAATAATTTGTTCTAATTTAAGACAGCTTTTCTTCATCATTTTTATTGAAAAATATTTAATCCATATCTGTTAAGAAAAACTGCTCCCTTTTTAATTCTAATTAGAATTCATGAATACTTATTTTGTTTTTATTATTTTTAAAGTAAACTTTTCAAAAAATTTGCACCATTCTTTTAAATTATTTAATTTTATTTCAATATATAACTAATCTTTTTTTTACAATTAAATCAAAAATCAAAAGAACACAACCTTGAAGGTCAATTCTGTTCCAATTCTGATTATTAATACTAAATATATATTAATAATTTTTCTATTTAAACATTTTCTACTTTATTAATAAAATAATAAAGTTTAATGTTAGAAGTTCGAACCCATGACAATTTAACCTTGTAATAATAGTAATTTGCATGCTATATATTTAAAATTATGACCACTAGTTTTTTTTATGTTGTTTTCTATTTTTAATTTTCATTTTCCATATTAAATATTATGAAATATATATGTAATGTATATATACATTGAAAAATGATTTTTAAAATCAAAAGTCACCATATTGATCGTTTATAAGTTTAAAAGTTTAAAAAATGTTCTGAAATATTGAAAAGAAATATAAAAAAAAACAAAAATTTATAAAAATGCACGTGAAAAATTGGTCAAGGCCGAATACATGTGAAATTTTTCTTTGGGTTTTTATTTTTTATGTATAAACAAGTGTACTAATATAATAATGTTTATACAAATGTATTTACATTAAATGTTAAGAACTTAACTTTGCATAATTTGAAATTAACCTATCAAAGAATTGATTAGTTATAGTTCTATTTTTTCTGAATATTAGTTCTATATTTTTTTTTATAAAAAAATAAAAAAAAATTATTTTGATTTATGACAAATTGTTTGTGATTATTTCAATTTTATTTTTTTAAGTGTTAAAGCAATTAATTTAAATAATAACTGATTTAATTTGTGCTATGCAGAAAGAGTTGTAAACGAAGTTTCTATTGTATCTAGAATTTTTGAATTATAATCGGTCAATATATTATTTCTATAGTTCTTTGCATTTTATTATTTCAATAGTTAGAATAAGTGGCCTAAAACGATGTATTTGAAGATTTGTGATACTAAAATAAATTAGTAAATAGTAATTAAAAACCTTATGTTGTTTCCATCTATTCAGAAATCAAAGGTTTGTTTTGAGAGATTAAGAGATTACTAAATATGAAATAAAAAAAAATTTGGGACTATTACTACAAAGGATTTAATGCATCAAAAAATTTATAAAGAAACCTTCTGTAAAAATTGAATATTAGTATTGATATTAATAATATTTAAACAAGATTATCAACTTAAATGTTTAGTATTCTAAAACATTATTATTATTTTATACATATTATTATTTTGTAATATATTTGGTCTTAACATTTGTTAAACGGTAAAAACTGAAATAAGTATTTTCATAACTCTTAAATACTTGTATTACTCTTAACTTAAATAAGATATTTAACTAATAAATTTATAATATAAATCTTAACTTACCATTATTAAATCGCCGGTTTGTAAATGCCGTCTCATTAAAATGGCAGCCATATTATCTTCATCTTGATAAACTTCACCTATATGATGATCTTCTGAAGCAGCTGGAACCTAAAATTTTTTAAAAGAAAAAATTAATAATATTAGTTAAAAGGTATAATTAAAAACATAAATAAATAAATATATTAAACTAAGCGTTTATTGGTAAAAGGAGGATTTAGATCCTAGAGTTGAAATACAAAAATACCTTTCCGAATAACTTTTCCATTTATGATTCCAAATATATCCCATTCCATAAAAAAAAATAAGAAATTTGTCAGAGAATGGAAAAAAAGTTATTATGATCCATAAGAAAATTTGTTAATAACCCATAAGAAAATAACTAGATACATTTTATTATAGGAACTTCCTTTACATATAATTTTGTCTCCCGTTAGGCATTATTGTAATGTCATTAAAATATATCAATAATATCTTATTTTTCTAACCGCAATGACTTCCATAATAATACTTATAATATTATATATATTTTAAAGCCACAAAATTTTTCAAAAAATATACTCCATGAAGTAACTTGAATCGAGGAAATACCCACATGCGGAAATGTACCAGCTCTTTTCAAATAAATATTAAAAAAATATACTTCATATGCAATTAAAAATTTCATTAGTTATAAAAAAAAATACTACACAGATATGCTACAAATAACTACATATTATATGCCAATTTAATTTTTTTTAACTAATTTTTGCATACTATTTAAAAAAAATATTTTCTTTACTTACTATTTTTTTTCAACCACCATTGGCATGGATAATAAGTAAAACAACAAAAACAAAACGTATAGTAATGAAAAAATAAAAAACTAAACCACATTAACTTGTAGATTGTAAGTAATTTTATTTATTATATGTAGGTATTTTTAAAACCAAACATTAATTCGGTCATTGAATCAATTAATAGCTTTTTAAAATTGTGTCTGTGCAAATCATACTTAATAAATAAAAATTGCAATTTAAAACAAACTTTATTGAAATCCTTTATTTTTTTCCAATTTTTTTTTTTTTGTAAAAAGGGAGTTTTAAACACTTTATATGAGTCTTTATCTAATAAATATTAATTTTATTTAATTGACATTTTTAAAACAGTTTTTTGAAATAACTAATCTTAATTACTTATTAATTCTTAGATTTTTTAGCAGATTTCCTTAAACTTTTCTGCATGATATCAATATGTAATCTTATTACCGAAAGTTATCATTTAGTTAATTATAAAATTGGAAAAGCTATTATATACTTTAAGTTGAGTTTTAACACTTCTGCAAAACAACATAAAAAAGAAATAGATTTTGTTATAATCTATTCTATACCTTTATTTTGTACTCGCCTGCACTTCTTTGAGTATTTTTTATAATACCACTATACTTTATTTTATTACATATACCATAAAGTCTTTTTTTTTTTTGAACTAAATCAATCAAATCACTTTACATAAAATCAATTAAGTTTCTGGCTTAAGTCTTTTGTTTACAATTTCTACGGAAATTAAAAACTTAGCGCTTGATTTGAATATGTATCAGTGCATGCAAATTGAGTATGTTTTTAAATTGCATTAAATAATAAGTATAATTAGATTTTAAGTAAATTATTTCAATTTTACTTTCTAATTAAAAAAAAATAATATTAAATGAAACCAATGTAAATTGTTGTTTTTCTAATCAATACCTAAGACGTTGGTTTTTGAGATATTGGTATTTAATTTTAGGAAATGTCAAGTGTCAATAAAATAAACATTTTTAAAACCACTGTTTTAATATATAATCAAAATCAAATAAATGCCGCCTTTTCTTATATTAAGCCAAATGTATTTATATTACAATTTGTGTTTTTAGAAAAAACTTAAAATTTGTTTAAAGTTAAAAATAATTAAAATAAAAACTATCACTTGGGTGTCCTTTTTACGTGACTTAACTTATCGATTCATAATGAGTATATGTGGGCCTAACAAAAAAATTATTTTTACTAATGCTTGGTTCAAAATGTCAAATAAAAAATCATTTTAATTTTTAATTTACTTTTTTTTTATTTTTTTTTTTTATGATTTTTTAGCTATAACTATATCTTAGCATAGCTTTTAATTAAAATTCACCTAGGTTCCCTTTTTTACTATATTAAATAATTTTTACGTGTTAAGCATTAAAAAAAAAGCGTAAACGTTCGCCCATAAACTAAAAATGTACGGGTGTTGCATTCATTAAACGAAAGAAAATTATATGTTGGTGGTAATAACAAAATAACTAATTGACTGTTTTTTTTTTTTATAATTTCCAATCATGTTTGGTTAAATTAGAATTAATAGTAAAAAATATTGTATTGGTGTAAAATTATAAAAAACAAAAACGAATATTATATTAAAATTTCACTTTCTTTTCAAGAAAAAGGGGGGAAGTAAAGCAACAAATGGCATAATATGAAATCATGATGAGCAACTAAATTATATAGTTAAAATTTTGAAGAACAAAGTGAAAATAAAAGTGAAAATTATATTAGGCGTTTAAAACTGTTCAATGTTTTGGTGTCTTTTGACAATAATTGTAAAATGCTAAATTTAACCAACTACTTGATTTAATTGTAAAAATTTTTTTCAAAAGTTTGCGTTCAAATTAGTCATAAGATGGTAATTACTCATGGTTATTATACAAATTTTCTAAAAGATACCGTGTTATTATAGTAGGATCATAATATTTATAACTCTGGACACTACAAATGGTAACAATGTTCAGTTGATTATTGAGCCTCTGCAAAAATACCTTTTTTATTTAAGGTGATTAAACTAAGAAAATTCTAAAGCATCTAATGGATTATAAGTTTTCTAATATTTTTCGTAAAACTTATTTAAAGTATATGGGGATTAAAATAGTAGTTATTTAACTTTAATAAATTGATCTAAAAGTAATTATTGCTATTAGTTGCCAAGCTTAATGTTTCAAAGGGATTTGATTTAATACAATTCTATTAAGTATATATTGAAATAATTCTATATTTGAGTTAAAATCCATTTCGGTATCTGTGAGTTTTATTTTTCGAAATAAATTTTTTGATAATTTAATGATAAAAAATTTTTAATAATAATATTTTAGCTGAATCAAATCGAAAGTCTGGGCTCTTTTGAACAAACTATAGTTATCATCACTTATCAAATAATAACTTTGAAGTGCATATTCGCGTCATATATAAGGGCCTCATATAAAAGAGATAGACAATCTTACCATTGTGCGAATATTTACAAATAAAATAACTAAATTTTGTTAATTTTAGAATACTATAGGTTGTTATTAAGAAAACAACAGTTTTCGTGAAATTATGTACAATGAGGCGCATAACATTGCATACAAATACATACTTATTTTAATATTTTTAAACTTGTGTTTTTTTTTTGTTTGTTTACCTTACTCAAATTTCAAACAAAACATTGTAAATTTCAAACTTTTTTTTATATTTTTTTAATTACAAATTTCGCTGATTATTAAAAATTTCAAAAAAAAAAACATTCTGCAAGTGTCATGTTTATTTTAAATATTTATCTATATCATCACTTTTTTTAGTAGTAGCATTATTCATGTTATATTTTCAGCACTTTGTTTTTTTTGTAGTTGATTAATTAATGAAATATAATTGTCACTAAATTTAATTTTTTTTTATTTAATTTAATGCATATTATATTTAAAATTTTTTTTTTATTAAAAAGTCAAATATTAACAATGTAGGTCAAGGTCAGTTGCGAAATTTTTTTATCTTAATAGGTAAAAAATTATATGTATATATATATATATATACAGAGTTCACATATATATATATCTCACCTTTACATTTTAAAAATCAGAAGGTTGTCAATTAATGTAAAATGAAAAAAAAAAAAAAAAGAAATCTAAAACGCTTTTAAATAGCGTTTTAATTATGTGCGATTTAAAAGTTAAATTAATGCACAATTTGATTTAGAAAAAAAAAAAAAAAAACAAAACATAAAATAGCTATTAAGAGACGGAAATTAAAAACTAAACAAAATTAAATTTTATAGTTAAGTATATAATTAAAAATATTTAAATTAACATTTTTTTCTTTAGTAATGAATCAGTTTTTTAAAAAATCTTAATTAAATATTCAATGTTATAGTTATATATTTTTAAATAATATTTTATGAGTGCGTTATTCGCTTAATTGACTTTTGAACCTAAAAGATAGATATGTACAGCACAAAAAAAAATTATATAAAGAAAATTCAATCTTATAATGAATGCTTAGTAGAATTTGAATTGGATTTCAGATTAGAGTTAGTTGAAGAAAAATTTGAAGGTACACAAGAGCAATGAAAAGTGGGAAAATTTAGATAATAATCATGTTTAAATAAGTTTACCAAGTTTATTACGATCACTGAGTGAATGAGTTCTAATGAAGAGAGCGCGGTTTTGAATACTACATCTTAAAGCTACCTTTTACTGCTCCTCCCACATGATCTTATGAAAATATATTTATAATTAACTTACTAATAACTCCCAAATTTTATGCCATTGTCAACACTATCCGTTATTTCGTTTTATTTCTAATCCCCGATCCAAATGATATTCAAGATTAACTCTAAGTTTAATTTTAAAATTATTCTGGTTTTAGCTGAATAAGTTTAAGACTATCTAGAGAAACCTCGTACTGATTCCCAGAGTTCACAAATCTATATTTATTAATTCTGTCGAATGTTAAAGAGATGCTTAATACTTTTAAAAAACTTATTGAAACTTAAGTTGATTAAATGTATCTTTAGTATATTATAAATTTTAACAAATGTATGAACATATAGAATCCATTTTAGTATCAAAGTTGTAGCAGCATTTAGCATACAGTGTTATTATCTATTGTTTAAAAAGAGTTTTCCTTTTATTGTACTATAAGTATTTCTTGGTATATATATATTAAATAAATTTTAAATTTTCACTTATCTTACATTTATACTTTGTTTTTTACATAAATTTTAATTTACATTCCAATTACTACAAAAAAACCAAAATATATTATCAACAAATAAATGACCAGTTAAGAGATAAAAATTACATAATTCCTTTCTTACATTTGCACAACAATGAAATTATCAAAAACAATGTAAAACAAAGTAAATTCTTATGTTTCTGAATTCAATTTAGACACAAACTAAAGATAAATTTAACAATAAATGGAATTCAGTTAAACAAAAAGAAATAAATCATTTATTTGCTTTCATCCAGATTTATTTTGTATAGTTACGATTGTGTAATATCTCAATAAAACAAAAACCAAAATATAAAAAAAATACCAAATTACCATTTTCTTTTTATTAGTTTTATGTACTTAATTTTTTTCTCGCTTCATAACACATGTCCAGTACAATCTGTTAATGCAAATACATAAATTTACCCTTTTTTTGTGGACGTTCTTACATGTATAAATTAACATAATTTGAGAATATGTACATATGATTAAGCATACATTTAAAATGTAATTTTAAAACAGTGATACAAGTTATATTCAAGGATACAAGTTTTTGATTGTCATTAAAATGATCTTTACTCTTGCCTTTATGACACAGAAATTATCAGATTTTAACTAACTTACATCTTTTTATTATATTTAAGTTATATTTTTATTATCAAACTATTCATTAAAAATAAGCTTGAACAGCCCACAGGTGCTTGTATTAATTTAAACTAAATAGAAATTTAGTTAGAAAAAACGTTTCCAACAGTATTTCAAAATCCTGTGTGCTCCCATTATTCTACCTAGGCTATATTGAGGGAGCGTTCCATAATCTCGGTTTAGTAAATCTTTTTTCGAAAATCTCGCTTTTTAATAAGAAAATCTCTTTTTTAGTTAAAAAATCTGGTTTTTAAGGATTTTTGAGTTGGATACAAAACCAGAATTAACAGCTTTTTCCAGAATATAAAAAAAGGGATTTTCTAAAAACAAGATTTTCTAAAACGAGATTTTCTAAGAACGAGATTTTCTAAACGAGATTTATTAAACCGAGATTTCAGATCCAACCCCTATATTGCGCCAAACACTTATTACTAATTAAGTTTTTAAATACAAACTCATTAATGTGATAAGTAAACGTTTTTCTAATTATAACTTCTTAGGGTTAATATCAAATATAGTTTTGGCGCCAAAAAAACTTATCAAAATAATGATTATTTGATTATTAGATTAGTGATAATCTAATAATCATAAGTAATAATAAGTGATATTGCCCTGGACAATATTATCACATGGTTGCAAATTAAATTAAAAATATTTTTAAAAATATTAGTTATATAAACTGAACATTTAGGGAATCCCCTAGAAGGAAAAGTCAATATAGAAAAAAAGACATTAAAAATTGTTGACACTTTTCAAATCTATTGACATGTGAATTTTTCTTTAAAATCACATTTTATTATCATTATTTAAAATTTAAAACAATAATTATTTAAAAAAACGGTGCAATTAAATAACATGATGTAACTAAAATCATGATTATTGCTAAATCATTAAAAAGAGAATAATTAGAAAGGAAAATTAAAATGTAAATAAAAACAAATGTATTTTTAATAAAAATGTACAGGGCATCAAACATTGAACAGACGGTCATTGTTGATCTAATTCAAAAGAAAATTTGTCATTTTATAAACATACAAAAACTTTACACAAAACAAAAAAACAAAAAAACGTAATTTAAAAAACTAAATAAACTTCCAGCAACAACAACAAAGTCAACAAAAAAACCATTTAATATACAAACCAATATTAGACTTATCATTGAAATAATTTTATAACAAAATAAATAATTACAATTGAAATGAATTAAAAAATTCCTGCAACACTCAAAAAAAAAATTATTTAGTTCAACAGACCAATAAAATGTTAATATATATATACACACACACGTACTCATTTTAAAAATGCGGAAAATTTTTTTTATTATTGGTTTTCTATCTTTTTCACTCTATTTTTAACTGTACTACCTAATATACAATGTGAAAAAAACTCCTTTTTATACTAAACTTTACTAACATATTTTTATACTTTATAAATTGTGAATTACAAACACATTTACATAGTTTTAAAATTAAATTCCGGGATAATTTACTACTCTCTCAGGTTAACTTAAGTAATTCAATTATCATGTCCATTCAACATATGTTTTGTTTTTGTTTTTGTTTTTTTTTTTTATTTTAATATAATTTTATCAATACTGCGATTTCATTGTTTATGTTTTACAATAGCTTTGTTTTTTTTTTCCATTAATTATTGGAGAGAAAGAGAGAGAGGAATACACATTATAAATTAAATAACATATGATGCAAAAATGTCAACTGCTACATTGCTTAGACATGTTAACGTTTTGTTTTGTTTTTATTTTTCTAAATGATACATGTTTTTCCTTGTGTATAGTTTTATTTTTTTAAAGATCAATTTTGAAATTGGTTGAAAAAGATACTTTATACTTAGGTAAAATGTCACAATATACAGTAAAACCTAGAATAAAATGACAGATTATTAGACGAACGTGGAGCGGAGTTATAGAAAGTGTAATTTTTTATTAGTTGTATTTGTTAGATAATGAAACCCAATTATTTTAGAGATTTTATAGTTATATTAGTGTTACCAACAAACCAAAACTTGTTTCTGACCCTAAAAATGTCAACTTCCTATATGTATATTTAAATCTTTAATTACAGATAAATTTAGAATGAAATAAAAAAGAGTATAGGTTTCTCAATAAAACAGAGCAAATGCTAACAAATTTGCTTAATCAAATTTTGACTTACATTTTAATTAACAGTTTGACCTGCATAAGTACAGTTATGACGATTAAATACTTTAAATCAATACATTCTGCTTTAAAAATGATATTCAGCATATTTTTACAAAAAGGTAAAGTCAAAAAAAAATTTTTTTTTGAAAAATTCTACAAAAAAACGTAGCTGAAATCCGAGAGTCTAAAATCTGAGAAAAAGGCTAGTGCTTTTAAAAGGATTTATTAAACCGAAATTATGAAACACTCCCAAAAAAATCCTTCGTTATTCGAATGTTCACAGGTACAGTTTTAAAAACATTATACGTTTTACATTTTTATATTATTTATCAAAAAATCCGATTTTTTGACATCTGACTATACTAATCATATATTTCAGTCATTTCAATTAATTTAATTTCTTAAATCAAAAATTTGTTCAATTAAATCTGAACTCGACTGTTAATTATGTCACGAGAATGCGAAAAAATTTCAAAAAACTTTTTCCCATACATAATTATCTAGAAAAATTTTAGGACATTGAAATTTAACATGACTATACATACGAATTTCCTTCTAAAATCAATAAAATTTGTTACAAATTTTGTTACATTGTATGTAATTGGAATCGAGTTCAAATTTGCATAACATTTATTTTGTAATATTTACTTACATTTTTTTTTAATTTTTTTATTCATGATCAATAAATTTTCATTTTCTTTTTCTAATTTCCTTAATTGTCAAAATAAATATTGAAAAAATTCCTATACTCTGACTAATTGAAATTTATATTATTTCATGTATTGTAATTTCCCAATTAAAACAATTTTGGAAACGGACTATCATTAGTCTTTATTGAATTTTTGACTTGGGTATTAAGTAATTGGTGAATGTATAGAGGATATTCGGGAATGAAAGCTTATCAATTAGCAAAGAAGATGGAAATTTAGAAGATTAGTTCTAATTTATCAAAGAAAAAACCATGGGATTGGACAATTCATTATAGAAAAATAAATGTGGTTAATTCGAAATTAAGCTTCCTTCATAATATTAAAATTTTAGCTTAAATTATGACAAATTCTATTAATAAAATTAAATTGAACCTTATGATGGGTTAAAAAAAATTGAGAAAACAAATAATATTTATCCGTTTCAAATTATTCGTATCTAATTTGTATATTTTGTACTAAAGATATTTAGAACTTGTTTATTCTGCCATGCCACCCCGATTTGTTTTGTTTTGAGCACTTGAATCTTAAGATCTATTGTTCATTTACTGTCCTTTTTGTCTATACAATTTAGAGCTTTATAAAAACTTAAGATGTAAGAGTATTATAGTGGCCAGGCGTTGCGTGAAATTTCTTCCCTAGAAAATCAAATCTTTTCTTGCCAGGAAGGGTAAGTAGATGCTATGTTGGTTTTTTGTCACTTAGAAAAAGACAAAGCTAGTATAATTTTATTTAAGTAGTAGTTTTCGTGGCTATGGCTTATTATGAATATTACATATCTACATATTTTGTAATATCCTTTTTGCTATGGTTTTGTAGTGTATAGATATTTTACTTTGACAAGGAGCAGAGGATATTCCCTAAGTATTTTGGGCATAAAGAATAGAATCAGAGGGCATCCCCTAAGTAATTTAAACTAATATTAACTTCCTTTAATCTTTATTTTCATTTAATTTTTGATTAGGTGCCTGTAACTTTTTTTAATACATTGAATATGATCCAAACCCATGATCTTTCGATTAGAAATTTGGTGGCTTACCTAGGCGTCTCCGGATAGGTTTTCAATCTTTAATCTATTAAATTTAAGAAGCTAATTTAACAAACTTAGTTAAGAAGCTAATTTAACAAACTACTATATCGAACTAGTTTTTCAATAGTAAACTATATCATTCTCTTATTTCAATATTGAATCAACAACTCATTATTATTAATTATAAAAAATAACTACTGCGAAATTCTCTATATGAAATTTTCATTATTATTTTTATTGATTTTTCTAAATGGTTTCCTGATTAATTTTTAAATAACATTTTTTTTTTTACTTTAATTTTCAAAATATTTTCCAAGGTATTTTAAACATAAAAAATTTTTTTCAATATTTAATGGTCTACACATTTTAATAATTGGTTTTAAAATTCACCTAATTTCCTTTATTAACCCAAATATGTGTTTTGAGTTTTTTTTTTTTTTATTTATATTAAATTTATAAAAACCTGTGCAATTATTTTTCTTCAATATTTTTTTTCCTGTATAAAACTATATATATGTCCTATAATAGAAAAAAAAACACACGGCAATACTTATTTCAAATACTTTAAATTCATTGGAGACTTGAAAATTTTATATAAATGTTACAAATTTTGAATATATTATAGTCTAGTATCAGCCTTCTATCAAAATTGGATTACAAACAAAGCTAAAAAAAAAAATTTCATCTGGAGCATTTAAATAAATCTTAAGTATCTTAAGTAAAAAAAACTAATAAGTACAACAATAGCAACAACAACAGCATCAACATTTTTTTTTAAAATAAACTCAACTTAACTCAAACTCAGACAATCACCTTAAAATTAAATACATTGCTCTAATGTTAATCAAATATTCAAAATATACGAAAAATTAAACAAAAAAAAAAAAAAAATGGAAAATATAGAAAAATAGTTAGAAATCATAGAAAAATTACATGAAAATGCATTATTACCACCTACATTTAATTGTTATGTTGCCCATAAAGCATAAATACAAAAACAACAAAAAAAAAAAAATCATAATCAAAATAAAAACAATGAAAAAATTTTTTTTTATTTAAATGAATGAAAAACAGAGACGGAAAATTAAATTGGAACAAAATATGATATTCAGAAGAGGGTCTGTAAATCAGTTGTAGTCAGCGTAAAGATGCAAGATTTTGTTAATATAGATCCACTCCATTATAGGAGTATAGTATAGAATATAGATCATAGGGTATCCACAAAGGCATATTAGATTATGGACCCGGTTTCATGAACTTTTGTTTTCAATATAAGCCATTTCTCTATACATACTGTTACTATACATACTCCAGACTTATGAAATCCAGGCTGTTGTCGAGAAATACAAAGCTTAAATTATACAAAACATTAATCAGACCGGTTCTAACATATGGATGTGAAACATGGACGCTTAAAACTGCAGATTGTAGACAACTGGGAATATTTGAGCGTAAAATACTTCGAAAAATATATGGACCGGTTAGAAACGAAGATGGTACCTACAGATCAAGAAATAATTTCGAGCTTGAACAATTGACTGAACATAGAACCATAATAAGATTCATAAAAGCGCAAAGGTTAAGATGGATAGGACATGTTATAAGAATGCCGGATAACAGAACAACAAAAAGAGTGTTTCTCCACCAAATGCAGGGTACTAGAGGTAGAGGGAGACCAAAAAAAAGATGGCTAGACGCTGTTGAAGATGACATAAGGATTTTAGGAATAAGAAATTGGAAGAGAGTTGCACAAGATCGGGATGTATGGAAGAGAATTATAGCGGAAGCTCAGGTTCATCAAGGACTGTAAAGCTATAGAAGAAGAAGATAAGCCATTTCTCAATTGTAAAGTTATTGTACAAAATACGAATACTTCGGGGGCCTTCAATTATCTTAGGATAAGAAATTTTTTTAATTAAGTACTAAACATTACAGTATAATCTATTACTGTAATTAATAATAAAATTAATAAGGCCCGATCGTGTTTAGAGTCCAAAAAAGACTATTTAAAATGATTGGAGCATTGGTTAAAATAATATTAAATTTTGAATTAATGGGATTTATTACATAGTTTTGGAATTCTTCAAAGTGGGCTGCTTTAAAATAGAATTCATAAGATTGATAATTTTCAAATGAGTTTAAATTGATCTTAAGCAAAATACGCCTAGAAATATGCTTAGTTCTTAAAATTTATTTCTAAGGATTCTAAAATTGGTTCTGTAAAAAAGAATTCTAAGGTTTTGAAACCCTTTGATCTAAAAGTAATTGTATTGAACCCTTATTCTAAGAGTAATTAAATACTAAATCCTATTCCCGTTTAATCCACCCCTGTTTATGACAAAAAATTAAACATCAAAATTAAACAGTTGGGTGGTTTTTTAGTGTTATATATTTTGTTTCATTTTTGTTTTGTTTTTGTTTTTTTTTTACTTGAAAAAAGAATTGACAGCCAAGGCAGTACTTATTACTGCCTGCATACATAAAACTTTTTTTTAAAAAAATAAATTTTGCTTAAGTTTTCCAAAATAGACGGTCTTTAAATTTTGATTTGGATTGGGGGTAATGGAATTTAACAATATAATTATAAACAAAAAGTTTCCTTTTAAAAATATATATGTGTATGTTTGTATATATATTTCATTTTCGAAAAAAAATACAAAATTTTTTTTTTTTTAATTCTCTTTATTAATATGTTTACTAAATTTAAATATTGTATTATTTTTTTTTTTACTTACTTACTTAATCTTTAAGTAAAGTTTTTTTCTTATTTTTGACTTTATCTTAAGAATAGGATTAAAGTTAAGTTAAATCATACATAATATATACATAGATACTTTATTTCCATAAAAATAATAACAACAACAACAAAATATTCACCACAATAACATTAACTTGAGTTTAAAATTTAAATGAATTAAAAAAATTATTCACTTTTGTTATACTGACTGAAGTCAGTCGAATTGTTATAATCTTAAATAAATTGCATATATACATATATATGTGCAGTTGTGTGTATATGGTTATAGTTTTGTTTAATGAGATTTTGTGTTTTTCTCGCATGATACATAATAATGGCATGCAATTATGTATAGAAGAAAAATAAAAAAATATAATAAAAAACTAAAACTAAGTTAAGTAACTTTATATGAGTCGCGTTTTCCGTTCTACTAAACTGGATTTTTTTTTTTTTCTTTTGAATTTTAAGATTTGTAAATTTTAATTTTCTTTTTAAAAATTTTCTAACATTTTATAATTTTTAAAAGTTTTAAATTTCAAAGAATTATAAAACAAATTTGAAAACAAAAGTGTTTTTGTGATAATTTTGAAAAATAGTGTCATGAATGCAATATAATAAGAATTTCAAGCAAATTGAACGATATTTAAATAAATTATAACTATATATATATATAGTTATATATATATATTTATATACATAAAACATATATTTATATACATAAAACATATATTTATATACATAAAACATATATTTATATATAGACAAGAAAAGGGGTTTGAGATGTTAATAATGAAAAAACAACTTTAAAATATATATGAGTATATAAATATATGTGTAAAATTATATGGTATAAATTCAAATCAACCCCGATAACCCAGAAGTACTTCAGAAGTAGTTTCTGCACTACTAAATAAACTTCAGAAGTACTTCTGCACTACTTAATGGAAGCACTTCTTTTCAGCTGAAAGTATGGTGGGAAAAAATTCAAAACTTTTGCACTAATACATTGAAAGTTCTTGTACTTCCTTTCAGGACTTTGCATCATTTTTGCAGTATACTGAATGGAAAAGTTCTTCTCACCACTTCTTCAGCACTTTTTCAGTGGTGAATGGAAGTGGAGCTTTTCACCACTCTTTCAGTATTTTTTCTGTGGTGAATGACATTTAGCCGTTTTTCAATAATTTTTGAGTGGTGAATAGAAGTAGTTCTTTTCAGTTTTGTTTCAGTACCTATTTAGTAAAAAATAAATGTAGTTTTCGGAGTTCTGTTCCAGTATCTTTTCTAATGTTAATTTTATTATTTGTTAAAAACTGTTTAAAAAATGAAACCCTTACTTAAATTTAATTACTAATGGTGGAATAAAGTAACATTCTATTAGGTTTAAAAAGAGAGTGATATAAGAGAGCAAATGTACTTTGTGGTTGTTTCATTAATTTTATTTTTTTAATCAGTATTTTTAATTCAGTACTTTTTTAGTAATTAATAATCAGAATTTAAAAGTACAGGGTTAAATGCAAAGACAATTTTTTTTTTAATCTATAAAAGTGTAAAAATTCATTTGCTAAACTAAGGTTATGAGGGAAATCCTTCTAATAACAACCCTATATAGATCAATCTTAAACACTCCATTCACAAATTAATTTTGCATTAAAATTTTGAAGTTTCAATATTAAATAACGGATCATCACTGCCTGTCACCTGTCACCCTACATTACTGAATAGCACTTTTAATTAAGAAATTGACTCTTTAAATTAAAATTCATTAGCACTATTTTTTAAAAACAAAGTTTTGACACTCTTTTAAATGACAGATTAGAACTTCTTATATTATTACGATATATCAATGTGACATATCTTTTCTCTTGATATAATAATTGACATTTGACAATTCAATTGTAAATGATGACATACATCATTTAACCGAGTTAATTAAAGAAAATTAAAAAAAAAAAAATTAACAAAATATTTCGTAATTGTGTTGCTTTTATTTTGCTTTAAAATTTTAAAATGACACAATTTTTTTTTTTTTTTTTTTTTTTTGGTGTTATTTAAAGGAGTCAGTCAATCATACTTAATGAAATCATGAATTAACTGTATAGGTAGGTATATAAGTAGTATTGTATTTTGGCATTATTATTTTGATGTAATGTTGTAATTTAAAAAAAAGACTTACAAAAAAACTAAGAAAAACTGAAAACTTTAAATAAACAATTAAATCGTGATTTTTACAGTTATAAATTGAAAAATACAAAAGAGTCAAACAATCACAAAATTTATTTTGGTTTCTTTACGTTATTTTTTGAATTATTTGTTTACAAATTTTTTTTTTAAAAAAATTTTCAAATCTTTCAACCATTTTTGTTTTGAAAAATAGAAAATTAGACAATCGATGGTGTTAAATAAAATTACCGCCAAAAGAAAAAAAAAAAACAAAAACAATGAAAAACAATAAAAACAATATTAATAGCATAAAAGTTGTTAGTAAATGTAAAGTTTAAGAAGTTTAAAAAAAAAAAAAAACAACAACACGACTGTTGCATGATGTCAGTTGGCGTAAATAAATTATTGTCTTTCTATTATATTGGATAAGGATCTCCTAATATAAATGAAACATTCATTAAATGACATCTGATAAATGAGTTTAAAATTTAAAAATAAACTTGTTGAATATGTAGTTAACAATATTTTATTTTATGTTCTTATTATTGTGCAAAAACAAATATACAAATTAATTTTTTATAAATTATTTATATAATAAATGAGTAAATGACACAAGTTTGGTATGTGAAATGGTAACGCAAGTTCATTAAAGTTAACAAGGAAGAAATGATTTTGTTTTGAACTTATTATATTGGTTTTTATTATTTAACTAAATCAGTTTTATATACCTAAGACGTTCAATATTAACTAAATTCTTGTTTCATAAACAGTAGTCACTAAAGAAACATCACTTATTTGTTGAAAGAATTGGTAATTTACCTAACAGTTATACTTCAAAAAGTTTACATTTATAATTCAATAATCAGTAGTTGGGTACGAAAAGCCCAAGATAAAATTCTCAAAAACAAAATCTCTATGATAAAATGCCCAAAACCAAAATCCCAAAAAAACCCAAATCCCCAAAAACCAAAATTCAAACCCTTGATTTGGTAATCAACTATAAAACCCTCATAAATATTTTGGAAAAAATGCATAACCCTTATTTTTTAACGAATCATATGATCTCTACAGAATACAGAATGTATACCTAAATATATTTATAAATGTTTTCTTAAAGTCTTTGGGAATTTTGGTTTGGTGGATTTTGATTTTTGGAGATTTTGTTTTTGGGGATTTTGTCCTAATGAGAATTTTGCTTTTTCAAAATGTTGTGCCGTTTGCAACAGTTAGTAATCTTTAATTTGATTTCTAAATTTAATCTTCGATTGAGTTTAGCTTATAAACAATTTATTGACTATTTTAGTTTTAAGTTTAGAACTAAGCTAATCAATCTAAGTAACTTAGCAGGAAAGCATAATCCTGTGCAAATGTGATTAATTTAATAATTATTTTAACATCTGCATAAAGAAGAACACAACTAATGTGAAGTCAGATGGTTTTTTTTTTAAGATGTAATTTAAAGTTATCATATATATGATAAAATACTGTAAATATACTGTATATGATATCATTTTTAGATCTTGAATCCATGCTATTAATTAATAAAAACTAAAGATTACAACATTGTTTCAAAATTAATCAATTTACAATATCTTAAATCAATAAATTTCACAAATATTATTAAAACAAATCTAATATGTATAATATATATATAGCTTAATTCTTAATTTGCAAAAATTCTCAAAACTATCTGACCGAGAACTCAGTGGCTAAATTCTCGACTTTAAACCCTGGACGGATCATATCTAATAAAATATATTGGGTATATTATAATAGTTTAGTAAGAAGTCCAAACGCTAAATAGGCAAAGGACTATTATAATATCAGACAATGTTTAAGATTTGTCAAATAAATAAATATGTTATCAAAACAAATCTAAAATTTCAATTGTTATCGACCGGATATGAACAATCTAAATTGTCATATAGAAAGCATCCAATGAAGGTACAACTGCGTTCATAAAACAAATGCAGTCTAAAGAGATATCAATTAAATTATGCACAAATAAAAACTTAAGTATTTTGCACATGTTTACAATTCTTAAGACAATCTGGATTAAAATAATTCGTAATAAGCGTCATAATAAGTGAACAAATTAGTCACAATGTCATTTAATAAAACCTAAAATACGCCTAAGTTACGTCTTTGTAAAACTCTTTAGAACTGTCAAAACAAGCTGTTTTTCAGTTAGTACTTAACTATTTACTAATTACTTAGTAAAAAAACACATTATATTAAAACAAATTAAAACGAGAAAGAGTGTGGTAGAGTAGACTGTGTCAACTCTGGGATACCCGTATGACCGTAACATATACATTATATCATTATTACTATAAACATTCTATACTTTTGGCAAAATTCCAAACATACCAGCTTTAATTAGGTGTAGTGTAATGCTCATATAAAAGAAGGAGTTGTATGGCAGCTACTCGAACCGGCAGCAGTAGACCAACCAAATTTTGCTGTATTTTTGGCCATTACACTAAACTATTTTTGGCAAAATTTCAGACACCCAGCTTCATTAGGTGTAGAGTAATGCTCATATAAAATAAGAAGTTGTATGGCAGCTACTCGAACCCAATGCAGTAGACCAACCAAATTTTGCAGCTACTCGAAGTTGTATGGCAGCTACTCGAACCCACTGCAGTAGACCAACCAAATTTTGCAGAAACTCTGGCCATAAAACTAAATTACTTTTGGCAAAATTTCAGATACGTAGCTTTTATAGGTACAGAGTAATACTCATATAAAAAAAGAAGTTGTATGGCAGCTACCCGAACCCATGGACCAAAATGGCTGGATTTAAATAGCGATGACGGCTATTGCAAAAAAACGAATTTGCGAAAATGTCAAGATCCTAGCTCCTTTAGTTTTTGAGTTATCGTGGTGACGGACGGACAGACGGACGGACGGACATACATAGCTAAATCGATTTATTTTTCGATTCTGATCCGATCCATACACTTGAGTCTATATCTACCCCCCCTCCTTCTCTGCGTCACAAACGTAATGGCAAATTTATTATACCCTTTGACTATATAGTCATACGGGTATAAAAAAACACCCTCGAATAAAAATACAATATTCTGTTATGTTAAAATGACACTTAAATTCCAAATGTACCGGTATAATTTTTAATTGTTTGTTTTAAATACTTCATTTTTTTTTTAAATTTAATTTAATTTAATTACATAACAGATTATAAAATGGCCGAATAAAAACAACAGAAGGAAACAAAAATAAATGGCTAAATAATATACTAAATAAAAACCAGAGCATGAAGAATGAGATTTTATAATATTTTTCCGAAAAAAACAATAACAAAACTAAAAAACAAAAAACTTTAAACTTAAACAATTTATTTAAATCCAAAGATAGTCGAGACAAGATTTTGTTTTTTTTTAAAAACAAAAGTGTTTTTTTCATTACTTGAATAGTTAGTTAACTCAATTACAAGGAATTGATTGTTTTTTTTTTTTTTTTTTTTTTATTGTTATTTTTTTATACTCTTATATTTCGGAGTTTCTTTGAACACTGTTTATAATTCTCTTGTCACGTAACTGACTTGTATATGTGTATATATATATATATATATATACATTAAACGAATTATTTCATTATTAAACTTAATTTGGTAATATTTTTTTGTTACAAGATTCTTTTGTTTTACTAAAAATTTTTTAAAATATCTTTTGTTTTGCATTAAAATCATTTTAATGTATAATTTGTATTCAATACCTAAAATATATGTAGTATTGTAATTAAAATTAGACTTAAAAAAAAGAAATAAAACTAAAAACAATTTAAAGTAAAAAAAAAAACTGTTCTAAATATGTCCAATTTGATTTTATAATTGCATATGGCATTGAAATATAGAGTATTTTTTTTATTATGTCATACTGTATTAGAAACAATCTTCAGATAAATCTGTCCTAGATAGAGGAATTATTACCAGTACTTGAATGCAAGATTATATAAATATTAGATTATAAATATATAAGTATATAAATATTTAAAAGAAGTATTTAAAACAATAAAAATGTCATAAACATTACACAGAGGTGAATAAACAGTGGTAAAGAAACGATTAAAAAAAAATGTAACATATCTAATTTTAATTTTATTAGAACAGATGTTTTAGTAGAAACAGTTATAAATTTTAATTTTAGTAATTTGTTTTGGTAAATGTTGGTTATAAATTGTAAAATTGTATTGTTGATATGTTACGAAATATATGTTTAATGAATTTCCAAAGTTTTTTTAATTTTTTGTTGAAAATCATTAATTTATTAAATTTAAACCAAACTGTACATTTGTTTTTAAAATTTCAAATTCTAAATTTATGCTCTTATTTGGATAAACTTCAAAAGCATTTAGAGGAATATTGTGATGCTTATGATTTTAAAATTAGGTTTTTAAATTTTAAAAAAAAAGTACTTGACAGATAATGTTCTTGTATTAAAATTAAACTTGATGAATTACAAGTACAAATTATGTAAAAAAAAACAAGTACAAGCCTTAGTATTACACGTAGAATTTACTAGATTTTAATAGATACAATTCTATTATAGATAGATAATCAATAACTTTTGATTTGAGTTATAATTTTTGCAATAACTTTTAATTTGAGAAAATATTTTTATATCTCCGCTGCCGCATCCGAAAGGGACAGTTGGCTCTACTCTCATACCAAATTGTATGTGATATAAAACTATTCAGTAAAATAAAATAAAAAATTGATATATCTGTGAGTTGTATTATTTAATTTTTTATTTTATTATTTTTATAGCAACTAAATTAATTCGAGGACCAGTTAAAAATTTTCACTTTTACTGAGATTTGAACCTGAGTCTCTTGATTTGAACCTGAATATCATTTTTTACGATCAATGAAAAACGATAAAACTTGTTAGAATAAATTTTACAAATTTTGTAAAAGAAAGACTTAAGATGGAAACTTTGCTAAATTATGTGAAAATTTGTGTTAGAAAAGGACCACCATTGTGTGTTGCCAATCAATGATGATGTAGCTACTTAATGAAAAAAAAAGTGTTCTTAGTTTTCGATCAAAAATAATTCAAAAAAAAAATAAAAACAAAATAATTCCACTAAAACTTTAAATTTAATAAATACTAAAATATCTTAAGAATAATACAGTTAAAAGCGTAACCGTTTTTCTTAAAAAATTTAAAACTTATCTGGAAATATATTCTATATTATAAAAAACGATCAGTTATGAGTTAAATTGAAAAAATATTATCGATTATGAGTCAAATTTTACAATTGAATTTATGATTCATAATAAAAAAAACTTTAAAAATATTGAAAACTGGTATATTTTGAATTATAAAATAAATTTTTTTTTTTTGCGTATAATTATTGATTTATTAAAGTCCATATAGTTTTGTTCAAACTTTTTTATAATTAAAAAATTTGAAATGTTTGCGATCTTATATCAAAGAATGGTAAATTAAAACTTATGTAAACCATTCATAGCTGCAAAAGGTTTCAGAAATATTTTTGTAAATATATATCTCCGTTTTTCATTAGTAAAATTAACATCAAAATCGTAGTTGACTAGGCTTCCGTTCCGTTACTTACATTATTTTAATTAAACATCCTTAAACAGGTGTAATCAACTACAGTTATTCTAGAAATTCAAAAACCTTTTATTATTTAATTAAAAAATATAACTCACAGATGCAAAACTATATTTTTTAAAAGTGATATCTAAAACGTTTTACTTGTCGTAAAGTTTAGAACAACCTCAGGTAGTATTTGTATTTCACATACAATTTTTAACATTAATCCCAATTATAAGAATGTAATATATCTAGTTAAGCATTTTTGGGTTATATTTTGAGGTTTCTCTTTGGGTTTTGGTCAGTGCTTTAATTTTTTTGAAAATATGCTAAAAAGTGGAATCTTATATAAAAAAAAGTATATTTTAATTTTATTTGTATTGCCATACTTCCGATTTTATATAAAAGAATTATATTCTTATTGTATTCACATGTTTGCAAGCTACTGCATTCTTTATTAATTAACTAGATCGGAGTTTGAATCTTCATAAAAAACTTGTAATTTTAAACTTGCTAACATTGATACTGGATAACCATAAAATTACATATAATACATATAATTAAATTTTAAAATAATCTTAGTTTTCATCAGTGATTATACCAAATTTTTTTTGCTGAGTCGAGTCGAAAACTAGATAAAAGTTTTTTCACTTTTACTGGGATTCTAACCCGGGTCTTTCGCATGAAAGATAGACATTCTAACCACTGTGGCACCCAGCCGCTTGTAATAGTAATAATTTATAATTCTAATATATAACATTTACAATAAAATTTTCAATTCCCAACTAAAATAAATAACTTTATACTCTTATAGAAGCAATATACCGAATGCATTCGATTAATTAGGTAATCATAGCTAATTAATGTCTCGTAAAAATTTATAATGAAAATTTAATATACGAACAACATCTAATTAGTTGTAATCACAATTCGTATCATAAATTATTTATTTTAATTTTTTTTTTAAAAAAATTGCATTAAGTACTTTAAAAAAAAAACTGCAGCGCAAAAATTCAATGAATTAAATATTTTTTTTAACTTATCCAACTCCATAAGATTTTTTTTTTTTTGAAATAGAAAAATTTCATCACAATTTTTACAAAAAAGTAAAAATTTAAAATTTCAATTCACAAAAATAAAAAAATTGTCAAATAACTTTTACTCTATAAAATTTTATTTTCATAAAATAATTTTCCGCTCTGATTTGTCGTTTTTTTTTTCAGTCTTTTGTTTTTTATTTTTTTTTTTTTGAAAATTACGTTTGTTCAATTTACTCAACCACCCAAAATAATCAGGCAACTTAATTTAGTTTTTAGTTTTTTGATTATTTTCCATTTTCTTTTAATCTGACAAAAAACCTACAAAATTTTATTTTTTTAAAAAATGCTCATATGGTATTTTAGATACCCCTTTAAGATAAAAATAAAAAAACTAACTAAATATTTAGGCTAAAGAAAAAAAAATAGTTTTTTGCGCAAATATGAGGAAAGTTATAAAGCATAAAATGGCGCAATAAAATGTGTGGTAAGATTAACTTAATTTAATATTGACATAAATATACTACTTTTTGCTTTTGCCTTTTTTCCATATTTTCCTTTAGAAATTATTTGAAATTTTAACTTTTTATTAGACTTTACTTTTTTTTACATGTGGTTCATAATCTCAAAATATTGCTCACTATTTCATGTGTAAGCTCAATTTACTATAAAAAAAAAACTGATCTATTTACACATACAAGTGTCTGGTGATACATTTCTTAATTTAATCATTTGATATTAAATTCATTTTATTTTAATTAATATCTAAAATTAAACCCGTTATTAGCTACAAAGTACAAAAATGTCTATATTGAGAAATTATAAAAATTATTTGCATATGACATGGATTATTGAGTCAACATATATTTCATGTGTTATTATAAGTAGGTGAAATAATCCCTGTAAATGAATTCACGCAAAGTTTAACACAAATTAAATATAAATTTTTCAAAGTGAAGAAAAAACATTTCAATATAATAATAAAACAAGTAATTAATATAAAAATCATATATATATTTATAATAAATCAAGTAATTAATATAAAAATCATATATATATTTATATTATAAATTTACCTCATCAATTATTTCTTCATATTCAACGCCTTGTGTTGAATTTGGTTCACTACGTACTGTCCACATACGTAATGAATTTGGTCCATCTTTAAATAAACCATCAGTTTTTTTTAATGTTAAATTTAAATTTTCACCAAATGCACTAAATGACACATTATGCTCTTTTAAATCACTTAAATCTAAATTTTTTAATTTTTCACTATAACTATTATCACTAATACTATTTTTATTATTTTGTTCTTTTGATAATTGTTTTAATTCACTATAATATGGTGATTTACTTAAATCTTTTTTAACATGATGTATATTTTTACCACTAATATCAATATCATTTGTAATACTACGTCTTTTTCTAACACTATGTCCAAAAACTTCTGATTCTAATGGATTTTCATTATTATTATTTGTATCATAATTATGATGATGTAATAATTGTATTACTTCATATTTTGGAACAGAAGCAATATTATCAACATGAAATACTGATTGTAATTGATGTGTTGTCATTTGTTTGTGTACCTGTAATCATAAAAAAAAAGGAAATAATTAATATAATAAATAAAACTAAGATTCTTTAATATAAATAAAATAAAAGATTTATATAAACAGTTTATATTGAAAAAATACTAAGATATAAATATTGCAAAAACTTTTTATTTGAGTTACAAAATATTTTTATATCTATATTTTTATACATATAGAGATCTGTCATCTACGTCCTCTGTACCGCGAAGTCTTTAAGGAATTCAATGATAATGGTCCCTTGGACGATAAGTGAAATACATTAAAATTTATTAGAATAAATTTAAAAAACTTTTTAAAAGAAAGACTTAAGAAAGAAACTTTACTAAATTGTGCTAAAATAATGCTTCCAATGTTGAAGAATACTTGTGGAGTTATATAAGAATTAAATAGTATAATTTTCTTAACATTTCATTTCTGCTATAAAATTCATAAAATTCATTCACTTCTTAGATAAACTTAGATATTGTTTAAATGACATTAATTCTGAAGATGAGAATCTATTGTTAAATATTAACAAGTAATTGTCTAACGGATATAAGATAAATAGTGAAGCAATTATGCGAACAAACAATACAAAATATCAAATTTTTAAATTTTGCAAACTTTTACATGCTAATTTAATTATGTAGTTTTAATTAAATCACTTAAGGTAATATGTATACAAAATCCAGTATAACAAATTCAAGTTCTTACAGCATAACTAAGAAGCTTATTAATTTAAAAATATTATAAATTAAAATAATTCTAAATACCCGAAATAAATATCACTTTACATAACTACTTCAACACAACAAATTGAACTTCATTAAGTAGTTTAACTTCTTCTATATTCGCTAAAATATCTTAAAACTTGTTTTACTGTAAAACAAATATTAAGTTAATTTTTTACACTAAAAACTATAAGTTACGCTACTGGTAATATATTTAAAGATTTATTTCGTAAATGCCTACTTATCACAATACTATTTTAACCTATTTCCTGTATATTAAAAAACTTTTTTTAAAAAAAATCTCAACAAACTTAGCAGTGTATTTCTTTCCTATTTTCAGAGAATTAAAAATTATCAAGATCTTAGTCATGTTTGTCTTAAAACTCTTTAATTGGTATTTTGTTCTAAACCGCGTATAAAGCTAAAAAAATTTTGTCAATTCTTTTCAAAACCCTTGAAGTCAGGAACTATCATTCAAAAATACAAAAATACTTCATATTAAATTTTTCTATAAAATATTTACGAAATTAATTATAAAGTATATATATTCTAAATAAAAACACAAAACTAACAAAATATTTTAATAAAAAATAACGGTTTTTGACATCAAAACATCACTTTGACAAGACCACCAACAATAAAAAACAAAATGCTATTATCAATCATTTTGTTTAAAATCTCTCATCTTTTAAATTTTTTTTTTTTTATTTTAGTTTTTTTTTGTTAGAAAATATTTAACACTTCCGAAATCTGTCTTATTTAAAAAAATTTTGACATGTTGTTTGACATAATTTAATTGAATAGAAAAAATGAATAGTCAAAAAAAAAAATAAACAAAAAAAAATCAAAAGAATAATAAAATTAATTTTTTTTTCTAAACCGGAAATCAAGAACAGACGACGCAATTTAGCATTCACATTTTTATAACAGAAAAATGTTTCTCAACATTTTAAAAATACAATGAATTAATCATTTATTTATATATAACGGTTTTTAAAGTAATAACTAATTTTATTTTGTTTTGGTGTATTCACCTGGAATCTAATTGTTAATTAAAAAAAAAATTCTTTAACTTTTAATTACAGTTGTTCCAACCAACATAAGGATATATTCTTTTTAAAATGTTGCTATAAATGTTGATAGTTAAAAAATTTCCGGTAGATGGTTGTAATTTAAATTTTTCACAATAGATGGATTTTCATTTGAATAGGTTATGTTAAATAATATTTTTTATTGTTTTACCATTAAGCACTAACTTCTTCCATTTAAAAAATTTTATCTTTATTTATCAGCGAAACCGCATATTATTTTATTCAATACATATCTCAATTTATATAAAATGATAAACTTCTCAAATGACAGATAGTTTTAAAATGTCAAATATATGTATGGTAATAAAACTTTATAACATATGTTCTGTCTATTATTTTTATGAAAAGCAACGCATGCTATATTCTATTCTGTAGAAATTTTTGACATCTGTCAAATTGTATAGACCATTAATGTGATACCTATTAAATTTTTGATTGCTTATAATAAGTTATATTTTCAACTGAATCAAGTTTTTATTAAAATATTTTAAGAAATTTTAAGAATTGAGAAGAATATATTAAACTGCAGTTGTACACATTCCATAGGTTTCTTAATGTGTGCATGCAAATATATAAAAACTCCAGATAAATTTCAGTGGCATTCTGAATTTCCAACATTTTTAAAAATTCTCCCATTTTGATAAATTTTCTAGGTTTGAATTTAATACAGTTATAACTTTACAGTAAAAAATACGTTATAAAGGGAATTTTGAATACATAATATCTTACAAAATTTTACAAAAAAAAAAAATAACAAAAATTTAAAACAAATATTCACAAATTAAAATAAACTCATTAAAATATAATAAAAAAAAAACTATAAAATATTTTCATTAATGTTTCATCGATCATCTATCAATCATATATTTAACTTTATAGATATTCAACTCATCTTAAAACAAACAAAATTTTTGTTTAAATTTTTTTTTACTATTTATTTTTATTAATTTTCTCTTATTATTTTGTTTATTTAACGGAATTATAACATTTAAAGTATTTTAAAGCAACAAAATAGTTAAAAAATGAAGTCTAAACAAAAAACATGGCAATCTTCTTCTAAAAGCGAATAGCGATTAATCTTAAATGTTGCGAAGGTCAAATACTCAAATGTATTTGTAAATTTTTATCACTCAATTAAAAAAACAAAATGTTTTTTTTTTATATTTTTTTTAGGAAATTCTACCAAATGAATTTAAATCCAAAAATTTAGAAGAGTACAACAATAGTTTTTTAAATGGTTTTTTAAAATATAGTTTTCTGAGTAGCAGTGTCAGTAACCATATCACCTTTTTTTTATCCTAAGTGAGGTGGAAACTTATACAAAAGATACCTACAAAGCCTAAATTTTGTGCTAATGTACCAAATGAAGCTTCCACTTCCAAAAGCCATCGCCCAAAATAGCAGGAAATGCACCCGAACTGCTTCCAAACTAGAACCGCTGAAAAGTAAGAGTGGGAAAAGGGTACGACAAACACCTACTTTTGATTTAAATTTGAAAAAGTTACTGTTGCAATATATCCCAATCAAAAGTTATTAAATATTTTTCTTTTTATTAATTAACAAGCTAATACCTGGGGCATATTGCTGCTCTTTTCAATGGTTTTTTAATTACAATTTATGTTATTGGAAAAATTAACACAAAAATTACTCATAGTTTACACAAATTTTAAATCTAGAATCAATATTAAACTCAGTAAGTCATTAATTAATGTAATTTTATTAAAACGATTTTTCTATCGTCGTGCCATTATGGGTTAACAGATTCTAAATCTCTTAATAGAGTCAATCCTCCATTTTCAAATAGCCAACATGTATGCAAAATTTATTAAACCGTTGTTAATCGGTTAAACCGATTAGAATGTAGAACGAAGTATTGAAAAACCTTTATAAAGTTGTTGTGTTAATGGAACTTGACCAAAATTTATTTTTTTACCAATCGTCGACCCGATATAGGTTAACAAATTTCAAGTGTGTTAATAGAGTCAAGCCCTATTTTTTGAATTCTTTATTTTGGGGTTCCATATTAATTAATATCTTAAAATTCCATATAAATTTTTATCTTAAAATCTAAAAGTTTCAGTTAATCTTTAAAGGACTTAACGAATGGAAATTTTTCAGGATTTAATATTCCTAAAATATCAAAATGTTTTCCTCAATCACTAAAAAAATAGTATTAGCATTTAATGATGAATTCAACATTGAACATACCATTTCGGTCGATTTCTAAATTTGGCAAACTTTATCCGGAAAACTAGACTTACAAATTAATTAACCCGTTGCCTTCTAGCTTTGGTTTTCAATAACTAGCAAAATCGCAAAATCGTTTTCCGAATTCTAACTTAATTTAAATTAATATTCTGACATTTCCTTTTTTCCATATTCAATGTAATGTGAATTAATTTCCCCATACCCAATTAAATAATATTAAATATTATAAGTTACTTATTTGTTATTTTATTTTTGTTTTAAGAATTTTTATTGACTTATAACAAGTTTTTATTTTTTTTTTTCTACTGAATTCATTTTGAGAAGATAATAATTCTAAAGCCGGTTTAAAATTTTTTACATACATACATACGTATTTTATATTAAAAAAAAAAAATAAACTTAAAGATAAACATTTTTGTTTCGTTTTTTGACATTTTAAATTTGTTTCGAGAAACTCTAAATGCTAAAAAAAAAAAAAAATAGTCAGATTTATATCTTTTAGTACCTACTGGTAACTACTTTTGGTATTGCACCCGGAAGAAACCTACAGAAAGATAAAAAAAAATACGGAATAAAAAAAAAAGAAAACAAACAAATTTCACGGATATGTAACTATTTTCGTTTGACGTTTATTTTTGTTTTTTGTTTTTTTTTTTTAATTATTTAATATATTGTGTTAAAAAATCGCCATAAAATCGTATAAATAAAATTAAAATAAAATTGTATAATATTTTGCTTATAAGGTTAATTAAAATAAAATAGGAAAATTTGTATATATATATAGCTTTTTTTAGATGAGAAATAATAATTTAAGGAAATCCTCTGTTTGGAATGCTGATAACCCCATGTAGAAGGATACTAATTTAATAGTATACTTATGTTTCAGTTTTATTATTGCCTTCCTTTTTAATGAAATCCATTAAAAAAATTTTATTCAAAATTATAAAAATAATGTTTTAATTATATATACAGTATAAAACATTTAAAATTTAGGAATTCCGGAATTATGACAATATACTATAAGAGTTATAATAAAGTAATTGCTTTAAAATAATGTTGTAATATGTTTTTTTAAGTTTAATTTTTATTTTAGCCTTCATATAGTCCTTCATTGAGTTTAAACAAATGTATATTTAATACTGAATTCTAATTAGTCATTAATATTGTAACCTTGGTTACATAGTCTATAGAATTTTACATGTGTCCTACTATATTTAGCAGGCAAGGACTGTACTAAAAGTGGCTCTTCGATTTATTTCTTATTATTGTAAATTATATGTGATAATAAACCATATTCAGGAATTTTTAATGCTTTCTTAAACAAATACAGTTATTTAATAAACTATATTTCTAATTTGATCCGGGTTTTGGCTGCCGAAATTTTAAGCTTGCACTAATGTTGTACCAATTTGCTGTTATAATAGGTTGCATAAAATATTCATTCATTTATTCGAATAATATTTTCATTCATTAATTCGAATATTACGCATTACAATAACTACGTAATATCGGTAAAGCCCTCGGCTGCCAGGGCCATTGTGGGCTGATTCTAATTTATTTTTCAATTTCAACATCTTTTTAAATTTGTATCTTAAAACTATTTTTATAATTATTTTAATTAATCAATATGCTTATTTAAAATTATTACTTAAAATAATATTTCAAAGACATTTAAATTTAATTGTATTGCATACTTTTAGGAAACTATAATAATTTTAATTTAATCCAAGAACTGTCTACTGCCAAAAACCATTCTAAAGATAACTTTAAATATACTTATAAATATTGTAAATCCTAAAAGACAAGGTTTTGATTATTTTATTCGATTACAATTTATTTGAATATCTTTAATAATTTAAATTCAATAATCTTTTATTCAATAATTCTTTAAACCACCCACATGACTTATTTTTTTTTTAAAACCCCATGACACAATTTGCAGATACATAACAGTAAGATCTTGATGACATTTATTAAAAAAAACATTTAGTTTATTGATACTTATACGTTAATATTATATAAACCAATAAAGTTATATTTATATTTATTGTAAAAGATACATAATTCTTGACACCTTTAATCCTTCTTCTAAAAAACATAGTTATTTTTATATCTGCAATTTTTAATCAAAATTCATATCAAAAAACTATCCACTAAAACTAAAATTCATTCATAATTTAATAAACAATAGTTAAGTATAAATTAAATAATTGATATTAGCAAATAATATTTAACTTTTATGAACCTTATAATGATTTTCAAAAAAAAAAAAAAAAAATTATTTCCAAAGAAAAAACTGTAAAAGATAATGATATTGATAACAAGTTCATTAATGAAGAATATACCTGTAAAAATATCCAAAATTAAAAGTCAAAATACACGTTTAAATATTTTAACCTAAAGTATACATATATGAGTACTTATATACTTTTAAATATACTAGATAATTTGTGTATATATATGTACTTGAACTGTATACATGTTTACATTCACACGTTATTGTCCACTGTACACTACCGAATGTATTTATATACATATGTACATATGACTAAATCTTTTTAAAATATAAAATACAAATAATGAAAAACTGGCAACATTGCAATTTTTTATTTCTACCGTTCATCATACATACGATCATACATATAATTAACATTTAGTGGTTGTGATTTAATATACAATTTTGCATTCAATTGAAAGTAAAAACAAAGCAAACTGTTTATTACTAATACTTAGAAAATAGGAATAATGGAAGCAAAATAAAAACTATATATTTTCCTACATAGATACATATACTATAGATACTATAGATATAAAAACATAATAATAGTTATATTATATATGTTTACTACATAAATACTTTAACATTTTAATGATCGCGTTTACAATGCACAATATACGTATAAATAAATATTATATTGAACTTAATATACAATGTAATTGCACTGTGATACAATGCAATATAATTCAATTAAATTGTTTTTTTGTTTTATACTTGTTATAATTTTAAATACACTTGCATTTCATAAAAAAAAAATTCAAGTGTTCAAAAATAACTGCATTCTGATATTAAATTATAAAGTATTGTGGTACAATGAATTTTTTAAGCAGTAGATCAGACGGACAAAGCGGTAAAATTTTATAATAATAATAATAACAATAATAATAACAAACAAAAGCAAATAACAACAACAACAACAAAAACAAAATAAAAATAGAAGAGAAAAACAAAAACTTGAATACCCAGTTATATGAGTTGAGTACAATTGCATGAGTAGTATTTAGAGTCAGTCAGTAGACGACGATTTTATGGAATCTCGTTTTTTTATTTTTTTTTTTATTTCGTTTTGTTTTTGTTTTTATTTTTTCACAACGACGACGACGACGAGTTAAAATGAAAGCGAGAGTGATCTGTCAGAAAAGCTTTAATATTTCTAAAAAAAAAAATAATAAAAAAAAATTAAAAAACAACAGAAAGTATAAACTGGAAAAAATAAAATGCAATTCAATATGTTGTATGATGCGATGATGAAATCAAAAGTACAGAGTGATTAAAAGAAATTTAGTTAATTAAAATGCAAGAATTTATAGGAATTGAGAAAAAATTTAGATTTAAATGTTAAATTAGGAATCAATTCGAAATTACTACAAAATATTCATTCATAATTGTTTTTGATGTTGTTGTTTTATATGGGGGATAGCATACTTAATATGCCATCCTTACATCTAGGCAATGCGATAAATTGTACATTTCACTTCCAATATTTTCTATCAATTTATAAGTACCTACATATTACTTTTATTATTGCGAGGCAATCTTATAAAATGAAATACTTTGTAGTAGGATTCTATATATCACCAATCAATAAATGGTATATAGAAAGAACTAAGAGAGGTGTTCACTAGATTAATAACTGCAGAGTATACTATAGGTAAGACAAATTTATCTATTGGATGAAATTCAGAAATTGGCAAATGTGTTCCATGGTATTTTGTTTAAATATCTAAATCCAATTTAAGAAATATTATATGACAGTACTTAAAAAAATGCCAATTTATTACATAATTCTTTCAAAACTCAAGCTTAAGTTCAAAATTTAAAGATAAAGCTTCTATAAAATTCCAAAGTTCCCTTTTTTGTTTTCTTTAACAATCCAAATATTAGATTTAGCTATTTAAATCTTTGAATTAAAAAACTTTTCTAAGTTAAAAAATTACATTTGGATCAATTTGAAGCTTAAGTCAACGTTAGTGTCACTTATAGCGGCACTTTAAGTGTAATTTTTTTTAAATAAAATGATAATCAAAAGTATGATATTTTTTTTGTACATAAGTTCTAAGTTTCACAAAAATAAGCAAAATGATTCTCAACTAAAGTAGAATTTTAAGGTGATTGAAGTAGAATATTTCTTATTGCTCGTACCGCCTACGACGCTTCATTACTTTCGTTGCTTCCCACAGAGTTTTATAATTTTTCAATTCCAATTTAAATTAATGTATTCTGTTTTTGAGCAATAGGTCTTCACCTTCAAACGCTTCAATACATAATTTGAACTTTTGAAATTTCAAAATATTTACAAATTAAAATCTTTAGAAATTAGTAAATTTATTTAATACTAGTAGATAATATGGCATAATAAAGTTGACACTTTTTTTTTAAATAAATAAATTATTTGAATTTTTATTATGCTTATCTCAATTATTGAATTTAATTATTGAATTGCCTTTCGGTCAATTTCAAAGTATTAACAAAGTAAAGTTTTAAATTTTATTTTATAAGAATGTACCAATAATGAGAAAATTTTAAAAATTTTCCAAATTATATAATAAAAACAAAAATAATAATTTTTATTTCCTTCATTATATATTAAAAGCATGTCATGGTCTAATCTAAACACAATTATTGAAATTTTAACAAAAAAAAAACTCCAAGTCCCAAAACATAACATAAAACAAATTAAAAAAAAAATCATATATGTATGTATTAATAAAAAAATAAGTAATTGTTAATCAGTTAATAAACCAATTAATCTATCATTATTAATTACACATTGTTTTTACATTGAAATTTTTTTTTTTTAACTGTTAATTTTCCATATTTTGACACTAAAAAAATTTCATCACATCCTGTACCAAATTGCACTATTACTTAAAAACTTCTCTTGGACAGATATTACAACTTTATTTGAATTACAAAAAAAAAAAAAGAAACGGATTGGCGTTTTATTTTTTTTTTTTTTTTTGTTGTTGCAGGCTATTTCATAAAACTTTACAATAAAGTTGCAATCAATTTAAAGCTAACGGGTGAAAAAAATTGTCATAGAAGCTGTTTTAACTAACTACTATTATAGCACATAGTACATTTTAATCTTTTAAGTAATAGTAATGGTACAACAAATTGAATCCAATCAAAACTCAAAATATTAACAAACAAAAGCAATGAAATAAAACTTGAAAAAACATTGGTTTGGTCACTTTGAATCTTACTTAAGTATGTGTATATGATGTGCGATTTAGTGTGTTTGATTATATTAAAATTAAACAAATAAACGAGTAATTTTCGAAGCTTCTTAAAAAAACAACGAATAAGAAAAACCATAGGTTTTTAAAAAAGTACATTTCCAAAATTACAAAAAATGTTTCATACTGAAAAAATATATATAAACATAATTAGAGCTTCAATGCTCAATAAGCATGTTTAAGTCCTTATACTTCTTGAGTGAAAATTTTCCAAAAATTCTCTCACCACCTCCATTACCTAATCCAAAACTTTAAGGTTAAGGAAATAAAGCAAAAATGGTTAAAAACTAGGATAATTTCTTCAATTTAAAGGAAGCTCTTTAAGATTAAAAAAACCTTTAACACATGTTAAAATATAATGTTTAAAAATAGTAAAATTTCAAAATTTTATCCTTCAGAGCCCTTCAACAGTGACCGTCTATGAAGATCTAAAGATTTAACTTCTTCTAAAATTTCAAGTTTCTAACTTAAGTCTTTCATAAATTATGTGGAATCAAAATTTTTGTAAAAATTAAGGTTTGTATAACGGTAAATTGAAGTCCCGTATGTCAACTGTATATATTTTTAAGATTGTGTATTCATATATATATAAAAAAAATAAAGCCGTTTTTTAAAATTTTTAAAATATTTAAAATTTTACCTTTCAAATTAAAAATACGAACAGACGAATGAACAGAATGAAACTATATAGGCACATTTCTTCAAAATTTTTTCAAAATTTACTAAAACAGAGTGTTTGAATTTATTTGATTTGTTAAAAAATCATATGCAGTAAACAAACATAGAGCAATAGTTCGACTCGACTTGACTCAATCAAATATTATATATACGAAGTAATAATTTTGATTTTTCTTGTACCCAGAAGCAATATTGAAGCGGGTTTTTTCACTATACACGAGCAATATTTGAGTAATATTTGAGTAATTTTGTTGTTTTTGCACAACGTAATTATTTTTTCTTTTTTTTACATTTTTAACTATGGATTATGGGTAGGAATATTTATAATATATAGTGATGAGAAATACATACATTAACTAGTTAAGCTGTATTTTTTCATTAATGCTTTCATATTAGTTAATCGAATATTATTAAACAAGTTACTTAAATATTTATTCAATAATAGTAAATAATATAACGAAATGTGTTTTTTTTTTTGTTGTTGTTGTATTTTTAATTTTTAGCCGGTCTGTTTTTTTTTTTTCTTTTAGTAATTTTAGTATAAAAAATTTCCTACTAATTAATAAAAAAGCCAATAACTTTTTAAAATTAGAATTTTCGACATTTAATTTCGAAAAAAAAATTGATATCTTAACTGGTTAAAATTGTTAAAATTGAATTTTTTTTTGAATATTTTTTTTTACATCCTGATCTGGAATGTTGAGTTATTAAATGATAATGATAAAGATAATATTTTTTGAACAAATTTAAATTTTTTAAATATTTCATAAATTTTTTTCATAAAATATATAATTTTGAAATGTTGAAATATTTATGAAAAGGAAAATTGAGGAAAAATTTAATACTTGAAAATCCAGAAATAACTATGTCTATCTAAAGATTAAAATTGAAATATTTTATACAAAATGAACACCTGTTCTAAAGAAGTAACATAATTAAATAAAATAATTATAGCCTAAAGTTTTGTGTAAAGAAAACTAAAGTTTTAAACTACCCAAAGAAACTCTTACAGTTGCTGCAGGTGGCTTTCAATAATCTATACTATTTCTTGTAAAAAAACAACTGAACTTTATAATTTTTTTTAGTTCGTAAATTGGTCATTAGTAACATTACCTTTTTCTGTATTTATAGTTTTTATTTGGTCAGTTTTTACCAAACCCTATGTATGTGAAATATAATAAGCGATAGATATTGTATTCAGTTATGATAGAATAGCAGATCGCTTAGAACTCTTTTCTATTCTTCTACATGTAAATATTTTACATTTCTTGCAATGTAACTTATTTTTGAGAGTTCATTCCCTCAAAATATTAGCAATTTACAAAAAAACACAATACATCTTGAGAAATTCTCAGAAAGAAAAGAATTATTTATTAAATTCCACCACATGCATTCAAAAGGTACTATTGTTGCTCTATTTAATTAACAAAAGCTGCTATATTCCATATTGTTTATTTAATTAATATTTAATACACTTTTTAAATGCTTATTTATTAAAACACTTGTACTAATAAATCATTATTCCACATCTTTAAAGTACAAGTTTTAATATTAAATATAATGAAGGTATAATGTAGGTCAATATGAAATGCATTAATCAAGTTTAACTTTGCAGAAATTTACTTAATTAAAATTTTTTAAAACCCTTTAAAACAAATTGAAGTAAAAGAAATGGAATGGAAGAAACTTAATAAATTAGTTTGAAATTGAAGCATTTTGTGTAAGACTTAATTTAGAATGATTAGAATAAAACTACATATATATAGAAGCCAACAGAACTAAATATGTAATAATGTTTAAATCACTATTCTTTAATTTTATATTTATTTTCTGTATAAGTTATAACTCAAAATCAACATCTGTTTTATCTAGTACAACCATGTTCTAAAGTTGCATTTAAAAATCCTCTAATTTAAACTTCTATTAAATAATTAATAAAGTAAAATAATATATTATAAAATTTATGGTTTAGTATCTCATTAACTTCCTCATTAATTAACTAATGTTTATATCACAATATAAACTCCGTGACTTACAAAAATTGTCAACTTGCGTAACTTAAAAAAAAAAACATTTTCTAAGTATATCCAATCTTTAAATGATTTCTTTGAATTTAAAAATTAAAACTTTTAATTTACCTAAGCATTGATTTTGTCTCTTTTTTTTTTTTTTTTTTTTTTTTAATTGAATTGTTCACAAACTTGTAAGTGATTTAAATTGCTGTTCACCTTGTCAATATTTTATTTTTTTAAAAATGGTAAATTCTACTATAACTGATACAGTCATCCAGATAATATAATTGATTAAGTTTTTTTTTTTTTGCTAAATTGTCATTTTATCCGTTTTTTGTTTGTTTTAAGTCATAGTTTTTTTTTTTTAATAAAGTTTTAAAATTTTTTTTAATATATTCATACATGTTATATATTATATATACTTATGTTATTGATATGCATATTTGGTGATAAAATTTTATGTTGTACATAAATTAAATGTTGTTCAAAAATAATAAAAAAAAACCTAAAGGTTAATTCAGGTTCAAGTGACCTAACCCTTTTATATATTGAGTTACAGACAACTTATATCTGAAGCCTTTAAAATGTTAATACTGCAGTTTAGTTTGAATGTCAATATAATAAATTAACATTGTTAAAAAAAAGAATATTAAAATGATTCCAAGAATGGAATGGTAAACAGGATGGATGTAAATTGTGTAAAATTATCTTAAATAGGGTACAAGATACAATCAGAAAATTTAAGATCACGATAAAATGGAATAAGATTTAAAGAACATGTGAATAGATTTTTTTTAATTTTTATTCTAAAATCTTAAACTAAGGCTATTTGGTTCTTGAAGTAGTTGTGATTACTTAAAATTAGATAAATTTTGATTAAGGGGGCTGTAAAGTATTTAATGGTAAATTTCGGATTAATAATACAAAACAGAACTGCCAACTTTTCCAAATATAGTTTATTGTAATAAATTCCATATTTTGCATTTGTATGATAACAAGCCTAGCTAAAACTGAAGTGATTAAAACGTATGCCTTTCAAGTGGAAGATTTCGGGTTTAAACTTCGATCAAACCAAACTCTTGTGCAACATAATAGATTGCGCACAAATAAACTAAAGCTTAGTCTAAATTACTTGATGAATGTCATATACTTCTTAAAGGAGTAGAAAAGGAATAAAAAGAGTTCTAATTAGGTAGTGCCATATAGTAGGATTAAACAGATGCGGATATCTAATAGCACTTTGAAATTGTTTGAGATTCGTTTAACCCATTATAATTTAAGTGAGTAAGACGTTAAATAGTTAACATAAGTAGTTAACATTTCAACTAATTGAAGGTCCCAAATACATAGCAATCTAAGGCCTTGGCTACAGAGGGCTTCTTACATAATCTCTAAAGCAACTTATTATATAAGAAAAATGTACCGGAAAACCCAGAAAAAATTAATTAGGTAACAAATGTGCCATAATCCATGCCTATACAAATGCCTATAATTCATTTTTTTTTAAATTTTATTAATGTTCCAAATACCATTTGTGATTTTTTTTCTAATTTGCAAAGTAAATTATAGGTTCATAAACTTCTTAACATGTTATGACTTATAAGTAAAAACTGGTAAATAAAAAATAAACTGTGGCGCATTTCCTTTGGAATTTTAATAAGAAAAATTTTAAAATTTATTAAAATATCAAAAAAAAAAAAAAAAAACAAACTATTTAATATTTAAACTAGCAAACATTCTCAGAAACATTTAAATAATATTTTTTAATAATTTATATGATATACCATTATGTCTGTAAATGGTTTTAATTTTTTTTTTGCGTTTTGACATGGAGTAGGTAAAAAAAAAAATATTTTTATAAACTACAAATTTAAAAAGTTTTTAACTGTCATATTAATAATATTTAAAGTTTTCTGTAACAGAACAAAGTATAATAAATGCATAAGTTCTGGTAATTTAAAATTTAATTGATGGTCTGTCAGAAGTCATCTAAAATATCAAAATTATTTTAATTTTGTAAATTATTTTAATAGTTCTTCAAAAATTGATAAATTGTATTTAAGAAATAGTTGCAAGCTTCTTCCAAAACTATACATATATGCATTATTAGAATTGAAAAATCAAAAAATCCAAAATACCACATGGGACCTGCGATTCAATCTTTAGGATCTGCGATATAATACTAAAATTAATTAAACTCATTGAATTAATAAATAAGCGCAATATCCAAAAATAGGGAAACACAATAAAATTAGGGTATAAGTATTACATTTATATACTAGGTGTTCAGAGTTCAGTAGTCCATAGATTAGAAAATGATAGATATAGTCTAAGAAAGAATTTATTCTACCTCTTACCCAAGCTATAAAGCTCAAAGTCGTGAAGTGCTAATCAATATGAAATTCTATAAAAAACGGTTAGGTATGCATACAAGCTATATTATTCGTCTTGACTCTCCTCTATCACCTTCCTTTCTATGGCCCACTAAGATATATAAACTAAATGATAAATAATTCTTGAATAAAGCGAAAGTCTTAGCGCTGACATACAATTAAAGCCGAATACACAACGACTTCTTGATAAAATACTAAAGCTGAATTCAAAATTATAATTGCTCTAGATAATAAAATGTAAAGCAGTACAATAAATCTATAATTTTACAAATACTCTAGTTTACTATATATTAATGTATTAATATTGGGTCTCCATTCAATTGTATAAGGTACTTCAATAGATCACATAGTGTTTCATAAATTTGTATAATTAATTTAATCCAATACTCAAAATTTTGATGAAATAACTGAAGCCCTTTAGTAGTTCTGTTCTCCCAAGATGTGTACTTATTACTGACTTCTGTGTAAGAATTTTGCTAGATAGTATTACTTCCCAATAGTGCGTCCCCATTATTATAAAAAACATCTTTCAATGAAAATTAGCTTTTAATTAACCCTAAAGAAGTTTATTACCTTGTTGTTATAAACATTTTCCTTCAAAATATTTTTTTAACGGAAATTGAAATTATGAACTAAAAATAAATCTTGCAAAACAACTTTTTGTTTTTTTTTTATAAAAACAAGGAAAAAAAAATCTAATCTATATTCAATCTAAAATAAAATGTATCTCATATTTTTATTTCCAAAAAAAAATTATTATATCTGACACCATACTTATCATTTTTAAAAATTGAATTTAGAACAGAGTCTTAAAATATATTTTGTCACGTTTTAATACTTTTCGGTTTTTCAAAATTTTGCCAAAAAAAAAAAATAAAGTATTTTCGTAAAATTTTTTGAAAAACTGTGTCTATACAGTTTCAATTTGTCCGTCCATCCGTGTGTTGACAAATTTTAACATCGTTTGGAATATAGAAAAAGTAGTTTTAACTAAGGATAGATATTGTAAAACAATTAATTTAATTGATCTTTACCCCTACTCTTTACAAAGGAGCTAAAGCTCGGAAAAGTTTAATATTTAAATTTTTATAATAAGAGTTTTTAGAAAAATGTCAAAAGACAGCTGTTCATAAAGTTTATATATAAGTAAAAAATATATAGGATTGCGAGACGGCACTTTAATTTACCGTTATTCGAAACCCAATTTATGCAAAATTTTCGACTATTCACATCTTTTTTTGAAATTAAAATTCTTAAAAATTAATACGAGTCATTTTAAAACCAGGTTTTTGTGACCTCCTCTTTCTAGGAGCAGGAAGGGTTTAAAATGAAAATTTTTGATATTCTCGAGCCCCTGTAACGAATACCTGTCCAATTATTTTTGAAGCATTTAATGCACAATCTTTAATAGTATATTTTAACACATGTTAGGCTTTTGTTAATCTTAAAAGGCTTCCTTAAAATAGAAGAAAATTTTCTTAATTTAGTTTTGGAAATATGCTTTCTTAAAATCCTTTGATTTTTTGCATCACATGTTTTCTTTTAGTTTGTTTGTTAAATTTATTTTGCAAATTCTTGTTGATAAACACCAATTTTCAGCTTTTTCCGGAGTAAGTTTCTTTTTTGCTTACTTGTTTGTTTTTTTTTTTTTTATTAACCCCGCTCTGATATTTTGGTTTTTTTTTGTGTGTCTGGTTTGGTTAGTTATGACAATTTTTTTTTTTGCGGTTAAAAACTTAGACTTAAACTTCAGTATTTAGTTGTTTTTTTGTTATTTTTTTTTTTTAATAAAAAAAAACTTAAGAAACATGTCTTTTTTTTTTCAAAATTGTGGGCACAATTCCGAACCAGATTAATATACTATGGATATTTTGGATCATGATGTTGAATTTAAAATTACAAAAATTGAAAAAAAAAATAGCGCCACACTGAAATTTTAAGTAGTTTTTGTACTTTTAACCACTCATTTTAATTTTGTTGTTGTTGTTTTATTTGTCATGAATTTTAAACATAGGAAGTTGGTTCCAATGGTCCAAGTGGAAAATTTTTTTCGGTTGTACGTTATCCTTTGCATATTTAGGAATAACTTTTGCATTTTTTTTTTTTTAGATAAAAAATTCAAAAATTATGATCTAGTTTAAAATTTACTTCACTTATTACTTATTTTAAGTTTTGTTTCTTGTGTTTTTTCTTTTTTAAACTTAATTTAAAGTAATGGAAAGTTGTTTCGTAAATTAACATATACTTACTTATACGAATGAACTTTATATAGGTTTGGCTTTTGACAGTTCCAAAAAAAAAACAAAAATATGAAATGAAAGACTTACGGAAAATAAGTATTAAAGAAAAATCAAGGGTTCTTAAAAAATATCATTTCCAAAATTAAAGAATGGTACATAATAAGATAGCAATATTGTTAAAAAATCAAGAGACACTTTCTTTAATTTTGTGGAAGACTTTTACAATTAAGAAAAACCGATTAACACAAGTTAAAATATAAAGTTGAAGCTTTAATTAATTCAACACAGTTATTCAAGTTTTGATATCTAAACAATTCCAAAACGAAATCTCTAAACAGCTCTTTAAACTCTTGAAATTTCAAGTTTCTATCTTAAATCTTTTGAGAGATGTAAAAATTCGAGACATATTGAAAAATTTTGTTTCGCTTAACGGTTAATTAAAACGCTGTTTGACAACACTGCATATTTATTATATATACGTATAAAACTTATGATAGCATGTGCTGTTTACGGGTTCAAGGTTGAAAGTATTTTTTATAGAACTTTTTTATAACAATTAAAATATACGGGTTATCTGGGCTAACCGATGAGGCTACAGATCAAAGTTATTTTATGATATTAATTTTTTTACAACACCTACTCTAAGTAAAAATTTAATTACTTAATTTTGAACGGTGTACACATTTTATAAACACTTGGACCGACAGACACACAAAGTTAAACTATATGAACCAGCAACATTTTTCCAAATTTTTTTTAAAAATTGTCCAAAAAAAATTGAGCTAGATCAAAAAAGAAAATAAATAACATAAATGTTATCTACGAAAAAAAAAAAAAAATATTACATCAACTTGTAATTTTTTTTTAGGTGTGGAATGACTTCAAAGTTCAATTTGAAATTTATAATACTTATTACTAAAGAAAAATAGTATTTTAAAAATTACAAAAAAAAAATGAGACCAATAATTTTTGTTCGTTATATTTTTTAATATAAGAGTTGTAAGATTTTGTAATCAACATATAGCAATCCTTTACTCTTTTAACTGGTACTCTACTCAAAAATCTGTATCTTAATTAGATTTAGTTCAAATTGATTGCGAAAAAACGTTTTAGTCTATTTTTTTTTATTTTTTAAAAAATTTTTAAATTTATTTAGTAAGTATTTGCAATTTTAATTTGGAAAAATTTTATAATAAATTAATTATAAAATTTTACAATAAATAATATAATAAATAAATATTTGCAATTCAGTATTTTTACAACCTGTTAAAAAATTTATGAATTTACATACAATTTATTCATATTAAATTAATTAAATAAATTAATAAAAAAAATATTTTAATTTATTTTTGAAATTTTTTTTTGAATTGATTGATCTTTATTGCATTTAATCTGACTGAAAATCAAGAACAATTTTAATTTAGGTTCATTATTTTGTATTTAACATATTTACGAAATTTTCGTTCCACTAAAATTTATTCTCCTTGTTAATTAACAACTGTTTGGTGCAATAAAGATTTATTAGTTATGGAATTTGAATTTTAAGAGTTTAAAAATGTGACGCAAAATTTTTAAAAATTTAAAAAAAAAACCTATAACAATAGAATAAATATTAATTAAAAATTCAATTAATTTTGAAAATTACAATTTAGTTTTTAAGAGAGGAGATTTTAAATATAGTTAAAATTCTTTATTTTATGAATGATTTTTTAATTAAAACATATTTAAACATCATTACTTATTATAGTAACTAATTAATTTAAGTAATCAAGATCATAATACATCAATTGATTATCACTTATCAGATAATCAAATTCAAAATCAAAAAATAAGTTCTTGTTACAAAAACCATATTTTGGTAGCAACTTAATAAAACTTGGTTCTGTAAGAAACAATCTCTCAACACAAATATGATTATTTGAGTAATGGCAACTGATTTAAGCAAAAGAGTCCAGCAACCAGAGATAATGGTATTGAAAAATATCAAAATATGGAAATCAAGTTAATTAAAGCTTTTATAAAAAAGGTTTCGTTAATCAAAAGACTTAAGTGGGAAACTTTATGAATATAAATTTGGAACATTTTAAGTTAAAAATAAAATATTTAAAGTGAAATTCAGACTATCACTTTTTTCATCAGTATTTTCCTTCACAAGTTCAATACTTGTAATTTTATTACTAAAGATAGTATAGAATACAAAACTATCGGTTTTTTTGCAACCTTTTTACAAGTATTCTCCAATGAAAATTTTTCAGGTTAAATTTTAAATTCTTATAATTATAAAAAAAAAAGGCGCTTTTATTCAAAAGATTTTATGTTTAATTAATTAAAATGTCATTCACCTTGAAAATTTGTATATATATATATATTTAAAAAATGACGTAATATAAGAAAAAATAAAATTTTACGACCTTGTAACTAACCACTAGACTAAATCTTAGACTTTAAATTATTATTTAATGCAATAAAACAAACCAAAAAACAATTGAAATAAATTAATTAAATTTATTTTACACAAAAAAAAATTTAACAATCAAATATAAACAAAACAATTCTCCATTAAATTAACAAACATTGTTTTTTTTCTTATATTCCCAGAATCATTTGTGAAATTTTAAATATTTTTTTGCTCCGTTTTATTACTATCATGTTAAAATTTTGTAACTAAGAATGGAAAGTTCTTCAACTTTTTAGTAATATGTTATTTTTTTTTTTTTCCGAAACTTAATTTGATTTTTAAACAACAACCTGTTGGTTATTCGCAAATTTTATTATTCTTATTAACTCTTATTTAATAAAATTTTTATATTAATTAAAAACTCTCCAGATATTTACAATATACAAACAGTTATGGTAAAAAATTTAAAAATGAAAAAGAAGGGTTGTTCTGTTTTTTATGTACCAACAGTTTAAGAGCTAGGCTAACAAGCCTGTGTATATATGAGATATTACTTATAAGACCTTATGATATTTGCAAATTTTTAGATTTCAATAGAAACAATTCTATATGCAAATATTGAAGTTATTTGTTTTGGTATTAACTAAGTATGAAGTATTTCTTTATCTGTGACTTATATTATTAAATTAAATTATTTGTTTATATCACAAGAATTATCCATATCCACTTTTATATAACTATTAATTATTGATGATCCAATTAATTCACCTACAGTGGAGATAGTAGCTGGATCGAATCGGGCCTCTCAAATGAAAGATCGGCACTATAACCATTATAACAAAAAGCCACCTAGATAAAATTATAATCAAGTTTCCGGTGAAAACTCTATTTAATTACATATAAATATTGTGTGAACAATTAAGTTATTGAATTATGCACTAATAAGCATCCCGTGGAATTTTATCAAACAGACTGATTTCATAAATTCTTCTTAATGCAGGACGAAATTATATAAAGTTAATTTCTAAAGCTAATTTTAATGTTAAAATGGTTATAAGAACTAATCTGGAGAACTGAAAGAAAATAAATTTTATTATGAACTTCTTTTTCGTTGTATTCAATTATTAAGCCATAAATGTTGCAATAAATTCTTCCATTTCTTAATAAGTAATTAAAACAAATTATGCCAAAATTATATTACGAAAAGTTTCTACAAAAAAAAATTTTGAAAGCAAGTTTAAAAAAAACAACACCACTGTGGCAACAGACTCTTCTCTAAAATGAAAAGGTCACAGAAAAACTTAAAACGAATATGTTTTAGAATTAAAATGACTGACAATTAAAAGCGAAAAAATTCCCAAAGGTTTCATTCAAAATTTACAAATAGTAAAAAAATTTAAAATAAAACCACAAAATTTTGTTTTTATATCTGAAGCAAGCTTGAAATGTAATTTATTTTTAATATTTATGATAAACTTTTTTTTTAAAATGACCGACACGTTTTAACACAACAATCATAAAAACAAAAAAAAATAAAACAATAAAAAAAAGGTCTCGAACTGCATAGTATTTACGATATAGATCTGAATTGATTTAGTTTCAGCATGAACAGTATTTAATATTGTATAAAATACAATAGTGACTTAGGGCAGTAAAATAGTTCATATGCTTGCCCGCCACCCCTATTACATGATTTATAGAATCAATATATAAAAGATATTTAAAAAAAAATTTTTCTTGTTTTTTTTGAGAAATGATACTAAAAAGACAAAAGTCGTTTAATAATTTTAATGGTTTATTTTGACCCTGAAGCAAAAAAAAAATTCTTTTATTTATAAAAAAAGTTTACTAGTCGTGGTACCTGTGTTTATAGTAGTAATTCGTATTAAATATGTCCTAAGAAATTCTTTACATTGTGTCAAAAACTTAAATGAACCACTTTTTGTTTTCTTATAAGACAGAATTCAAGATTGAAATTGAAGTTTTTTGTTTTATTGAAAGATAAAAAGTTTCGTATTATTACAATATAGGCAATACAAAATTTAGAGCACAACACAGGAACAAAGTTTAATTTAAGCTGAGGATATATTTATTATTATAGTTTTTTATTGAGCTCTGATCTTGTGATTTAAATGATATTAAATTTAACTTTTTTTAAATATTGTTATTCAGTAGGTACATATATAAAATTTATTAGTGAATTCAAGGTTGAATTTAATTTTAACTACAAAAATAATCTTGAAAAAAAAATACAGAATTCAGTTGTCAGATTTTAAACGTTGTTTTAAAGTTTAAAATAAGGTTGAACAACCCAATTTTATTGATTGTAATTAATTAAGATTGAAAAAAGAATTTTGTTTTTTTTTTTTGTAATTATATGAACTGATTATCCGGTAAGAAATAAAACAAAAAAAACTTATTTTGACTAGGAATAAAAACTTGAACTATTGATTTGTTGCTAAAGCTTTAAAATTATCACGAATATTCGTGTATTAATATTGAAATGATGCAATTATTTATTATACCCTACACCTATTTTTTTATTCTTCTTTAGTGTTGATTAAGTTTAAATTTTCGCCTACTGTAAATTGACTGAAGCCCTTATAAACCCTTTTTAATTAAAAAATTAAAAAAAAAATAAATATATACATGCTTTAATAAAATTTTATTTTAAATGAAAAATTTGCAGTAATAATCAAAAGACTTAAGTGAGAAACTTCATCAATATAAATTTTAAAAGGCAATAACCTTGTATAACCTTTTATAAAATATATAGAAAAATCGTGGTTTTTTTTTTCATTTGCATGGAAAAAATGTTCACCATATATATATATATATATACATTTTTATATATTTGTATAATATTATATATTCTTTGTATTGTAAGTTTATGTAAGTTTGTATACAAAAAATGCATCATGCACTCAATTTGACACATCATTCTATTGAAATTTAAAAAAAAATATTCAAATGACTCAGCCCTTAATCTATATAATAGTTTAATATTTATATTAAATTCTTGTCATTTCTTTTAACTTTTCTATCGATGTTGTAACATTAATCTATTGATTATTGAAAATTTCTTTGTGTGAAATATCTTATTTTAAAAAATTGAATTGCTTTTCTCATTTTTATGGGAAAAACCGAAGATTTAATAATCTGACTGCACATTTATTAATCTGAACAAAAAATAATAATAAAAAGTTCAATGACATGTAAATAGTTGTCAGACACTTATTATGGATGACTATATTTATTATTTTTTATAAGAAGTTATAATGTGCGCTTCATAGACATTTGCAATTAAGGTAAATGAGTTGAACATATCCAACATATTAATTTAAAAACTTTTAGTCACTGCATCTATAATAGAAGTACATATTATCTAGTGTCAACAAATTGAAATCATAGACCTTAAAATATATACAAAAATATAAAACTAATAAAATACCATTTACTAAAAGACTTCAAAAACAAAGTGACGAGAGGTCAAAAACCCCCAAAATCTACAAATTTACATAAAAATTTTGTTTTACACATTTTATAGTCAATCAAATTTAACATTTTATTAGATTATTTATAGTAACAAAACGTCCGTAATTTCAATACCAATTAAAATTTATTATTTATACATTATAATTAGCACTGCTATTACAGTATAATACAACTTGTAAATGAACATATCAATTAATAATGAATAAATAATGATTGAACAATGACAAGATATAATTTTATTTAATAAGGAAATATGGTTACAAAACTATAAATATGACAGTAAAGTTTATAAATCTTGGAGCAAAATAAAAATTAAATGTTTTTAATAACAATAACTGCAATATAACTATAGTTTTACTGCAACAGGAAATTAAATTTTATTAATAAGTAAAAAAATTAGAAAGTTATAAAAACATTAATTTATAAACTTTTATTTAGTTTAATTTTTTTGTTACAAGAAAATTTTATTAAAATTTTGTTAAGTAACAGATACCTTGAAAAAATCATCGGTTCAACTGCTCGTATATATGCACTTGTAATTTAATTGATTAACTTAATTACATAACAAAAGAAAAGGTTGATTGCAGAAGTCAAGAAAATGGTACTACTATAAAAGTAATGGTAAATGATTTAATTGCAAAATATCAAAATATTATATCTTAATATCTAGTTAGGAGATTGATTCGGATTAAAAAAATTATGTATGAAGATGGAACTAATTATTAAAGCAAACTAGTTTAAAAAAATTATTGAATTTATTCTTTTCTGAAAATACTTTACAAAAAAAATGTATCTCTAATTAATGTATTATGAGACAAAGATTGAGAATCCATTAGTTTCAAATAGCCTGGTCTACTTTTAACTACCTTTAACTCTGGGTGTAGACCCTTTTTGTAGTCGCTTCTTGGAAAATCAGACACAACACAAACATAAAACAGTTTGCCATAAAAACAATTCCCAACTAGAAGATAAAGGATCCCGAAGAAAGAATCTTTTAATGAGACAATTAATTGAGACACTAGATTCCTGTTATCATTTTAAACTATTTCCAAGAGTTTAAAAAAGTAACAATTAAACTACAAAATAAGTTAAAAAGAAAGTAACCATTATTAAAAAGTAATCATATAAGTAGTTTTTATGTAAACAAAACACAATTTTCTTTCAAAATAACATTTGCACAATTTCTTTAAAATTTTTTTATTTTTTGCAAAAGGTCAAAACTATTTTTGTACTACTTAATTATTTTTTTTTAAAAAATTAACTTTCCCTTTTCAATTAAAAATTAATCATTGAACAATTTCACCCACATAAGAAATTTTTCACATCGTAATTATACTTTATATGAAATTCACTTAAAAACTCATCTCTCAAAAAAAAACCAAAATTAAATAAAAAGTTTTTCGGTTTATAAACCATTTAATCGTATTAAATCAAAATAAAATCAATTAAGTATATAAGTAGTTACTTTTAATTTTCTGATAAGTTATGCAATAAATTTAACAACAAAGAAACAAAACCACAGTTTATCTTAAAAAAAAAGTGACTTGTAGAAAATCCTAAACCTTGTAAATCAATTTGATTCTCTTATATCGTTATACCATATGAACTCTTATATCAAAAGTTTACTCCTCTTTTCAATTTAAAAAAAGTTCATTTAAAAAAACAAAAATGTGTTAAATTAAAATTCTTAGTAAGTTTTCAATTACATACAAACTTATTGATGTTACTTATTATTATAAAAGTTTATTTCATCACTTTAAAAAGTATCTGTAGTACTTTTTATAAAGGCAATTTCAATTATTTAATTTAATTTTTAAATATACAATTTTGTTGATTAGATATAATGTTTTATGATAGGATCAAAAAAAAACAACCAATTATGAAATTAATAAAAAACAATTTTTTGGTATAATTTTTTTTCATTTTGATTTATCATCGTTCATCATATTTCAGATCCAGTATCCAGCTAAGCTAATTTTTTGACAAGTATCAAAAAATAAAATGATAAATTTTGTTAAAAATGACTTTAAAAATTGTTTTTATTAAATTAACTACTTTTTATGAAATTTAAAATTTATAGAGTCATTTATATACATATAATACCTTACAGCTTTTTAAATGGCTAGTTAATTATAGAGAGGTAACTTTTTACTATATATACATACTTCCTATAAAGTTATAAGATATTTTCAACACTTTCATAACAGATAAATGAAAAAAACAAAAGAGAAAAATGTTAAGAAGAAAAAATTGTCTTAAAAGATTTATTACATTTTGTTACACCTAATTGATCTTTATTTATAGTTTTTTTTTTTTTTTTTACATTTGATTGATTTTTTTTAATAAAATTGATATTAAAAATAATAAATTCCAATAAAAATATGTTATACTTAGAAGGCATGAAATAAGACCCTATTAAATAAAAACCCTCGACCCAGGGTTTTTTTTCTCATATGCAATAACACCAAAGAATTTGGCAAATAAAAGTTTTAAATTAAGAAGAGTTTTAAAATTATCTTCTAAATCAGGGTATTTTCTCTTCCAGATTATTTATATATTCGTATCATATTTATATAGGAGAGAATCCGAATTAGAAGAGACTTTAAAGTTGCATTGAAAATTCTGAAAAAAGAAATATGTACAAGGTTTTTGAATTTAGCACTAAGATTATTCCAGATAATCATCTTTATTTCAGAATTAACACCCCTGGGCTTTATTTTTCAAGAAGTTGAAGATACCCCTGGTTCTATTTCTCATTCAATGAGAACAGTTATATAGAAATTTAATGAAATGTTAATTAGGAATATATTCTGCGTTTGGAGTGCACATGTTATTATTTATTATTTACTTGTTGTTTAACGCTTGAGGGTATGAACATCCTAGTTTTTTATTCTTTTTCCTTAATTCATTAAGGTAGTTATTAAGTCTCAGGTATCATGAATTAGTTTCGTTTTTCCAATTTTATTCAGGGTCCTAAGATATAATGTTTTTTACCAAGATGTTATATGTAATTTACGGCAGCGTTCTATAATCTCGGTTTGGTATCTTTTTTTTAAAAATCTCGTATTTAGAAAATCTCATTTTTGGAAAATCCGATTTTTTTTTAAAATCTCGTATTCTAATCTTGTTTAGAAAATCTCGTTTTTAAAAAATCTGCACAACTGCAATGTACAACTGTCGAGCTGTACAAGGGCCTAACTATAGTAAATATATAAAAAATATTTTAATGTTGTACTAACACATGAAAAGCTTTTAAATTTTAAATAAAAATATCTATTATATTAACTGCTATCCACTGTTTTCACTTATGAATGCAAGGTCATTAAAAAAACACTACTGGTGTTATATTCATTAATAATTTTAACATTATCATACATAATTACATATTTTCTACTCTTGAATCTATTTTTCTGACCAGAAGATCTTATTTAACATGATATAACTACTCTAGAAATCAAATTACTTTATATTACCCAGTATACAACCAACATGCAGATTATGTTTTTTTTTTTTTAGGTAAAATCCTTCAAAAAAAAAAAAAAAATGTCCCATGGCAATATTATGAAGTACACAATATTATTGAAGGCTACAAATATACAATTAACCATTATAATATCAAAAAATTATTATTAGAATACAATTCACTATTAAAACATTTATTTATAGTAATTTTATTATTGTTCTTGAGCATATTATTATTATTATAATTTTTTAAAAATCGATTAACCGATAGTTTTTTCTATTGTTCTCTATACACACACACGTACATTATTACACATTCCTCTTTAACATTTTTCAAATACCATTTATTACAATTACATATAGTCATAAGTCATAACAAATATACAAATTAAACCTTAAAAAGCACTCATATTATTTTATTAGAATAATAAACATATATATATATATGTATATGTTTATATATATATATATATATTTTTCATTTAAACTTTGTTTAACATCAATTGTGATTGATTAAATTTCAATTTAACATTTTTAAGCTTGTTAACTTTTCAATATACACACTAGTGGTAGTGCCTAATAACCACCGCTGATTTCAATTAAAAATCAAATTAATAATTGGACACGTTTCTAAATGGTTTTATTATAACATAAATTAACTAAAGTGAGTACATACGCGTATCTATATTTTTGTTAAATTACATGAATATGTCAAAAAATTTACCTCGATATTAATTGGAAAAGCTTTTTGGACGTGGTGTCCTCCAAAATCAAAACCAAAAACCAAAAATAAAGAAAATCAATGTACAATATGAAAAAAAATAAAAACTCAAAACATAAACTGGAATTTTTATATCTATTGAGAATTTGAAATTACAATTTAATTCAAAAATTGTACATAATGTTTAGACCAAAAGTATACCACTTTTAAAAATAAGCACATTAGTGTATGATAATATATAGAGAAAATAGTAGATATAATTAATTAATTAATAGTTAAAAGTTAGAAAAACTGCAGGTAAATATAAAGGTACCATAAGTATTTAATCTTAGATTTAAAAAATATAAAACTTATCTAATACAATTATCTTAAGAACTAAATTGGAACTTAATATACAATTTGATATCTCGATTTTTGAAATTTTATAAATCAAAGCTCGTTTTCTTAAAATCTCGTAAAATCTTTTTATAATATATCTTTACATAAAAAGTATCTATAAAATTTAATACAGAATATTGTATCTTGAAATATTTATTTGAATCAGAAATTTTGAAAGAGATTTTGATTGTCGAAATTTAAATAATAACGAGATTTTAAAAAAAGAGGATCATGATTTTGGAGATTTTAAAAAAACGAGGTTTTGATATAAAAGAGTAGAGATGAAATACCGGGCCTGTTTTAGATACCTCTCTTTTATACTTAAGTTTCATTCAAATCTCACTTTTTTGAGTAAATAACTCTTTTTACTCAAATTATGTAATTTTATGAAAAGTTATATAGATGTTTTCCTTTTTGTTAAAAAAGTGAGACTTACATCAAAACTCACACCTCATTGATACGGAACTTGTGAAGAATTTATTTTTTTAATTAAGTTTATTGCTTGAAACATTAAAAAAAACTCTGAAATATTAATTGATAAGTTTTATAACTCTAAACTGGCCAATTTATTACTGAATGTAAAATAATTACCTTTGTCTACCATCAACTTTTTAACCTTAAACAAGGTTTAATTGATTTTAACTAAATATATATTTATGAACAAATGTAGGTACTAATAATAGTACTAAATATATAGTTTTAATAATATTAAAATATAGAATATAGTGGACGCAATCATAAATTTTTTTTCTGTTATACTTAGATTTATTTTTTTAAATTTTAAATTTAATCAATAGGAGATAATAAAAAAAAAAGTTATAAACAATAGAAATACTAATTATTAACTGAATTTAGAATTTTGTATTTATAGAATTTGCAATTAGCGAATAAC